>JAHTLZ010000129.1:86620326-86647978 GCA_023846285.1 Phrynocephalus versicolor | reverse complement strand
TGTGTGTGTGTGTGTGTGTGTGTGTGTGTGTGTGTGTGAAGTACTCTGCAAATAAAAAAAGAAACATTCTTTCAACACACACAAGAAAGTGATGCTATAGAAAGATCTTTGGGCAGGTTCTGTAATGTATATCTCCCATTTGCCAGTCTGGAGTGCTACATAAATTGTGATTTTGGAACTAACATTGCATGCAACAGGGTAAAGTATTTTATGCATTAAACTCTGTAAAGTGTTGCATTTCTTAACCTCTTGGAAAGACATGCTGGGATAAATAAAAACTCTGTCATCAAGGAGTGCTTCAGATGGTATACTTTCTTCAGTGAAATCATCAGAGCATATACAGCCTCTGCATGAAACAGAGGCAGAATTCTCATATTTACAGGTACATACTGTTTAATGCCTTGGTAAACATTTTCGGCTCCTCTCCTACTGTGACCCATCAGTTGAAAATATACCATTCACAAGCTATGGCACTTCCTTTATGAGTTGCATATAAAATCCACACCTCCAGTCATGCATACCAGAAAGGAGCTTAAGTCAGCCCTGAGAGCATGCTGCTTTTGTCTCATTGGCCGTCACTTCACGAGGCTCTTCGCTTCGCAGCGTGATTGCCTTCGCTTTGAATGCGAAGGCGATCACGTGGTCTCCCTTCGCCCCCACCCCTTTTTCCCTGTACTCACGCGGGCCGCTTTTCCGTTCGAATCGAGAATGACCTCACGAGCTCCATTCGCATTAAAGCACTGATGTTCTTCCCCCGTTTCCCGCGTTCTTTGATTTCTTTTAAAAAAAGGGACCGGTGTATCGATGCATCAATGCTTGGCTGTCATTCACGACAGAGCGTGGTTACTGTACGATCCTGTGTTTTGTTTCCTGGCATCATTGGCAGCCCCCCGCCGCCGCCGCCGCCGCTACTCGGGGGGAGCCCCGCATGGCACAGCCGCCCGCCCTCCGCCGCTTGCACGCTGCCTGCCCCGGGTGCCCTGCTCTGGCCGGGCGAGGCAGCAGCGGCTCCTCCTGCGCCCGCCGCCGCTGCCGCCACCGCCGCCGCTGCTGCTACTTGAGCGAGGAAGTAACAGCGCAAAGCGATGAAACAATATAGCGATGCATCGATATCCCTGTTTGAATATTTTTTTAAAAAACTTGAAATAAAAGCCAAAAACTGAGACCACACGTGGCGCTGGGTGCGAAGCGAGATGCGAAGCGAAGAGATTCCCGTCCTCCGCCAGGGGCATCACTTACCCCGGTTGGAGCACGCTAAAGGGGGCGTGGTCGGGGTGACGTCGCAGCCAAAAGGGAGGAGCGTGCGGACTGAAGCGGTCGGTTCGCACGCAAATGACGGCTTACCGCGAAGCGAGCGGCTCGTGAAGTAACGGCCATAGTGGCTCAAGACCTTGAGGTTGTATTTCAGAAAACTTTACAGTGTTTGTCATTTCTAACACCCACAACAATTTTTAGAGAATGCACAACACACTTTTGACAGTTTCATCAAATACAAAAACAAAAGAAAAGAAAACAACTTGAATCTGTAACTGAAGAAGCATGGATTGCAATTCCTAAAAACTTACATTGAAAAAAAATTACATTGAGTGACACAATCCTTTCCTTCTCTTTCTTTTTATTTTTGTTCTTGCTAAAGCAGGTTAATATTGTATAGCTATCTCTCTGAAAACTTTGTACTTTGGGCAATGCTTCATAGTTACAGTAATGACTTGCGCCAAATTAAAAAAAACCCTCCCAACAACAAACACGTTATGTAATTCCCAATTTGTTGCAGAATTTTGATCACTATTCTGTCCTTGTTTTGCAACATGGGGAAAGCCATCAATCATCATCATGGTGCCTATGGATGCTTATCAACCACGTTCTTCAACAGATGTCCTGCCCAAACAATCCAGTGGAGACAAATTAACACAAAACCACCTTTATATGAATATCAAACAATGACCTCAAAAAGGTTAAAACCATAAATCGAAATGTGTTCAGGCTGTTTTCACTGTTGGCAGAAGTCAACTTGAGTGTATGATTTGGTTAAAAACCGTAAATAAAGATTCATTCATTCATTCATTCAACTTGAGTGTAAGTGAGGAGTAAAGTTCCGGGATCTTTATCAGTAATATCAAAACCAAACCTTTCTTTGTTTCTGTATTATTGTTGTGGCAAGTAGCAACTTTGTCTATTTCGCCATGCACATTGGATCCCTCTGCCAGCACACTTTGGAGAATTTGCTACTTCACAATCATGTCGAAATACAAAATGGAGGACTTGCAACTAGCTTTCCTCAGACTGATGAAGCCGTTTGGAGGAGCAGCGAAATGTTTCAATCTCTCAAGGAAAAGAAGTCCAGTGGCCATGACTCAACGTCCAGATGAGCATCAATACATCGAGTGATTGATACTGTATGAAACAAGTGGAGGACAGGCAGGTAGATACTTTGCATCAAATTGAATGGACCATATATTACCCTATTTTTATGTCTAAAACCTCAACAAGGGTGCTACTCCTTTGTGTATCCTTGATTCTTTTGTATTTGAAAATCTTCAGCTCAGTTTTTGATGGCATTTTGCCAGTTATTTTGTTCTTAAGTGACAGTTTCCCAGTTTACTTAGTCAGTAATATTAAATAGCATCCGTATTGTCTTCAGTGTACCCTTAAATTGCTTCTTTTGTCCACCATGCAGCCGAACACTGGCAACAAGCTCTCCCTAGAAGAAGGTTGCTACAATGTACAGCAGGGCTGTCCAGTTTTGAACAGGCCGAGGTCTACTTTTTCCGGCCCAAATTGCCTGAGGGCTACTACACTAAAACCTCTACTTATTTTATCCATTCCGAGCACATGCTCATAATTTAAAAAAAATGTGCAAGTAGAGTAGTGGTTTCCCATAGGAATGCACTGAAAACCAATTAATCAAAAAAAAAAATTAATCCATTCTGGAGGGAACAGATTTCAATGCGCCATGGCCCTTGAACTGCTCTGCTCAGCTGAGACAGTGGGCTGGCAGACCCAGAACTTTGCTGGGGCAGTGGTGGTCCTTGGGATGGGGGAGGGAGGGGTGGAGAACATATCCTGTCACTTTTTAAATTGATGGCCGGTGGGCTACTTTTGAACCCTTTGAGGGCTACCGGTAACCCATGGTCTACCTGTTGTGCTGGCCTGATGTACAGCAAATATATGATGTTCATATATTCAGAGCCGTCATCACTGCAGAAGTAACTGGCTGAGAATGTATGAGCTCTGTCAATTTATAGGAAATCGTACAAAGAGACACAGAGTGGTGAAGATTTATTAGAAGCCAAGAATCTTTCATTGCAGGCTTACTTGAGAAATAACTCTTTCCGAAACATAAATGGCTTTGTTTAACCATATGGTCAGAAGGACATTTTGCAGCATCTGGGCAATACCCATCTTTAATTGGCAAGGATTTATATATTGTGTGAAGCGTTAAATCAACAGAAAGGAAACTACATTCTCAACAAACTGGTTATTTATCCATTCTTTTAAAATCTCCAGAATGAGAGGTTCAGGAACATCTTTAGCTAGTTTCATTGCTCAAACTCTCTGCTACAACCTGATTTGAAGAACTTGATTTCAGTGTCTTAATAAATGTTTATTATTTTTTTATTTTAGAGTATTTTTACCCCACCTTTCTACTTGGGAAAGGATCCAAGGTGGCTTACAGTAATGAGGGATAATATACAGTATAGTTCAATTAAGACATGTTCAGGTATTGAGAACAGGGAATTGATGAACATCTTACAGCATTAAAAGACATTATATTAAAGCTACAAGAGAGCGTGAGCAGTTAAAAGGAGAGTAAAACTCCATGTAAACTTGTGAGTGATGGAAACTAACATTGAAAACATAGTGTCAATGTAATCACACAAGATTACAAGTGGTTATAAACACAAAATCTATCTGTTCCTATAGATTCATATGAAAGACACATAATAGGTCATCCATCATCAGGAAAAGCTTGCCTGAAGAGAAAGGTCTTTGCCTGTTTCTGGGAAAGACATCAGAGATGAGGCAGTCCTAGCCTTTAGTAGTTCCAGAGTCTGGTCGCCACATCTGAGAAGGCTGTTTCATGTGTTCCCACATGACATATCTGTGAGGGTGGCAGGATGGAGAGAAAGGCCTCTCCTGATGACCTTAACACATGAGTCGGTTCATACTGTGAGATTCGATCTTTGAGGTAGCTTGGACCCAGGTCATACAATGCTTTGTACATGTTTAACATGTTGTCCACTGCCAAATACAAAATGTGGTTTGGAAAGCAAACTGGAGATATCCCAGCCCTAATCTGCTTATGTTAAAATAATCTTGCCCTCAGATAACATGGTGCATTGTTCACCTCACGATTTGAATCCTTGCCCAGTTAGGATCCTAGGAGCACATAGCATTTACAAAATTACCTTGTTTAATGAAGACCTTTAGAAACCTTAGAACATGGACCCTTTGCCACTGTTTAAGGTAATACTTGTGAATGTGTCACCTGATTATGGACAGCCCACCTCATTGGACCAGCACAGCAATCTTAATTATTTATTCGTTTGTTATTTGTTTATATTTTAGACTTATGCACCCTGTATTGCTCTCCTGTTCGATGTGTACTGGTCTCCTCTGGATGATTTTTTTTCTCCTCCCCAGTGGTAAATGAAATAGGTTTTAGAAGTCTTTCTTCAGGGGTGGTATTAAATGGAAATATTATTCATATCTGGTGATGAGTATACATGAGTAATGAGCAGTAGTTACAACTTGTTTTGGGTGAAAAGCATAATTAAGGAACATTATAACTTGAACACTATTAGCTTTGCAATCATCTCTGTGTAGTAGACATCTGGATTCAACAACAAAGAAAGCACATTTGGTCTCTCTCTCTCTCTCTCTCTCTCTCTCTCTCTCAAGAACAAAAAGAACAAGAATATGGAAAGTCTCCATTCCCCCTTTTTTGCATCTGCCAAATGTTAAGTCGTTACTGATGTAAACAGCATCTCAAGTTTCTATTTGGGTTTGGAAACATTTATGAATTACAATCAACTGAACTTCTCAACTCTGAACTCCAACCTCCATCTTTTCCCCTTGACTAGCACCAAAATATGACTTTCATTGTGTTCCGTAACACATTGAGGGCTCGGAGTGGATAAACTTCCATACTGTATCAAGTATATTGTGAGAAAAATGCTAATAAGAAGAATGGCTTTATATCTGGAACCACATCAGAGGTTCAGAGCCTAATGTCTTTTGCTTCTATAAACATCGGCTTCCAGTAAGAGCCAAATATAAATGGTAAGCATTTGCGTGCATGTTGTATAAATACTGAAGTCTTTGTCTACCAAATAGGCATTGTATTTAGTTCAGGGATATATGCATATTGTTTTCTCATAGACTGTGTTGAAATCTGTATTGCTGGTCTATGTAATTAGCAGAAATTAAGAAAATAATATAAGTTGTTTCCATAATTAAGAAAATAAAGAAAACCATACACACACGATCCTCTGCATAGATTATAACCTACCTCCATCATGTCATCAGGGCCTGGACAAGTTATATTGCTATCTGAGATGAAGGAATACCCAATGGATTGACAGTGTTGTCCTCCAATAACTATTGCCTGAGGTGGTTGCCCCATTCAGCTTGCTAGTAGGACTTAATAGCACCATACCTTGCACTAAGATCCGGGGCCACATTTTGAAACCAGAGGATGTGTGCATGCAGTGTCATTGTGTGTGATCTTGTGATTCCATAAGATGGGACAAGCAAGGATTGGAAGGTGTGCCAGAGCTGCTTCCAGATCAATGGATTATGGAAATAGGCATCAGGGCAAGTCAATGAAATAGGCTCAAAATTCAGATTAAAACCTGACAAATTAGGTAATATAGCACACAGAACAGGGTGGTCTTTTTTCTGGTGGCAGGACAGACAGCAAATGCACCTTGCACTTGCAGCATTATCACCATTTCCACTTGGATTCTCTTTGTGCATGGCATTGTCTAGAGCACAAATCATAGGTGTGGATTTCCGACTCCCCCAACTCTGTACTGCTGCTGGGATTTGTGGAAGACTTACAGTTAATGCCCACTTCCACTCACCAGGCCCAGCTCTGTTGCTACTAGTTCCTATGGAACAAGAAGGCACATAGGTTGCAATGCAAGTTCTCCTCTCCCTGCCTTCTTCAAAATGACATGGCATCCCCATGTGGTGCATGCACCTGCTGGCTTTCTGTCCCAGGGCATCTCCACTTTTTAGTGTGATGACATTGTTGCACAAGTACAACACACATGCAGACAACTTTACACTTGGTCTGTGGCTGGCACCAGGCAGGAGATGATATAGACAGGTTGTCAGGACTTAAAGCCACATCACAGCCCAAAAGTAAAACTATTCCTTCTCCATCTCCGTTTGTCCTGAGATCTGTCTTTTCACCAAGAGAATTGGGTAGCAGCAATTCTCTGATACTTCCCCTGGTGCACTGATACCACATAAACATGGGCAGTGCCATCTCTGAGCTTCTTTGTGCTATTTTAGTATATTAAGGATAAAGGTTCCCCCCGCACATGTGTGCTAGTGGTGTCTGACTCTAGGGGCAGTGCTCATCTCCGTATTCAAGCTGAAAGAGCCAGTGTTGTGCAAGTCAGTGGCCATGTGGCCGGCACGGCTGCAAGGAAACACTATTTTACCTTCCAATTTTTTTAAACGGAACTACTTATTTATCTACTTGCATTTACATGCTTTTGAACTGCTAGGTTGGCAGGAGCTGGGGTTATCAGCGGCAGCTCGCTCAGCTGCGTGGCACCCGAGATTTGAGCTGCTGAGCTGCCAAATTTGCAGCCAACAGTTTTTGGAGCCTTAGTCCACTGAGCCACCACACCACTTTATATTAGTACAGTGGAACCTTGACTTACATACTGCTTGACTTGCATCATATTTGACTTGCAGCAATAAGGGGCCTGTTTGACTTGAGTCGCAGGCTTTGACTTACATCTCGGAGCCCCGGCGCAAGGCACCGGAATTGGGCGGCAGCCACAACCCAGCATCGCGGCCGCCGCCTCCAAACTGCTCCTGCCTTCTTCCCCTCCTCCAGCAGAGGCGGCCTTGGCGAGGCCAGCTCCAAACACCTGGAGCTGGCCTCGCTTGTTAGACAGTTGGCTCAGTCTTGTAAAAAATCTGGCTGCAGAAGTCTGGTCCACGATGGAAGCATTTTAGTTGGGGAGCTGTAAAGTTGTGGGACTCTAATGGTAAGCATAGAGTTGTTCAGAACTTGGAACCTCAGGTTAAAAATCAGTAAAACTTAAATGTTAGACATTGTTGCTATGAACATTAAAAAGTGGAGGCATATAACTTGTGGACTATAATTCCACTGCCTCCTCCTCTCTTTGAAGAGACATTTCATTTACATCCCCAGAAGGAATCTCCTATCCCAATCAAATTTGTGTTAAATTGCTGTTTTCGGGGGATCTTTTTCATCATCTGGAACAGATTAATCCGCTTTCCCATTACTTTCTACGGGAAATGTCATGTTTGACTTAAGTCTAGACCACTGGAACGGATTAATGACGTAAATCAAGGTTCCACTGTATATTACTAGGCCTTCATTCATGTATTTTGTCTAAGAGAGGTTCCAAGGACAATGGCAAGAGGGCATATTTTCTGTTGTGGTCTAGGACCTACAGAATGCCATCTGGCCCCATCGACATCATCATTTTGTTAGCACCAGATTAAGACATGTCTTTTCCCCCAAGCATTTGGTGGGATGCGATTGCCAAATTTTAAATTTGCAGCCTCACATCAATTAATTGCCCTCATAATCTTAGGTATTTTACTGCTGTTGTTCTTAAGGTTTGTATATTCTATCTATTATTTATTATTTATTTATTTAGATTTGTTACTGCCCATCTCCCCATAGGGGACTCTGTGTGATTTACAATATAAAACACAATAAAAACATTAAAAATGTAAAACAACATCTAAAACTGACAGTATAGATATATATATCTCAGTATAGATATATATATCTCAGACCGATGAAGCTGTTTGGATGAACAGCGAAACGTTTCTATCTCTCAAAAAAAAAAAAAGAAGAAGAAGAAGAAGAAGTCCAGTAGCCATGACTCAACTCCCAGATAAACGCACCTGGATGACTGAGAATCTTCACAGATATATATAATTATTGGGGTAAGCGATTGGGGTTTTAAAAGAGACGAACCCTATGATGTTAGCCATCTCCACAATTGATGACTACTTGTTCCACCCAGGCAAGCTGGCTGAGCCAAGTCTTCAACCGATTCCGGAAGTTCAGGAGCGAGGGGGCTTGTCTCACCTCCAGGGGTATGCCGTCCCTGTAAGGCCAGTTTTTGCTTCCGTCCTTCTTCCTATTGACTCTTGCTTGCCTTCTTCATTTCTCCACCAACAATGGTTTCCTTAGGTTCAAGGCCAGTGGCAGCATCTATTATGATTGGACAGCTGCGGAGGGTCCATAAACACTTGAGTTGGACTCATGAGGGCCTTTTAGAATGTCACCTTCTGTATTCTGACTTATAGCCATCAAGCCAATTGGAATTTTCACTACCACAAGCAGAAGGTGGCATTCATACTGTCACTTGGCATTTTTGCTCATGACAGTGAATATATAAAAAGAACTAGGAGTGCAGTGTTGAATGTACTAGCATAGATGACGTCCAACAGCAGTACATGAAAGGCCTTCTCCGTTGCCATGGATATTCAAGAGAGTAAGTCATGGAAATGATGACTACCTCCAGTCACTCGGAAACAAAAAGATTAGCTGCTAATATGGAAATTTACCTGTCTTGGTTTTTAGATCACCCATACGGAAAGGAGATGAGGGAGGGAGGAGTAAGTTGTGAGGTAATGTAACCACTGATGAAAGCTGGAGGAGTTAAGAGTACCAGAGGACTGGATTTTTTTTCTGTAGCCAAAACATACATCATTAAATGGATGGATGGCTGTTCTATATTTGCTAGAGCGCTTGACTTTTTACACAAATAGGAAGGGGGGGGGAACATGCAAGCCTGATGGATATGTTTATTGAAGCGCTGTGACTCGTAGCCCAGCTCCTGTGCTGGGACAGCAGCAGCTCTCCGTTTTGCTGCCTGATGAGCGGGAGAGAGCAGTTGGGCTGCCAAGCAGCCTATTGCAAAATCTTGTATAGGCCAATTGAGGGATCGTGTTTTACCTCTTATTGCATGGCATTGCTCCAGTCATTTGAGGGCCTGTTAGTGGAAACAAACTGCTTAGAAACCTGCTCAAGGAGTACTATTCTGTGAAAGAACTGGGCAAAAGAGAATGAATGGATGGGTTCCTTTTCATTTGCATCTGGAGAAGCCCAGAAAACAAAAGAGGCTCCAAAGACAGGACCAAATACCATGGGATTTACTGCATTCAATAAATGAATGAAATCTATTTTCCCCATTAATCACCTGGTGCAAAGGCCAACATGAATCAGTCCACCGTTTTTACTCCTGACATGGAATTTTCCCCCACCTCGCCACTGGCGGTTTGTACTTTCTCCCCTAAGCTCTCTCTCTCTCTCTCTCTCTCTCTCTCTCTCTCTCTCTCTCTGTGTGTGTGTGTGTGTGTGTGTGTGTGTGTTGTTACAGTCATGACCGACTCTTCGTGACCCCATGTCCATGGAGTTTCCTTGGCAGGAATACTGGATTAGCTTGCCAGTTCCTACTCCAGGCACCTACAGCACCTGGTATTCCCTGGTGGTTTCCCATCCAAGTCATAACCAGGGCCGACCCTGGTTAGCTTCCAAACTCAGGCAAGATTGGATGTGCCAGAAGGATTCAAAATGATGTTTCCTTATAGGAGGCATTGCTTCTTTCTACAAAATGAGATGGGAATGTGCATCTGTGGAGGTTGTTGTAGTGACATAGGCAGATGGGTTTGATGTTCAGGAACTGTAAGAACAGCTGCCACCCCAAGATTTGCCCACCGAGTAGGCCAGAGTTCTATAAAATCTTTGGATTAAATGAATCACTACTGATTCATTTAACTGAGTCACTACACTGCTATACTAGTTTAATGCTATATCACCTTGGTATAGAAAAATCAATCTACCCAGAATCCCACACCCCCCAATTCATAGCTTTTTCCTTCCCACGAGATACCCTTGTACTTTTTAAGTTAAATTGTTTTGCTTTCTCTTATGCAGAAAGGAAATATCAAGCAAGCATACACACATGTACAAACACACACATGTACACACACACACACACACTCACTCACACACACACACACACACACACACACACACACACAGAGAGAGAGAGAGAGAGAGAGAGAGAGAGAGAGAGAGAGAGAGAAGTGCCTGGCAGTGCTTGCCTTCTACCTTATGGGGGACAATGGGGAGACCATACAAACATGCACTACAAGCATCCATCACTCTCCACAAAGCCTCTCTCCCATGACACTTCTTTTTAAAATGTCTTTCTGACACAGAGCTCCTGTTTCCATTCTCACTAGCTATCCAGTTGTCAAGAGGAGATGAGGAAACAGTCACTGACAGTGGGAATCCTTCTTAAGGCAGTTCATTTGAACCATTAAAGGTGCTTCAAATGGAGCTGCAATTAAAATGATGTTTCCCCTCTGCCTGCCCGGCCACTGATAATGAAGAGAATCAATTGCCCTGGTACAACTTCACCACAAGGGAATGTGTATTAATTCATCCTGGCTTGCCTGACAAAAATTCTTTGGGTTGGACTTAATTCATGGAAATCAAGAATGAGATATACAGGTGTTCTGCATTCACTGACAATTGGAAGGCACATCTTGGTTGTATGTACTTGTTGAATATTTACTTTGGTTTCTGTGTGATGATGGGCAAATATTTGTACAACAAATAACTTCAGTGGACCCTTGTATAACAAACAGTTTGTATAACATTCAATTTGTACAACATAAAAAATTCCAGAGATAGCGGAAATTTGCCTATGGGACAAATCCATACAACATAAAAATGGTATTATTCCATTTTCAATGCATTCCTATGGGAAATTTGTATAAAGGAAAATTTGCTTAAAATAATTTCATTTGGAACGAATTAATTCCTTGATACAAGGTACCACTGTAATTGAAAGAAATATATTGTTTTCCATCATATCTATATTGTTTTCCACCAGCTCTATGAAAGGGTTTTGGGAAGATGACAGATACCAGGATCCCCAGCCCGCCCACCCATCTTGCTCCACTGCTTTCTCATCTTCAAATCTGCAGTCACAATTCACAGACCTGAGTGTAATATGTGGAATGGGCACACCAGGGCTGAGAGTGGAAAGGAACTTTTAGGAACAACTGATGTAATGATATTCACCCTTCATGACAGAATCCTGTCATTGTTCAGTCAAGGATAGCTTTCTCATTTCACTGTGTTCTTTTTTCTTAAGAGGGATTTTTGCAGTATCTATACAACCTAGGATTTTTAGCAATCTCACCTTTCTGCTATAACAACTTGCATTCAACGCTATTGTACCCACAATGTCCTAGGTTTTGCAAATGTTTTGTGTGTTTTTTAATTGGCAAACAGGTTCAAAAACATCTACAATGCCAAAACTCTCTGCACTTGAAAAAGAAAGAAAAGAAAAAGAAAAAGAAAAGGAGAGAAGGTAAATTTGTTAGGTATTTGAGCTTCCCTAAGTCTAACACAAAAAGCCAATGTTACACAGATCATTTGCAAACACTCCTTGACATGGTCCTTTAAAGATGTAATTATGGTCTCAACCTAGGTCATGACCCAACTGAAAAGAATGAGATAAAAGCAAAAGTGTTAAAAGCAGAAACATGATCATGGAGTAGGCATAATTTTGGAGGCAGAATTGACTGTCAGGGCATTCTAAGCACAAACACAGTAACCCAGACCTGATCTTGAATTTTTGAGGGTGACTTGTTACAAAAAGATGAAATATCGGAGTGGGGTGGGGAACCAGTTACTGGTCACAAATAGTGGACATTATAGATACAATTTAATGGATGCTTGGTAGCTGTTACTTGTGGATATGTAGCATCAAGTTACCTCTGATTTAGTTGTTTTCGACCCGAGAGTCTCATCTTCCAACACTATCTCTTCTTTCATTTCGGACTGTCCTATCATAGGGTCTTCAAGGTAAGAAATGGTTTGTAGGGATTCACCATTACCACTTTCTATGCAGTACTAACAAAAGTTGGCTTGAGTGTCATGACTATTGCCTCCTCTATCAGTGTTACTTTTATCTACTGTATTGCTGTGACTACTTTGCTTTGGGTGAACCTGTAAGTGTTGGGTTTTCTTTCTCTTTGCAATGAAGGACTAGTGAGGGTAGTGAACACAGCACAAAACATCATGGGCTGTCCCCTGAGTCCACTGGATGACATCGCCAAGGACCGCTGTCTTAGGAGAGCAAGGAAAATCATCAGGGATGACTCACACCCTGGTCAGCACTTCTTTACTCTCCTACCCTTGGGTAGGAGATACAGAAGTATAGCAAGCCGTACCAACCGGCTAAAAAACAGTTTTTATCTGTGGGCTGTTTGACTGTTAAACAAGACGTGATAACTCGTGATAGACTCATGGGGCTGGCGAGTTGTGCAGCAAGCACACAGAGTGAAATCAGATTGAATGGCTTTTTAGTGGGATGGTGTTGGGGGTGGGGAGGGAGCTCAGCCAATTTCACTGTACACTGGTTGTAAAATGACAATAAAGGTTATTATTATTATATTATTATTATTACCCTTTAATAGCCAGAGCTATTATGTATTACCTGTCCCCATTTTTTCTTTGCTAATATCTCTAGTTAGAGAGTAAAACTCCAACAGTAAGTAGTCCAGGATCCTAATGGAGTCTGGGCTACTTTTCACATTGCTCTCGGCCTCCCTGGCACACCCAAACCACTTCACCACATCAAGTTGTGTATCCCAGAAGGAGACAGCAGTGAGTAGTACTTATCATAAAGTTACTTTATAACCATGGTGAGGCATTAATTTAGATCTCCATATGCAGCTCAATATTGTGTTGCTCAAACACAGGTTGATCTTGTCTATAGCAAGATGATGGTTGATTAATAAATGCCTGACTTCATTTCACTTGTTCTAGTACGGTATTTTGCCACAACCCAGCTCAGCATAACACTTTCCGTGTGTACTCTCAAAAGTCTAAAAAGGAGCTGTAAAATATGCTGCATATAAAACAGCAAGATTTTGTTTTTGTTTTTTAAATCCATATTACCACAAGATTGAAGTCTGATGTTTAAGCCCTAGCTAATATAATCAGCTCAATAAAAACATCTCTCAGTGGCTGCAGAAGAATAGAATGGGGAGGAGGTTTGGGAATGAAGATGCAATATGGCCAACATGTTAATGGAGAAAGGCAGGTCTGAATGCACTGCATCTATCATCATCAACCATCACGACCACCACCACCACCATATATGAGAAGGCTAGAGTAAGAATCTTTTTCCTGTGCAGGATAGAAAAAAATATGAATAACTGAAAGGTATACATCTCAACACACTTAGCAGGCCTGAGGTTGCATGCCTTGCCATACATGCTGCCTTTTGGGGGGTAAAAGATTGGAGTTTGGGGGCAAATGATTAAAAAGAACCCTTTGAAATGGACAGGAAATGCTTGTTTGAAAGGGGCCTTCACAGGCTGCATTACAAAGGGTTTTGTCAAGTTTTGATGCAATGATTAAGGAACTGGGGCTCCATATGAGGTTTCTTTTTGATGAGGACTATGTGGAAGATATTGGAACCGTAGAAGTAACTAATTGTGTTATTCTTTACTTTCCAACAGATTGCTTACTGCTTACTTCAGCAGTGCAAGCACTTTTTTACTTCCTGTATCAGAGCCAGAAAAATGCAGGAAAATATTGACTGGTGCCTTCTTGTGGCCACTTCTGATATTGCCCCTTGGAAATTATACAAAACACCAAGGGGCAAAACTAATGGTTATTCTTCTGGCCCCCTAAGATTATAGAAGCATAGCATAAACCTTGAAACGTTTTTGTCAACATGGCTTTAGTGATTCCTGTCAAAATGCATTTAGTAGTGCCTTAAAAGGTAACTTCAAAAGTAAGTGTTATTCATTACCCATAAGCAACTTATACATTATTTGCTAACCTGAAAAGTTACATTGTAACAGTATTATCTAATATTTCCCCCCTATGGTGTGAAATGAGTGCAATTGTGCGATAGTTGGAGCATTCTTTGGCGTTGCCTTTCTTTGGGATTGGGATGTAGACTGATCTTTTCCAGTCCTCTGGCCACTGCTGGGTTTTCCAAATTTGCTGGCATATTGCGTGCAGCACCTTTACAGCATCCTCTTTTAAGATTTTAAAGAGTTCAATTGGAATGTCGTCACCTCCACTGGCCTTGTTGTTTGCAATGCTTTCTAAGGCCCACTTGACTTCACTTTCCAGGATGTCTGGCTCCAGGTCAGCAACTACACTGTCTTGGTTATCAGGGACATCCAGATCTTTCTGATATAATTCCTCTGTATATTTTTGCCATCTTTTCTTGATCTCTTTTGCTTCAGTTAGGTCCCTACCTTTTTTGTCATTTATCATATCCATCTTTGCACAAAATTCCCATTTAATATCTCCAGTTTTCTTGAATAGATCTCTGGTTTTTCCTTTTCTATTGTTTTCCTCTATTTCTTTCCACTGTTCGTTCAAGAAGGCCGTCCTGTCTCTCCTCGCTATTCTTTGGAAGTCTCCCTTGCATTTTGTGTCCCTTCTCTCCTCCACTATTTGTAGGGCCTCGTTGGACCACCACTTTGCTTTCTTGCATTTTCTTTTCTTTGGAATCGTTTTCATTGCAGCCTCCTGTACAATGTTACAAGCCTCCATCGATAGTTCTTCAGGTGTTCTGTCCACCAAATCTAGTTCCTTAAATCTTCTCTTCACTTCCACTGTATATTCATAAGGGATTTGACTTAGATTATACCTGACTGGCCCTACTTTATCAGTTTAAGTTTGAATTTTGAAATAAGAAGCTGATGATCTGAGCCACAATCAGCACCAGGTCTCATTTTTGCTGACTGTATAGAGCTCCTCCATCTTTGGCTGCAGAGAACATAATCAATCTGATTCTGGTATTGTCCATCTGGTGATGTCCATGTGTAGAGTTGCCTTTTCTGTTGTTGGAAAAGCGTGTTTGTAACGGCCAGCTTGTTCTCTTGACAAAACTCAATTAGCCTTTGCCCTGCTTCATTTGGAACTCCAAGGCCAAACCTGGCAGTTATTCCATTTATAACTTGGCTCCCTACTTTAGCATTTCAATCCCCTATGATGAGAAGAATATCTTTCTTTAATGTCAGTTCTAGAAGGAGTTGTAAGTTTTCATAAAATTGGTCAATCTCAGACTTTTCATCACCGGTAGTTGGTGCATAGACTTGGATTACTGTGATGTTGAAAGGGCTGCCTTGGAATTGTACCAAAATCATTCTGTCATTTTTAGGTGGTATCCCAGCACTGTTTTCCCCCCACTCTATTGTTGATTATGAGGGCTACTCCATTTCTTCTATGGGATTCTTGCCCACAGTAGGAGATGATAGTCATCTGAACTGAATTCACCCATTCTTGTCCATTTAAGTTCGCTGATGCCCAAGATGTCAATGTTTATTTTTTCCATGTCACATTTGACCACATCTAGCTTACCCTGGTTCATAGATCTCACATTCCAGGTTCCTATGCAGTATATTTCTTTGCAGTATTGGACTTTCCTTTCTCTTCCAGGCATGTCTGCTGCTGAGCGTTCTTTCGGCTTTGGCCCAGCCACTTCATTAGCTCTGGAGTTACTTGTACTCGTCCTCCGCTCTTCCTCAGTAGCATGTTCGACGCCTTCTGACCTGAGGGGCTCATCTTCCAGCGTCATATCTTTTAGCCTTTTGTTTCTGTCCATGGGATGTTCTTGGCAGGGATGCTGGGGTGGCTTGCCAGTTCCTACCCCAGGAAGTCTTATTACAGGCCTCATTGTCACCAGTGTAATTAGCCTTACAACGATGAGAGCACAGTTCAGCCTGTTTTATTTTGTAGCCTCACTGATCTACTGGGACACAAAAGTAGCAGTGTGCCCCCATTTATAAGATAGTCCAGTTCAGTAAAAACCCATTGTCCTCTAAATGCAATGAAGTGGAATGTTAAAATGGAAAGCAGATTCTAAACTTGAGATTTTTTTTTAATTTTTGGTCAGAGGGAAGTTACATTTTCAGTAGAAAGACAACTGTTTTGGGACCAAGAGCCAACAATGAATGGCTGAAATCCTAGAAGTTATGCCAGACAAGACCAATGATGTCATCAGACCTAGCACTTTCTCAGAAATAGAATGTTCCTAATTTCCTCCCGTCAAAGATCACACGGTTCCCATGGAATCCCTTTCATTGCTAGGAAGCTGTTGAGAATGTTGAGGGTTTGGGGATGTGTGTATTGGAATCTTTGACTTTACCTGTAAACAACCATTTCTAAGCATTAAAGATGCCTTCCCTTCTTCTGTAGCCCCCAGCAGCTTCCAGGTAAGGAAGGAGATTCCGCAGGAGTCTTGTGAGCTTGGGAGGTGTGGGAGAAATAAAATATATATATCTATAATGTTTCCTGCAAAGGATTTCAGTCAATATATCCACTACAGAAACAGTGGACAAATTATCTGGTGAAAATGGGGTGACATAAATGTGCATTAGAAATATAGAGGGGTGCAGCATGGCCAGTGGCGACCTCTCACTTCTTAAACACTAGAACCACAAAGAAGAGGACATGTATTAGAAGTGGAATAGCTTTGTTGGACATCACATTGACCACTCTCCCCACAACAGCTTCTGAACGCCAAACTCATTCATGCCTATGTGTGTGCCTCTCCAGGGAATGTTTTCCAGCTTCACATCATCTCCCTCTATGTTTTTGATCATTTATACTGTTAAGACTGCTATGTATTTTCACTATCGTGTCTGCCCTTTGTGGCTTGGAAGTTTCTTTTTCAGCGTCATAAAACCTCAGGTTGTAAAATTCATAATGTAACTTTAACAACCACATCTGTTTTGAACATTTCTCTTGTAACAGCCCAATGTGAATTTAATGATACTGCTATAAAAGGAAAACTTGAAGGAAATTATCACAGATTTGTAAAGCCATAAGATAGGGCATCATGCCTGGGGTGAGAAATCATATTACAAGGAAACAACCTGTTTACCCCCTCCTTTTTTAAAAACAGTAAATTCTCCTATTTAAACATCTTGTTCTAGTTTCTAGTGATCAGCAGTGACATCTTATTTTGCGCTGTCTTCGATAATAGCAATTTTGCTTCCTGGAAAAATGCTGTTTTGATTCTATTTTCTTTCATTTCCATTTTTGTGAAATAACAAGGAAATGTGGTTTCCCTCCAGTGCTTCTGTTGTATGATTATGCATTTGTTATTCTCAACTCATAAATTAGTAGATAATTTCATCTGTGTTAAAAGTGGGAAGGGTTTTCAACACAAGAAATTAGCTTCTTAAATTCAAGCTCAATTATGGGTTTCCTTCTAGAAAAGCAAACCAAGATCTCAACCGATGGAACATAATGTAGCTTTCATAACATTGATGTTTCCCTCAGTAAAAAGGGGGCAGAATTTTCCTTCTGTTTGCTTCCTTCTTTAATTAAAAAAAAAGCACATGCCATTTTCAGCCTTGAAAGGAGCCACTGATGTAGTTTGCAGCTCTAAATGTAGAGTTTAATACAACATGAGACACCAGTAAATATTTTTAAAGTGACCACTCAAATACCAGATCCAAAAGAGGTTTAACAACATTTTGGAAACAATTAAAAGCTGGATTAAACAAAAAGGATATTGGTTGGCCACCACAAATGAAGGATATTTGAGGCTGTTTACCTGGCTCTTTGGAGGCCTCATTTGCTGATTGGGTTTGAGGTCTGTTTGGTTCGGATTGATTTCAGAACTGATCTGATTTCATTCAGAACCAAAGCCAAGTCAAAATTTGGAAATCCCAGTTTCTGCAACTTTGGTTGACCAGCGTTAGGAAAACCAAACCAGCCATAATGTTTATGTTGAGTGTTTATAAAATTTAAAACAAATATAAATTAAATATTGTGAATGAAGTTGGCTTACCTGTTCTTGTTAAAAGGCACTGCAGGAGTGTTTGGGGTGTGGCAATACAGGTGAGGCAATCAAACTGAGGTTCCTCATTGCCTCGGGCAGGTGTAGGCGATCAAGCAGCCAGAAGTGTATTTAAGGAAAGGCTTTGGTGTTACACTTTGCTGTGTTTGCTGAGATTCAGTCATACCAAGTTGCTAGCTCTGTTTGAGCTGTTTGCTTGTTGTGTATTATTCTGCCTACTGTATATTCTGTATACTTATTTGTTAAAGTTGAGGGCTATACTTTACTAGTATACATTTAAAGTTTAAGTTACAGTTCTAGGTTTTTTCATTGTGTTGTGGAAGGGATTGCTGAGTATAAGCAGGTATAGAACTGTTAAGTTGTTTATATAGAACTGAGTATCAAGCATTGTATTTTTGTGTTTAATGTATACATCTTTGTCAAACAATACAAATATTCTATTTTTCTACAGAATTGAGTGGGTCTATGTTATTTCATTATTTTAGCCTTCTTTTTACATTGTTTATCTTTCCTCATGGGAGAAGGCCATTCACTGTAAACTCTGTTAAGATTAAAGTTTTTTCTTCTCTTAATCATTAACTTCAACTCATACTTCACAACAGTTTATTCACATGACATGGGGAGGCACGGTAACTCCTCTAGAGGGCACATTGCTTTTCTGTGCTGTTGTGGTTTATATAATGTACAGTACTCCCCTGCTTATTGTGGGAGTTAGGTGCCTGATTCACCTGGGATAAAGGAAAATCTGTGAAATGCAGATTCCTTAGTAAACTGACCTTGGGCTGCTCCTGCCAGCTGTGTTTCCAAAGAGAGGTTTTTAACCCCCTCCTGACACCTCAGCAAACCACGCTGCCAGGATCTCAAGGTCTGTTTGCTAAGGTGTCAGGAGGGGGTTAATAACATCTCTTTACAAGTGTAGCCAGAAGGAGCAGCCCCATCTCTGTTTGCTGAGGTGCCAGGAGGGGGTTAAAAACCTCTTTTGGGAAGCCTGCTTCCCTCAAGAAAAAAAATGCGACATATTGAGACCGTAATATACAAACTGTGTTGTGTGGGGGACTACTGTATATGCTGTGAAGCTGTGAGCAAACAGTTGTGTTTTACATGGTTGTTGAGCAGTAGAGGGGAGTCTGAGAATGTTCTATCATCAAGACATGAAACAAGGATTGTGAAGGAGCTGCCACTTTTGTGGCACGTTTGCCTTCCTTTCTGAGGATGCAGGAAGCTGTACATGCCACAAATACAAAGTATTTGCCCTGCTAGAAGAGGAAATGCAACAACTTGAGGTCTGCCTACCTATGTTTTGGTTAACCAGGAAGATGAATCATTTCGGGGTAGAGCCAAGGGGACACCCTCCACCCAGAAAAGTAAAAGAGGGTGCATGCCCCCAAAGAAGAAACAGAATAACGCCTGCAAAAGGGAATGACTTTGCAATGTGACTTTATAATGGTTGAATGAATATAAAGCCGTTGGTGATTCTGAGCTGCTAGAAGAGGAAGGGTAGAGAATGGAAAAGTAGCCAGAGAGGCTGTGATCCAAATGATGAAGAGATATGAAGTGGGGGGAGGACTGGATGCAGTAACATGCTCTCCCAGCCATGCATGCATGCAGAAAAACACATTTCCCCTTACAGTTACCTTTTACAATTCCCATCAGGGATAAAACAATCATGCTGTTGTAGACACCCATGCACAGCATCATAGACTTGAAAAGCTTGGCAAACATCAGACTCTTTCCAGTTTCCTTGAAAGGAACGGCCCTTTCTCCCATCCATATTTGCAATGCAGTTAGAAGATTATTGTAACACACTGCGATGACAGATCAGATTTCCTAATCATTTTTATGGCCTTCCTTGATTTCAGTGAAATGCCTTATTGATTCAAAGCACTTAAGAGGTAATTGAAAGGGTCTTCCTATGTCATGGACATTTTCTGTATCTCCCTTTTGGTGTGGTGGGTGAGATAACATAGGAGCTATCCATGTTTGAGGTTAGGATTATGTATAAAACTGAAGAAATAACACAGTCAGTCTTAGGCTAGATGATGATGATGATGATGACAATGGTCTTAAATTAATTTGATTTCAAGTTGTCAATTGACAATGTGTCTGCACAATTTCGAGTGGGATGTAAATAAGAGCAAGTATCCAGTTGCTCATGAATGACATAAAGAGTGGTTAATTCCATGTGTGGTCCCTCTTTTTCTAATGCTTGTGCTAGGTGAAAGCCACTAAGCCCTTTGTTGGTCTTAAGTGCCATAAAATCTCCTTCAACATACTGTATGGTAACTCCATAGCTGAGAAGCTCCCCAGTTGTTCTGTCATCAACAGTTTTGATCAGTTCTTGCAAATTCAAGGCCAAGGCTTCCTTTACTGAGTCCATCCATCCCATGCTTGCTCTTCCTGTTTTCCTGCTGCAAGATTTCCTAGGATTATTCTCTTTCCAGAAAGCAGCAATCCCCAGACACCTCCAGTCTGCACAGTTTCAAATGCTGCAAATCACTCAGGCAAATGCAGGGTATTCCAACTATGGAGATTTTACATTTGCCAATAGAAGAAGGGAATGGTAAACCACTTCTGAGTATTCTCTACTTAGAAAACCCTGGAAAATGGTCACCAGGTCAGAATTGATTGCACACAATTAAGGACAAAGATCTCCCCATCCCTAGTGGCCCATCCACCCACCCCTCTTCTTGTTTTTGGTAAGATCATGCAGTGGCTCTTACAACAGAGCTGGTAGGAGGAGCAGGCAGGGAAAAAGACTGCCTGGTTGGGAGTTGGGACCAGGAATATCTGGAGAAAAGGGATTGGAAGGAGCTGAGCCAGGAATAAGAGTGGAGCAGAAGGGAGTTGAGGAGGAGTCATGGGTGGAAGTATGGGAAGAACTGCTACCATTGATCTGTGCCTTAACTGAGAAGCAACTTCATGTTCTGTTGGATCATTGGACTGGGGAATGGGTGAACATTGCTTGGGAATAAGAATCAGGGGGGCAAGATACCCATTTTTACTTGCTGGGACATCTGGACCACCACCCTCAACAGCCTGAGAGGACTTGCCCACTCTATGCCCAGCCAGCCAAGATGCTGCCAGAGATTGTGCCTCCCCATAGATTGAGTAGGATACTAGAGGAGGCCTTCTTCTGAAGAAACAGTCCTCTGTCAGGAATGACCAGTACTCCCTGAAGAATGCTGTGGACCTGGGGCGTATGAGCAGAAAAGGAGGGTGGACCATCTGGTGGAAATGTACAGGAAATTATTCCTTGGGGTACGGAATGACACCAAGACCAGAGTAGCTCCAAATCCTCAAGCTACTCATTTCAGGCGATTGAGTGGATTAATAAAGAGTGTACAAAGGGATCCTTGCTCCAGTGTGTATGTGGAACAGATGCTAGAGAAGCCTTTTCAGACACCCCTGCCTCTGAAAGGCTGGACCAGCACACACCGTGGCATCATGTTCTGGGCTAATTTAAACCCCATGTCATATTCAAGGTGCCCACATTCTCTCACTGGAAAATAGTGGGGAAATCAGCATCATAACCAATAGAAATGCCTCCACAGATATACATCCTACTTCCTTGACCTTGAGTGGCTGCTCATCAACATGAAATACAATAAATGCAAATACATAAAGAGGACCTAGAGGTTTTTCTCTCTGTGTGAGAATCTTGACCCCACAGAGGTATTTCTCTGTGTGCTCCTATCTATATTGGTCTTAAGGCCCTTGCACATGAATACTGAGCTTTTGATCACCTCAGAACATGGCCACTAGACATGTTGGCTTGGGGAAAGTTATTACATCCATTTATATTAGCACTACAGAATATCTGAAGTACAGGGAGGTCAATTATATAGAGGCAGCTCATCTAGAGTTCACACGCTGATCTGTGTTTCTGACATTCAAGTAGTGTAGCTGAGAATACAGAAGCCCTGTTTAGTTCAAAGGAGCTCATATCCTTTGAGGGAAGCATCCTGTCCTAACCTGCTCCATCATTTCTTGATGAAAATAAGACTGTCTGAATAGGAGGCCAGTGCATCTGTGTAGTCACTTGAGTCAGAACCATGATTGGGAGCCATGGAGGCTGGGTCTTGAGGAGCGGCTCTCTAGGTATATCACCCTCCTCTTTCAGACAGTGCATTTTCATGATTTGGAAGAGGGTGGAATTGTGCCTTCCCATCAGTGCTTGACTGAATCAGATTAAGCCACTGAATTCTGGTATTTACAGTAAAGATATTGAATTCACTCTGGGTTTTTGCCTGAGCTTTACAGAAGCCAAAACTGCAAACAAATTCAGAACCTTGGATAGCTCCACTCAATTCAGACGAAGCCCTAGCACACATTCACTGCCTTATGGTAGAGTTACTTATTTTCCCTGGCCTAAATAAGCAGACATCATCCCCACCTCTAGATGTCCTGAGCTCATCTGATCTCGCCTGATCTCAGAAGCTAGAGTTGGCCCCGGCGAGTACTTGGATGGGCGACCACCAGGGAATACCAGGTGCTGTAGGTGCCTGAAGTAGGAACTGGCAAATCACTCCAGTATTCCTGCCAAGAAAACTCCATGGACTTGGGGTCACAAAGAGTTGGTCATGACTGTATGACACAGCAAGAACAACAAGCAAACATTGTGGCTGATGCCAAGTTCTGTTTTGATCACACCTCTGCCTCACTATGAGCTGTAGGGGACATCTGCATGGGCCCCTGTGCTGAGGTGTCTGTTGGGGCAGCACACTGAATGAGTAAGGAGGAGAGGGATCATATATGCTTACGATATATCTCCAATGCCACATGTACACTGGACACATTTGCTGTAATACAGGCACGTCCAAACTTTGACCCTCCTGATGTTTTGGACCACAACTCCCAGAATTCCAAGCCTGTATTTCCAATGGCAAAGGACTGTGGGACTTGTGGTCTAAAACATCTGGAAGGCCAAAGTTTGGACATGCCTGCTGTAATATAATAACATAGAATTCTTATATTAAAATTGTATTAGAATATGTTCTGCATTCAGTAGCAATATTGAGAAGATGGCAAATTGATACTGCGTCTGAAGCACTGGGTTTGAACTCTCTTTTTATAAGTTCTTTGTTTCACCATTAGCTGCAGAGAAGTTAGTAAAGAATCCTGAGACATTAGGCTTGTCACATTGAAGTGGAAGATGCATGATCTTTTTGAAGTGATCAGGAACCCTGAGTGAACTAGATTGCCACTCACATAAAGAAACTTCCCATCAAAACAAATGACAGGCTATGTTAATATAAAATCAGGTAAGGAAACAAGGTTGCATGGATGTAGTTGATCCTTTGATTGTATCCATTCATGTTTTCTGTGGATTGAGTTGGATCCAGGATAATGCCCTGGATTACTTGCGAATGTAATGGATTCCACAAAAACATGCAAACAAACAAGAAGCTGTTCCGTTTTCTCTCTTGTGTGTTCCTTTAAAAAACATCCGGTCATGCTTTGTACATTTTGCGAGCTTCCTGCTGTTGGTACTTGTTGGTACAGGGCTTTGACAGAAACAAGGAAAGAGCCCCCCAGCCCCATCTCTCTGATGCCAGACATTGAAGCATCTGAGAGCTAAACCCACTCTTCTTTTTTGCCATCTGTACAGCACAGGTGTAGAGCTGTGCATAAGCCCCGTACACAACCTGATAGACTGAGCACACTGCATGCATTGTTCTGCTTATGGGCCACAGATTCAAGGAACAGCTGCTCTAAAGCAGCCATCTGCATAGCAAGGAGGGGCAGCTACAGCCACCAAGGGACAGACTTTTGAGCCTGAGTAGCAGCTGACATAAGTTAATTTATTAGACACAGATATTAGCAGGTGCTAACCTGTCTCAGGCTAGAGCTAATGAGATATTCACTCTTGGGATTCAGCCCAAAGAGCCATTAAAAACCTTCACATTATTCCACCCAGTTTACAAGACAAGATGGCTATTTGTACTGGTATTGTTGGTTTAGTTGGTGTGGGTGTCTATATTTGGGCAGGTGGCAGCTGCTAATTGTGATATAATTGGCCACATCATTTACTTCAAATTGTTTTGTTTGTCTACTTTCTTTTTTCTTCTGTTGTAAACATGGAGTGCCTCTCAATGAAAAGAAACCTTAACACAGAGAAAAATGTGGAGAAACTTTAGCACAGAGAAAAGATTATAGGGGAAGAAGAAAAAAGAAAGAGAAGAACCAGTTTTCTATCTGAAAGGGATGGTTTGTATGGGAGGGAGCTTGATCATGTGAGCTCCCAATGGGTGTCTGAACTTGTAAATAACTTTCAAAAAGCATCTTGTGTGATTTACTACAGAGCCTAAAAATATAATTTGTTACCAGAGGAGTGGGAATTATTTAAAAATAACTTCTTATGGTGTTTGTGATGTAATTTGGAATTTATTTTGCTGTTTTTTGTGTCTTTGAAAATTTTATTTTTAAAAAAAGTTCCATGGATTCAACTGCAGGTAGTTTTTCAACTCCACTTATATATATATAATAAGTGATGCACACATCAGTGATGGTCTACTACAATCGGAAAAAAGAATACTTCCCTTGCTTATCCACTACAAAGCAGGGGAAGTCTTCAATTTGTTTCTCTCCTGAAGTGGCTCACTTGTTAAGACAGGTCATGGTGTTGGAAATTCCAACAAGAAGGAGCCTCTGCAGTCAGAAGGTGTACTTTTGGTCTATTTCCAGCAACAAAACATGCTGGAAACAGATCACCAAACTACAGCAGTTCTACCAACATCAAAACTTTAGAAGCTCTTGTGAGGTGTCCAATAAGGCCTGAGTAGGAACACTGTAGGGATGATTTGATTTGCTTCAGTGGAGGAAGTGTTGCATCGCGGTTAGCATGTTGGGCTGGAAGTTGGAAGATCTGGTTTAATGGCCAGTTCCTTTCTCTTAGCCTGGCCTACATTACAACACTGTTATGAAGATGTGACACCAATGTGTTTTATTAGCACCAATGAAACAGCAGAATGAAATGTGCCATGTTTCTCTTGTGGAGGCCTACCAAAGGGTCTGTAGATCTTAATGCTCATCAGCACTAGAGGCACAAATTATTTTCTTTTCTTTTCTTTTTTAAATGAGCGATATAAATTATTTCACACTAGACGGAATTGTCTTTCTCCCCAGCGAAAATAAATCCTCCTGAAGTGCCCCAGACATATTAATTTTCTAGTGACGTTCCCAGGTCTTCCATTCCCTTACATGAGATGACATCTTTCCTGTTATTGTTGAGGGATCACTTGCCAGATCCTCCTCTGTCCCACATGCGGAAGTCACTTAATAAGATGGGGAAGCAATGTGTAAAATAACAAGAGTGTTGATGTAAATTTCTCAGATGGCCAGTCCATCAATGAATAGTTAATAGCTTTATTGACATATGTTTGCTATTGATGAGCAATGCAAAAGCTCAGGTAACACCCTATATAGATGCAGTAATTTCCTATGGCTGTGTCCTCTTTCAAAAGAAATATGAAATATCATCCTTTTGCAAAACTAACTGTGCACAGACACTTAAAAATGTTGGCCAACAGGCTGGGATAGATGCATCACTCTACGACTTTCTAATTTTGCTTTGTATTGTTTTTATATTGATTGCAAGCAACAAGAAAAATGTCTATTGCAATATTGATTTTAAAATGTTTAATAATGGCCAAATCCTTTTGCTTAGTTATATTTTCACAAAGCAAATGGCATCGTTCACAGTGGCTTCTCACTGTCAATTAATGAACTCCTGTTTGGATTTTTAAAGGCATTCCTGTCTGACAGATGGACATGAAAATCCCAACAGGGAGTCATTAAATGGAGCATTTTCTTTTGTGAAACCCTCATTTATGGAATGCATTACTACTTGAGGTTTGCCAAGTGACCATCCTCGCAGTGGCTGAGAAACTAAAAATGAAACTATTTAAAGCTGGCTTTCATTAATGTCTTCCTTTTGACAGCCTGTGTTTTAAATTCGGTTTATATTGCGTTAGCTGAGCTATGTTGCATTTTATTGTATAGTATTTGTATTGCTTCATATTGCATTGTTTACTTGTACAGTGGTACCTTGTATAAAGGAATTAATTCGTTGCAAATGAAATTATGTGAAGCAAATTTTCCTTTATTCAAATTTCCCAGAGTAATCTCTAATCGCAACCATTTTTATGTTGTACGAATTCTCCCCATAGATGATTCTGTTAAGCAAATTTCCTCCATCTCCGGAATCTTTTATGTTGTATAGATTTTATGTTATACAAACCATTTGTTGTACATTAAAAGTTTGCTGGTTTACTTGCATTTACAGTATATGCTGGCTGTTAATCACCCAGAGAGTGTATGGAAGTCAAATAAATAAATAAATAAATAAATAAATAGTCTTGTGGCACAGTGGTAAACTGCTGTACTGCAGCCAATCTGCTCATGATTGGAGGTTCAATCCCAGGTAACCAATTCAAGGCTCACTCAGTCTTCCAACCTTCTGAGGTGGGTAAAATGAGTACCCAGCTTGATGGAGGTACAATGTGTAGTCTGCGCAATTACTTGCAAGTCATCCAGAGACTGCTTTAAATGCTATGGAGCAGTATATTGGGGGGGGGGGGGGCTTTTAAACAAGCAAGCAGGCAAGCAAGCAAATGCCAGTGAGAAGCTTCTGTCAGTAATGGCATATGTCTTCTACAGGCATAATAATTCAACCGGACTTTTGCCACTATGGGCTAACAAATCAGAACTCCCTACGTTTCCTGCTTGAAAATAATTCCCTTCAAACAAGTAAGTCCTTTTACCACTTCTAGAAAATAACACAGATATTTGTCTCAAGACATTCTCAACTGCTGGCACCATGGCTGCCATTTTCAGCCAATTAAATACCAGTTTCCAACTGTGCCACCAAATGCTAATATGCCCGTTGCTAATGCCCCATACAAAACTCAACCTGCCTTTTCTTATGGCATTGCAAAAGGGCTCACAAAGTTGCTCATCCATGCTGATGTCTGTGCCTCTTATTGAAAAAACAAAACAAAAGTGTGCTGCTTATATGCCATCCCATATCTCTTAAAGCACAATCTGGGTGATTTACAAGTTAATTATCCAGGCTACACAGAGCCCACGCACCCCCGAGCTCATGTTACCAGCCTCAGAAGGATGGAAGACTGAGACAGCTACCTGGGATTGAACCCCAAGTAATGAGCACAGGGTTTTTGGCTATAGTACAGTAGTCTAACTACTGTGCCACAAGGCTCTTATGCTCCAATAGTCCTTTCAGTTAAAAAAAGAGCAAGGTATAGCTGATTATGAATGGTGCCTCTTCTGAAAATGTCATAAGAATTGGCCTCCTCAAGTTTATTTCCCTAAAACACTCAGTGCTCAAACACAGTCTAGCTGACCTCTGGCTCAGTTGTTCCCAACCTTGGGTCTCCAGACTTTCTTGGACTATAACTCTGAGAAGTCCTTGCCAGAACAGCTAGTGGTGAAAGCTTCTTGGATATGCAGTCTGACAATGCCTGGGGGCTCAAGGTTGGGAACCACTGCTCCAGCTTCTTTCTTTCTTTCTTTCTTTCTTTCTTTCTTTCTTTCTTTCTTTC
>JAHTLZ010000129.1:86590450-86620316 GCA_023846285.1 Phrynocephalus versicolor | reverse complement strand
CTTTCTTTCTTTCTTTCTTTCTTTCTTTCTTTCTTTCTTTCTTTCTTCCTTCCTTCCTTCCTTCCTCCCTCCCTCCCTCCCTTCCTTCTTTCCTTCCTTCCTTCCTTTGATTAGGTGTAGAAACCAGTTTGCCTAACACTTCCAGTTAGAGGAGGCCCACTTGAAGCAATGGGACCTACAGTTGACTTAACAAATCTACACTAGGAGTAATAGCTTATACACTCGGGAGGCAAAAGACCATCAGTCCCCTTTTAGAACTTTAAGAAGTTAGAGTCCGTCCAGCCTGGCATTTTGTCAGCTTTAAACTAAAGGTTCTGCACGAATTATTTTCTTAAATAAATAAATGAGTCTTGTGGCACAGTGGTAAACTGATATACTGCAGCCAATCTGCTCATGACTGGAGGTTCAATCTCAGTAGCTAGCTCAAGGTTCAATCAGTCTTCCATCCTTCTGAGGTGGGTAAAATGAGGGGTTCTTCCTTCCTTCCTTCCTTCGATTAGGTGTGGAAACCAGTTTGCCTAACAGTTCCAGTTAGAGGGGGCCCACTTTGCAGTTGACTTAACAAATCTACACTGATTCAATTACTTACTCTAGTATGACATATTACACTAATAGATTTCAGCCAACATGTTTTATCTGAAGTGTAATCCATGGGGAATCCTACTTGGTGGCATAGGTTATGCAAGAAGATACAAAGAAGAGTTGAAATAAATTGTCACATCAAAGTGAAATGTTCAGTTCTCTTCCAAATTCTGCTCAGTTCGGTTCGCTTCCAAATTCTGCTCAGCTTCTGAGAGCCCTCTTCAGATTCTTGATTAGTAAGAATGGTGATATCATTTGTCACCCCCAGGACTTCCCTGTCGGGTCTGAGTTTAGCACTAATCCTCACAGTAGCTGCAATGAAATATATTTTCTCACTAAATACACTCTTGTGGCGAGCTATCCTGCTACAAAGCATTTTGGGGTGGCTTGACCTTGAATGAAGAACTACATGTTTGCTTGTATTCCTACATAGATCATTTAAAACAAAAAGGAAACTGCTTTTATTCCAAAGGAGCAGATACTCAGGAGATAGGAAACTGCATCTTCATAAGGGAAAAAAACATTCATCTCTGCAGCTGCGGGCAGGCAGAATTAAATTATTGTTTACAGTTTTCAGAAACCACGAAATAATATAAAATTATAGTATGGAAGCTCATGTTTCATGATGATTTATATAGACAGGGAACATCTTTCTCTCCCTCTCAAAAACCATTGCTTGAGGTTTCCTACACTGTAGGACAACATTTTAGCATGTGTAAGGAGCACCAACAAAAGTAGGACGGATTAAGTCAATAGTGAGGGTAGGGTGGGGTGTTAAAGGAGCTTTGAATAAGGGATGCTCATTTATCAGATGGTTATAATGAATTCTGATTCATTTTATATCCCACTATCCTCCATGGCTGGCTCCAGCCATGTCACATCATCACAACAACTCTGTAAGGTAGGTCAGGCTGTTGGTAGATTTTGGCTAGCCTGAAATAATACAATGCATTTCCTAGCTGAAGGGCTGTGAAATCCCAACTCAGCACTGTCACCACAAAACCACACTGGGTCTCTGCAACTTTTGTCACTGTAATCAAAGCCCACAAAGGATCATGTTGGTTACAGGACAAGGGCAGATGCAGTTCTTCAAATACTAACAAGGGCTCCAACGTTACCTTTCCCATAGAAAGCACAACCATTGTAGACCTTGTGCTCAAGCAGGGGCAAAATTTGCTCACAAATCTACTAGTGGGTGGCCTGGCATTCCTAGGCAGTAGATCCATCCAGTACAAGTGCCTGTCTACCTAACATAAAGATACATAGTCAGGCAGATGTAATGTACATACAGGCTTTTGAGCTGTTCTTCAATTCTGAGGTGTTCTTCAATTCATGCAAAGAGTGGGATAATTTTGGCCAGCTAGTCTTCAGTCTGCATTTGCCTGCAACCATACTGTATACCAAAAAATAAATACTGAGGGTTGCTACAGGCCTTCCCAAACAATTCCATCCTCAGCAATCTTCTGAGAGACTGTGGGGAGAAGGCCTGTCTAATCTCTAAAGGATGTTTGTAAGAAAAGGAGGGTGCCGCTGATGAAAATGCTTCTTGGTGGTCTTCTTTACTTCCTTCAGGGTTGGTGTTCTCTCATTAATGAGGCCTGAGATATTTGTGAGGAGATGCACTCCAACAAGTAATTAGGTTCCAAACCATTCAACGCTTGATAACAACAGGATCTCCATCTTGTCTGGCTTCAAGTTCAACATGTTTGCCCTTGTCCAGTCCATTATCAAGTACAGGCAATGCTCAAGGAGTTGAATGGCATCCATTGCAGAAATAGTAAATGAAAGATAGAAATGAATGTTATCAATTTACTGATGACACAACATCAAAATCTCCAAATGTAATGTTCCAGAAGCTTTACATAGGAGAGATTATCAATCCCCAAGGGACCCCATAACACAGAGAATAAGGAGTCGACACAGCCTTCCTCAGTTGAACTTTCTGGATATGGAAATTTGTTGATACAGATTGAGCCAGATGCCATCATTTGTGGACTCCCACTGTGCAGAGGCCTTTTTGGCTCTCTGTAAAAAGAGTATATACCTCACAGATACAGATCTAATGCAGTGGCTATTTGTATCTAGGGATACTGTGTACACCTTTGAGGAGAGGCACCAACAGGGAATCAGCACCTGAAATGCATGATATACTACTGTGAAAAACAAATGCTAAGGGTCTAGAGCAGTGGTTCTCAACCTGTGGGTCCCCAGATGTTCCTGGACTGCAACTCCCAGAAATCCCTTCCAGCACAGTGAGTGGTGGAGGCTTCTGGGAGTTGAAGTCCAAGAACATCTGGGAACCCAGAGGTTGAGAGCCACTGGTCTAGAGAGCAAAGCAGAGGGCAGGAAATCATTGTTTAACCAACTCATTAGGGCTCAAGCCATAATATGTAATGCATTTCCAAAGACAGAATACATACAAAGAAGCATGTCCATGTAGAAGTATTTTCAGTGACTAATCTCTGTCTTTGACATATTTTAAACCTTTAGTTCAGGCATGTCCAAACTTCGGCCCTCCAGATGTTTTGGGCCACAACTCCCACAGTTCTTTGTCACTGGCAATACAGGCTTGGAATTCTGGGAGTTGTGGTCCAAAACATCAGGAGGTCTGAAGTTTGGACATGCCTGCTTTAGTTAATAATATATACAGTTAAATTGTTTAATTACTGTCAGAAGGCAGAATGGCACATTATATAAAATCCATAGAACAAGAAAGTCTATAAGATGTGACTGTGTGTACAATTGTCAATCCAGTGAACTTGTTTTGCCTTGTGGCTGGTCTTTAGGACATATGCACATTCACTCTTAGTAAGTGTGATTTCACAGCAATGAAAGTCTGGAAAGAGTGTTTCTGGAAAATTAACACGAATTCAGCTTTAATTTCAGGTTATGTGTAATATACAGTTGGACTGATTCACATCAGAAACTTGCATCATTGATTTTGTGATCAATGATCTGCAAAGCTTGCACTTCTGGGTCCCTTTTTGTTGGTCTAATACAGTGATATACAGTAGATAGTGGACTTTGTCTTGAGGTCATTGTGGCTGACCCTTCTTTTTTCATCTTATACAGAGGAAGATCTACTAGATAATTAATGACACTTAAACTTCAGGGCCCCTGATTCTGAAGGGGCACCAGAAGTGACTTTAGTTCACATTTTTAAAACAAGTTGAAGAAAATAACTGTGGATACCCAGAGATTTTTACAGGTTGTGAAGCCCCTTCCCCAACAGCTCAAGCTTCAGCCCACCCCCACCCCAAATGTAGGTCCACAACAGAGTTTTTGCAAACAAATACAAAATACATGTGTATACATGAGACTCAAAGAGGCAGATCACACACACACATAAATTGGTAACTTACCTGAAAATAGCTATGTATAAATGTTGGACTTGGTTATGTACATGGGTATCTCTGTTCTATAAATGGACATGGACCACAGTTCAGTGGTTCAGCCTGGTTCATTGTGGTACCATCACAGGTGTTCTGCTGGCACTGCACAATTCTCGCCCTTGCTTCCCTCTGGGTGCTCACTTGTGGCAAAAGTGCACTGTTCCCACCCCTGCTTCTTCAGGGTGATCAACCACTCACTGGCAGAATCATACTTCCCTCCCCTGCCTCCTTGGGAGATCATTCACTCCAATGAGGAGGTGGGGCAGGGAAGCCTGTGCTGCTGCCGGTGAGTGGGTGGATTGCCCAAGGGGGTAGAGGAAGGAAGTGTGCTCCTGATTGTGAGTGTGTGACTCCCGGAGGAGGCAGGGCAGAGAAGCACACAGCACCCACTGAACCAAAATGCGGTTCCTGTCCATCTCTACTTCTTTTCTCCTTCCTTCCTTCCTTCCTTCCCTCCCTCCCAGTTTCTTGGCATGTTGCATCACTAATCTGACTCAATGGATAACAAACCCCCCAGAGTCCCCTCTAATGAACCAAATGATCAGTTGAAGGCAGAGAGAGGGGGAAAGAGAGACAGGGATTGAAAGTGCCTGGTGTTGTACCAATGCATAATAGATGAGACTCCTGGCAGGGCTTTGCTCATAAATTATTCAAAACAGACTCATTAGGGAAGGATTTCATTATGGGGTGATTTAATTAAATGCTGGACCCAAAGAAGATGCAGTAGGAGCCATAAAGCAGCAAGTTCTTTTGTTGGCATGGGCAGTCTGAAAAGGGAGTGAAGGAAATTTTCTTCCCAGTTTGGAAATGGGCCTGCTGTTGCACCCAGAGATGCCATGGGATTTCCTATCCTTTGAGGTTGCTCTCGCTGCCTTGAAGCTTTGGTTTCACGATTCTATGCCATTCTTATCAAGCTGATTGGGTTCCGCATCTCCATGCCAGTATTTTTAGTCTGGTTTACCAGACATTTCTCCAATGTTCACAACTAGAGATGAGCACCAAACAAAAATTGAAAAGCTGTTTTATCTTTTCATTATGCAATGAATTGTTCGTTTGTTTGTGTTTGTGTTTGTGTTTGTGTTTATAGACCACCCAACTTTCCTGGAGGAACTCTGGGTGGTTCACAGCATGTGTGTGTGTGTTGTGTCATTACATTCGTGACCGACTCTTCGTGACTCCATGCCCATGGAGTTTTCTTGGCAGGAATAGTGGAGTGGTTTGCCAGTCCCTACTCCAGGTTCACAGCATAGAACATAACAAATAAAGTAAATAGCCATTGGAGTTTTTCGGGCTGTTTGGTCATGTTCTGGAAATTTTTCTTCCTAACATTTCACCAGACTCTGTGGCTGGCATCTTCAGAGGGCAAGGAGCTCAGGGATCTAGGATAACTCCTAGTTAGATCTCTGAGCTCCTTGCCCTCTGAAGATGCCAGCCACAGAATCTGGTGAAATGTCAGGAAGAAAAACTTTCAGAAAATGGCCAAACAGCCCAAACAACTCACAAGAACGATCAGATCCCAGCTGTGAAAGTCTTCAAGAATACAAATAAAGTAAATCATTATGAAATGATAGAAACCATTTTGGGATGAACTGAACCAAACCACCTTTTTGTTTGGGAAATGAAACCTGGGAGCTTCCTCAAGATCTTCCCTGTAAGCCCCCCAAATTTGGAGAGATTTGGGGTTCAGGGGGCTGAGTTATTCAACTGCAAAGAGGGTTCTTCCAGCAGTAATTGGAAAAGTGCTGTGCAGATGCCGCAGTGGCAATAGTTCAATTTATTACTTCCCCTCGCTTAACCCCTATATTGCTGGCATGCACCATACAGCAGTTTTACAGTTAGCTAGGGGGACCCTCTTTGCAGTTGAATAACTCAGCCCCTGAACCCCAACCCTCTCCAAATTTGGGAGGCTTACAGTTAAGAGTCCAAATAAGCTATCCTGGAATTTTGGTGCCTCTAGGACCCAGGGGAGCCATTAATGAATTATTTCATTTTGTTTCATTTCATTCCAAAAATTATTTTAAAATGCATTAGTAATGAATATTGACAACGTCGAGCGGGTACAGAGGAGGGTGACCAGAATGATTGAGGGTCTGCAAGATAAATCTTATGAGGAACGGCTTAGGGAACTGGGAATGTTTAGCCTTTCAAAAAGAAGACTGAGAGGGGATATGATAGCTATGTTTAAATATTTGAAATGATGTCATATTAAAGAAGGAACAAGTTCATTTTCCATTGCTTCAGAGATTAGGACTCGGGGCAAAGGTTTCAAATTACAGGAAAAGAGATTCCATTTGAACATTCAGAAGAACTTCCTGACAGTTAGAGCTGTTCGGCAGTGGAATATGCTGCCACAAAGGGTGGTGGTCGGTGGAGTCTCCTTCTTTGAGGTTTTTAAACTGAGCCTGGATGGCCACCTGTCGGAAATACTGTGATGGGGGCTCCTGCATGGCATGGAGTTGGACTGGATGGCCCTTGAGGTCTCTTCCAACTCTATGATTCTATGATTCTATGTTTTTCTTCAATGATTCTATGATTCTATGAAACAAACTGAAACTACTAAAGAAACACAAGACAAAACAGAACACTATATTTTCATTTTGTACCCATCTCTGTTCACAATCATTCTTATGACATTGCGTTTTAGTTTTTAAAGTTAAGGACTAGCTGAGATGCTGATGCATTGCTCTGTCTAGAAAAGTTCAGCTGTCTAGAAAAGTTCAGCAAGAGGCCGGCCAGCAAGAGGATGGACTTGTTTTTGGAATACAGTATAGCAATTTTTGGTACATAACTGGCAGAGAAAAACAAGGGTCACCCTACATTTGTGTGAACTGCTATAGGAACTGCACTCCTGGAAAATGGCTGGTTAAGTGCACATAAAGTTTTAAAAGACCAGTTATTTGGTTCTGAGCAATTTTGATCTGAAAAGATTTAGCTAAAGATCTAGCTAATGATCTAGTAGACTAGAAAACTAACATTAAGTAATTATTGCCATTATGACATTTCCAGCTTACAATGCATATTCATGTGGATTTCTAGATATAAAGTATTGTGTTATCGAGGAACAATTTATTAGTACTTCCTTCTGGTGGTGCTGTAAGCCTGAACACCTGGCCCAAGGGCACTCTGGTGACAGGACAAGTACGGTAATCCCATAAGTTGCATGTGTTCAGGGTGATCTTGGCTAGCCCAACTACAAGTGAGGATTTGAACTCCTTGTCCATGGAACCACTAAGCTACACAGGGAATTTAGACAAACATGGCAGAAATCTATAAAAAGTTTTCTGTAAAATTCATTGTTGTTCTGTGTCATCCAGTTGCTACCAATGCAATGGCGTCTCTAATTGTACATCCAAGGTATATGGTTTACCGTTGCCATCTCCTCCTGTATTTTCAATAGGCAACTATAAAAATGGAAGATGTCTACAAAAACCTAAAGAGATATGTATAATATTAGATATGGTGTGGATAAAGTTCATAGAATCATAGAATCATAGAGTTGGAAGAGACCTCAAGAACCATCCAGTCCAACCCCCTGCCATGCAGGAACCCCCATCACAGTATTTCCATCCAGCCTCTGCTTAAAAACCTCCAAAGAAGGAGACTCCACCACCCTTTGTGGCAACATATTCCATTGCTGAACAGCTTCTTCCTGATGTTCAAATGGAATCTCTTTTCCTGTAGTTTGAAACCATTGCCCTGAGTCCTAGCCTCTGAAGCCATGGAAAACAAACCTGTTCCTTCTTCAATATGACATCCTTTCAAATATTTAAACATAGCCATCATATCCCCCTGAGCCTTCTTTTAGAGAGGCTAAAAATTCCCAGTTCCCTAAGCCATTCCTCATATGACATTTCCTCCAGACCCTCAACCATCCTGGTCGCCCTCCTCTGCACCTGCTCGAGGTTGTCAACATCTTTTTTAAATTGTGGCGCACAGAACTGGACACAATACTCCATGTGGGGTCTGACCAAAGTTGATAAGGAGAAGCTCATGCCTTACTTTTAAAGTACTAAAACCTGTGGTCATCCACTGAAAGTGACTGATGGGATACCAAGGATGTGTGTGTGTGTTGTGTCGTTTCAGTCATGACCAACCCTTCGGGACCCCACGTCCATGGAGTTTTCTTGGCGGAATACTGGAGTGGTTTGCCAGTTCCTACTCCAGGCACCTACAGTACCTGGTATTCCCTGGTGGTCTCCCATAAAATGAAAATATAAATGAAGAAGATGAAATGAAATATTTGTTCACTCTCGACATAGTTCAACTGGGGAATTCCTTGTCCTAGGGGAGGCACTGTGGATAGCATTGAAAGGGATCGGTGTAAATTCATGAATAAAATCAGGCAATCATTCTTTGTCACTGGTTATGCCTTCTAGCTCTGATAGAAGCCACATCTGTACAATTTGCTCACCTCTAATTTACAGGAACCGGGGAAATTAAAATTATAACTTTCTTCCTCCAAAATTCAAACTGATACCACGATTTTAAAACTGAAGCCTTGTGTTTTAGTTATACTAGTACAAGGTTGGAAATCATGGAAGTCCTTTAGGGCAAAGTTTTTCTCTGCATCACTGCTTTATGTAGTAGAATGGCACTCAGTCCTTGAGTACCAGTGTGAACAAATACACATCAACAAAGCTCAGCCTTTTTCTGTTATAAAAATATTTTGCTTGAGCCTGTGAATTTACTGACCAGCTGTTCCTCTCCCAGTAGACATTTTTCAAGATGAAACAGACAAGGTCAGGTGCACACAAATCAGGAAATATTGGGAAAGAATCCTTTCAAATGACAACCATGGCAAGACCAGAAAATCCACATTTCAAAGGAGAAACATTAAGTATCTTTTAAACTTCTGTAGATCTTGCTGCATACAGCTGTTCAGTGTCTGTGTTGTCTTTTAATCAACTGCTGTCCAAGTGGATTCTGGCCAAACCAGGATCTTCCCCAATGTGATTGCTTCCAATTCTGTTGGTCATTTCATGCTATCTGGTCAATGAGAGTGCTCTCTAGAGACAACAGCAGCTATTGTTCAACCCATTTGGCATGGCACTAGATTGGTTAAGGCTGCTTCACCTGTATATACTGCCCTAAAAGGATAACTAACAAGCATGGTTCAAGTTGTTTCTTTTTTTCTAGTTCAAGCATATATACAAGAAATATGGGGTATCAGCCTCTAGTGGTTCTCAACTTCTGGGTCCCCATATGTTCCTGGACTGCAACTCCCAGAAGTCTTCATCACTAGCTGAGCTGGCCAGGATTTCTGGGAGTTGCAGTCCGGGAACATCTGGGGACCCACAGGTTGAGAACCACTGCTCTAGACTAGGCAAATATCTCCATCCAGTCGTATAGCACTTGCAATAAAGATGGATACACCACGAAGGCATAAAATAAATATTCAGAAAAACATAGTTTGCCAAAGATAGATAATATTCATAATTCTAATCAAGATATAGCTCAATGTTACATCTGAGAACTCAGGGTGTAGTTGCTGCCCAATGCCCTAAATATATGGTAACCTCTAAATTGATCATTGCTCTCAGGAGGAGATTTTTGTTCTGGCATAGGGACTGGCAATACTAGGGAACAATTTTCTGCTTGTAGAATCGTTTAAAGTCCATAAAGCCTGACAAAACTGTGGAAAAATGAGGGGGGATGGAAGCCTAGGGGAGGCAGAAACTGATCTGGTTTTGCCAAATGGATGTTTGGGAGGCTTCAACACCACAGGGAAACTCTGCAGCTCATTTAAAAGAGGAGTATCTTCTTGTTCTTCGTCTTACCTTTTTCTTTTCACAGGTGGAAGGGGACTTCTGATGGTGCAGGACCTCAGTCACTTAGGGTCTCTAGGTTGCATTTCCCCCTCCCCTGGACTAGCACAATTGGCCTGCTTCTAAAACAATGTTTCTAACATCTTATCACCAATTGAGTATATTATTTCAGAAAAATCCCTTTTTAAAGTGGCCCTACTTGAGTCATAGTTTCTACTTGCGCATGCATAGAAATAGTAGCAACACCTCTTGCACCCTTAATCAGTTCAGACAAATAACCAGCAGCACAAATATTTGTAGCAATACATTTGCAGTCTCATAGCAGTTGACCTCATAGCTCTTTGATAGCTTTCGGTTTCATAGTGTTTAATGTTTAATTGTCTAGAGCAGTGGTTCCCAACCATGGGTAACCCAAGTGTTCTTGAACTATAGTTCCCAGAAGCCTCCTTCACCACCAGCTGTGCTGGCTGTGATTTCTGGGAGCTGCAGTTCAAGAACACCTATGTTACCTAAGGGTAGGAACCACTGTCTAGAGCAGTGGTTCTCAAACTGTGGGTCCCCAGATGTTCCTGGACTACAACTCCCAGAAGCCTCCATCACTCGCTGTGCTGAAAGGGGTTTCTGGGAGTTGCAGTCCAGGAACATCTGGGAACCCACAGGTTGAGCATCACTGGTCTAGAGGCTTCATAAAAAATGAATTTCCAAGCCTGGCTCTTTCCTTGTCTTAGGGAAGATTAACGATGCTTAGTGTCCAAAAATGGTACTGCAATATGCCCATCACTAATTCATTTAAAAAACAAGAAAGCCCTCAGAGAAGCATCATCATATTCATACGTCCCATTCTAGCCTTGCATACAGTATTTCCTCATTAGACATACCACATTTCAGAAAGCTAGGTTTCATGGACTTGGACCTATGCTAGAGACAGATGGGAACACTCTCACAGATGCACACACACACACTTTTGTAACTGCAAAAGATAGCTAAGTATCAGCTCATTTTAAAAAGAGTGTGCTGTTTATACTCTTAGAGCATTTAGAGTTAATAATGCAGGCTCTCCCCCCTGCAAGCTTGATACTCATTTTATTGATCTCAGATGGATGAAAGGCTGTGTCAGCTTTGAGTCGGGTACCTCGTAGTGAGGAGAGTTTTTGCTGTCATGAGGCTCACTATAAACCCGATATAGAGGAGGAGGACTAAACCTAATATGGACAGGAAGATGCTTTGTTCAAGCAAGGAACTGGGGACGGGTGGCTCAGTGGACTAAGGCTTCAAAACTGTTGATTGCAAAGTCAGCAGCTCAGTGGTTTGAATCCCGGGTGCCACACAGCAGAGTAAGGTCCCGCTGATGACCCCAGCTCCTGCCAACCTAGCAGTTCGAAAGCATGCAAATTGATAAATACAGTTGTTTCCTTGCAGCCATGCCAGTCACATGGCCATGGACTTGCACAACACTGGCTCTGCGGCTTGGATACGGAGATGAGCAGCACCCCTAGAGTCGGGCACATCTAGCACACATGTGCGGGGGGAACCTTTACCTTTGCCTTTTATGTCTGCGGAACAGAGCTAGAAGAATAACCTTTCTGAGAATCTCCTCTTTCAACTTGCCCATGTTGACTAAGGGACAGTAGGAGCTGAAGTGTGAACAAGCCATTCCTCCAAATTGTGCTGTTGACCTGTAGAGAGGATGAAAAAGTAATGGCACTTGTGTAAGCACTGATACGCATAGGAAGGGCATTGGTGGTCCTTCTTACATTTGCTTCTTGCAGAGTTCCCTCTCAAGAGTACAGAAAAACAGTTGGCAAGAGAGAGATAAAGCATATTTCCAGCTGGCAGGATCCCTATTCTCCTCTTGTTTTCCACCAGCAGTGGCTATCAGTGTTTGCAATGTTCTGAAGGCCTCAATCTCTCATAATTTCAGAACTGCAAACCTACGATCGCCGTTCCGAGCCAAACTAGCATTTGTAATGTGTGGGGGCATTGTTAACGTGAAATGTTTTTACAGTGATGATATTTTTCATTACCTCACTTTTACGGGTCAAACCATGAAAGAATAAGCGAAAGCTAAGGTGGGGAGAAAGAATTTAGACCAAAGCTGGTACGTTGCACTTTGGCTCTCACGGTTATTTTCATACCTCTTTTACAGGCAGTGACCCTGCCAGCTCCCTCCTTAACTTTTGAAATGATTGTATATAACGCTGTCCATAAAATGTGGCCCTTGCTTTGTAGGTACAGAAGGTGTTGGGTTCAAAATCAAGGCAATGCAGAGCCAGGGGGCATTATTGAGGTGCTAGAATTGGCTCGTGGATTCTCCTTTCCCAGAAGAGAAGGAGATTTCTTCCAGGTTGGTGGGTCATGGCTAAGCATGAATGAGACTGATGAAGGTGTTAATGAAGTACGCAAGGTTAACAGACGTCTCTTGCGCTCTTTTTGCATATGGTACGTATTTGGCTTTCTGAGGACGGGATTAATAAAAGGATTGGGAGCTTTTCTTTTTTCTTTCAGTATTTTATTCTTTGGAATGCTGAGTCTAATCAGTGGTAGTCTGTTATAAAAAGCTATAAAAGGACAATGGAATGAATGAATAGGCATCTTGTATGTCGTAATGTCCCACACGCTCCTGTAGGTTTTCTGAGTTTCTCTTAGACCTCTTCATTGACATCAGGGGGATGTCACTTAGCACCTGGAAATCAAGTGGAAGGGGGAAAAATTAGAGCAGATAGAACAGGAGATAGTAGCACCCTTTGGATCTATTGGGATATAATTTCTATTTTTCCCTAGAGCTATGGAAAGTTACTTTTTTGGCTGACAACCATTTCCTAGAACAGTGAAGGCAACCTTTTAGAGACCGAGTGCTCAAACTGCACTTCAAAACCCACTAATTTGTTTGCAAAGTCCCAATACAGTAATTTAACCTGTATATGAAGGGGCGATGTCGGGTGCCCAAATAAAGGGCTCCGAGTGCCACCTTTGGCACCCATGCTATGGGTTCACCATCAGTGTCCTAGAATATTCTCCAGCCAGCATGGCCACAGGATGTAACCAACAAATCTGGAAAGCATCAGATTTTAGGAAGTATGTCTCAGATTGTTGAGAGGAACCTAGAAACCTTTAACACCGTATTTTGTTGTTGTTACAGTCATGACCAACTCTTCATGACCCCATGTCCATGGAGTTTTCTTGGCAGGAGTACTAGAGTGGCTTGCCAGTTCCTACTCCAGGCATCTACAGCACCTCGTATTCCCTGGTGGTCTCCCATCCAAGTACTAACCAGGGCCGACCCTGCTTAGCTTCCAAAATCAGGTGAGATCTAGGCATCAACCTTGTATTAGAGCTGCTCAAATCCTCAACTCCCACAAGCAGCATAGGGGAATATCACTGTGATCATCATTGCAAATGTGTCATCCTTGCCTTTTTTGACTTCAGAAGATTTTGATGAAATAAATATTAGTCAATCTTAAGACTGGATCTTCCAGTCCAAAACTCTGACCACTAATCACTCTAGCCACTCTACCACACTAGCTCCCATTAAAAAATTCTTATATCTCAGCTTTCCAATGTTATAGAGCAGTCAGGGGGGATTAAAACAGTATGGAAACAATAAAATCCAGAGCAAGAGTTTAGTGGGGGAACATTAAGCAATTGCAAATATAATGTTTAAAAAAGCACTGTAGAAAACCTAAAAACAAGGGATCCAAAGCGGCAACCTGACACTCACTTAACTGGGATTAAAGCCTTAGGGAACACAATGTGAATTTTGTCTGTGTCGACATAGACAGGACTGTGCTGATCGTTAGTAAAACCCTCACTGCAAAGCCAGATTTCCATTTCTACATGGGCAACTATGATAAATAGTTTCCCTCCCTGAAATGTAATCCTTGAAATTGATTGAAAAAAATCAATTGCAAATCCAATACTCACCTGACCAAAACCTTATTTCCATGATTTTATTTCAGTATAAAAGGGTTTTTAAAGTATCAGGTGAAACTGGGACCTCTTTTCTGATATCCATAAAGGCTGGAGATCCTTTTCACCTTAGAACTAAAATTGTATTTTCATAGAGATAATAGAAATTAGAGGTGGAAGAAACTTATTAGACATACTTACTTGAACAGGTAATTCATCCTTTAATTTCTCCTCAGGAGAATAGCGGTGTATTTTGTACCCCTCCCCACCATCCACCAAATAGCTGCTCCTGAGATTTAAGCATAGATTGGCCATTCACTATTTGTACAATCAAATACACAGATAAAATAGCACATGGCATCATCAAAAGCATGACACAGACCAACTAAACTGGTTGTTTTGGAAGCAGAAGATTCGGAAGAAGGCATAGGAAGGCAGCTCTAGGAGAGGTGGGCATTTTGTGCTTCTTACAAAAGCTGAAGCATGGCACAACAGGTGCTGCAGTGGCCCACCCCCAACACCCTGGGATGGCTGGGACACTTCCTGGGATTTGTGTACCACCAAGGTCCTTCTGCAGTGGCGATGCTCCAATCTGGGCCAGAGCCTGGCTGGAACGTTCCTGCATCTCATTAGCTGCATGGAGAGAACACCCCCCCCACACACGTCCCATCTCCTAATCAGAAAGATCAGCTGCTTAAGGAGGCAGAGAAGGGTTACCCGGGCTCTTGAACAGATTAGAGTGCAGCTGCTGTGGAAGGACCCAGAAGGTGTGCAGAACCTAGCCCAACGGGCCCGGGGTATGTGTATGTGGGATAGGCCTCCAAGGCACTTGTGGTGTGGTGCTTCGTGCTTCATAGGAAGCAGGAAGTGCCCACCTTTAATCAATAGTCTCCTTTCCACTCTTTAGGGGTCATTTGGCTAGCAGGAGAAAATTCCAGCAAATCCCACTATGTGTTCAAGAATAGTCCCATTATAAATTGCAATGCCATCTACTAGACTCATGTTGCCACTTGGGTTTGGTTTGGTTTTCTTCACAGATGTGAAGAAAACCAAACCACATGTGTTCAAGAATAGCCCCAAGTAGCATGATAAAGTGCAATACCATCTACTAGACTCATGCTGCTACTACCAAAATTATGGGAACTACTACCAAAAACTTCAAAGCCCTTGCTGGAGTTCTGAAGTGTGAAAAGTGAACCTTCCATCAGCAATTATGTCCCTGTAAAGAAAAAAGGAATTAGAGAAAATGGACGGAAGTGTCTAAACTCCATGATACGGGATTAGGTGACTGGTAGTCTGTCTGTCTATTGAGCTCTATAAGGGATGCTTCTGAAATAGCTACCAATCATCTAATACCTTGTGGCTCCCATGGAGCTTCACCACTTTTTCCTACTCAGAGGGAAAAATTGGCTGGTGGAAGCTTCATTCCCACACGTTTCTAATTTATAATCCGATGATGGGATCACATGTTTTGGCTGCAGCTCCCAGAATTCTGCCTGATCCAATTCCTAGTAAATTCTGGAGACTGAAGTAAAAAAAAAAGTTCCATGCCTACCTCATGATATTTCCACAAAAACAACACACACACAAAAATCATCAGACCATTGGTTATTTGATAAGACCCATGCTTCCTTCCAAATAGATAAGCTCTGCTGAAAAGGAGAGGAAAACCCCGCCTAAGGATTTGTTGCAGGGGTGTGCACTAGTAGCAACACAATTTGGATTCAGAATTTAGATTTGGAATCACAGCCTAAGAACTACTAGGATGAGACTGTGGACCATGTATGGCATCTGTTTTCATCTTCCTAACATTGTTGATGATAAAAAGATATTTCCATTCTAGGCAAAGTAAGCTCCATTGTTGCCCTATGCCCTTCATAGCCTCTTGAATGTTGTTAGCTATGTGGCCACCTTCCCTCACAGCCACATTAAACATGGACCACCGGTGCCAAGGGTAATTCAGTTCTGCTGCAAACCTATGGAAACTCGTATTTTCCATCAGAGAGAATGGCTAGGAGATGAATAATCCTGGCATATTTACATTTTCAGGAGGCCTTTCCCTACAGCCCTCTAAGTTCCTCTACAGCAGCCCAGAACTTCCTGAGATGTGGGCCTGGCATTTGCTGCCTCCCGCCTCTTGCTATTTGTCCATCTACCTCCTTTATTCCCTGGGCTGTTAGTTCTGTCCACTGATAGATAATTCATGTTCTTCTTCACAATAAGGAAGCCACTTGCCTTCTTACAGTACCTGCTGCATTTACCAGCAGCAATGTCCTGTGCTGAGTTGGCTGAGCGTGCTACTATTGGAAAAGGCCCCAACTAAAAGAAGTGCATCTAGCAATAGCCATGGAGTAAACAGCAGCCTGTGTGTGCCCCTGTATTGTGGTGAAGTTGTTTCCCCCACAAAATCTGCAAATGATTTCTGTTCACTCCAGGTAGTCATGGAGCAAGGAAGACCCTGAAATTTAAAACTGAGTGGCATGTAATGAAATTAACTCCATATCCTCCAAAGGGGACAAAGTATCTTTGCAGGTCCTTGTTTGTTCCATGGGGTGGATGAATTTTCATTTTGCTCTTTCTTTCATTTTTGTTGTCTTAAAGTTGGTTTGTCCCATACTTTGAGAAGACTTTTTTAAAAAAAAATTCACATCGCATTCATATTTTTAGAGTTCTTCCAATATGTGCATCTTTGTATAATCTTCTCCACTCCAACATGCTCATTTTAAACACACAGTTTTCAAATATGATTTTGAAATACATTTTTAGTGTACTTTCTAGTTGTATAGATGCTTTTGGATGAGTCGCAAAGAAGAATTGAGTTTGTGTTTGCCTAATGATTCAAATGTATGGCATTAAGATGCTGGTGTTTGTGTGTGTGTGTGTGTGTGTGTGTGTGTGTGTGTGTGTGTGTGTGTGTGTGTGTGTGTGTGTGTGTGTGTGTTGTATCATTACAGTCATGACTGAGTCTTTGTGACTCCATGTCCATGGAATTTTCTTGGCAGGAATACTGGAGTGGTTTGCCGGTTCGTACTCCAGGCGCCTACAGCACCTGATATTCCCTGGTGGAATACCATCCAAGGACTAACCAGGGCCGATCCAGCTTAGCTTCCAAAATCAGGTGAGATCTGATGTGCTTGGGGCATCTAGGTACTAAAATGCAAATCAAATGCTTTTCTCTCCCATCCATAACTGTTGCCCCTCAAGCCAAATGAAGGCACCCTTCATCCATGACAGCCCACCAGAAGCTTGGTTCCTCTCTTCCTTCTGTTTCTTCCACCGAGCAATGCACAAGACCTCACTGCAAGGCTGCCTTCAGCTTCTTCAGTCACAAATTGACGAGGTCTAGCCCAGAGCTTTAAGCAACAAGAAGTAATTGGATCTAACTTTGGGAAGTTTTAAAGCTGACAATGTAAACAAGGAGAAGGTAAAGCTGAGGAGTCAATAAACATATTAACTTTTTATCCTCCTTCACATAAACCGAACAGGCATGGGTGTGACATTCCTAGCATTTTAACCCAGGAAAAAGACTAATCCCTGTTTAATGGTCTCTGAATGGAAGTGGTCAGCAGTTTGGTAAATGTTTAAGTGACAGATTGATAGACATGGAACTTGCACTTTAATCCTGCCTGCAGGGCAAAGGGTTAGCAAACAGCTTCTTTTTAAATCCCAGAGAGGGGCATTTTTATTTCCAAGAGAAAGCTGAAGGAAGGAGAAAATCAGATTTGCATATTTAGAGGTGTGAAAGAACCTCTGTCACTAGTGGCTTCTTGCTGCCATTTAAAATTTAAGGTTTATATAATGTTCATTTTGAGGTAACGATAAACTTTAGCATTTATACTAAAGAATACTTTTGCTCGTGCTGTATCAGCAGCCTGATACAAATGCTTGTTGTCTGCCAGGGAGGGCTGAATAAAATGTGTAGCTACAATCCACGTCAATCTTTAATGAATAATATTGGCCAAGAGGTCAAAGCAAAGTGTTCTGCTTAAATACCGCCCCATACCACTTTGAGTAGCCTTTGGGCGGTTTACAGTTTTAATTACATTAAGCAGGCTACACATCCCCCCCCAAAGCAAGCTGGGTACTCATTTTACCAACCTTGGAAGGATGGAGGGCTGAGTCAACCATGAGCCTGCTACCTGGGATTGAATCCCAGGTCGTGAGCACAGTTTTACCTGCAGTACAGGTATTTAACCACTGCACCATGTCACCTATGCAAAAAATAAAATTAGCCTATTAGTGAATCAGGGTGAACATCATGGCATAGGATAGGACAAGCATCAGTGAAGAAAACCAAACCAAGACCAGCTCCCACCTCACTGGATCTTAGGCCCTTCTACAGATTCAACATTCCTCACCCCCTCAGATATTCTGATTGGTTGCTGACAGCCCTCATTGGTCACACCATCCTGCCTGTGAAACAGCCTTCCTAATGCTGATGGATGGAAAATTTATTTGGTGATTTGACAAAGGGTGAAAGAAAGGTTAAACCAAAGAGGGAAACATGAACTTACACAACACGTTCATACCGCCCCCCCTTACTTTAATATGGTTCTTTTGGGATCCTCTTTTGGGGATGAACAAAGAACACAAAGACAAACAGACCAAAGACTCTAAGAAGCTCTCGTTTGTGTGTGTGTGTGTAAATACAAACAGTCCACCCCTAACTAAAACATGACTGCTCAGAAAGGGCTTCAGTTAAGAATTTTGCTCAATTACTTGTTCAACATTTTTTCTCTTCTTTATCATTCTTATGTGCCTTTAAGTTACTTCCGATTTATTAATTATTGACCTCCAAAAAAGGCCCTATCTTCAATAGCTAGATCTTTGTGTAGATCTCACAAGCTACATGTTGTGTTTTCCTTTACTGAATCAGGCCAAGTCCTGTCAGACATTCCTCATTTCTTATTAACTTTTAGGTTTCCTAGCATTATTGGTACACACACACCCCACACACACCCCTTACATTCTCATGTTATACTCAAAATCTAATAGCTTTATAAAAGCCAGTGTAGTGTAGTGGATAGAATGACACTCACTCAGGAAAACTGGTTTGAATCTCCACTCAGCCATAGAATCTCATTGGGAGATGGTGATGGCAAAATCACTCCTTAAATATCTCACATACCCTGAGAACCCTTTAAGGGTTTCTGTGATTGGATGTGATTGGATGGCACATAACAAAATGTGACAGCTTTGGTTTAGCTACTTTAGCTCCTAGTGAGTGTTCGGGCTTGATCTGATTTAAAACTGATGTATGTGGCTTTCTGGTTGTCTTGTCTGGTTTCACATCTGGACATAGTAATCAAGAATATCATGGTATGCATGACCGTAACCTTGGTCTCCAGAGACACATCCTTACACTTAATTATCTTTTCCACTTCTTTCATAACTGTTCTTCTAAGTCTTTTGATTTTGTGGCTACACTCTTCCATTTTATTGACAATTCCGCTAATTACAATTAGCGGCTAAGGTAAAGAATATCTTTTACAAAATGTGTCTTCATTGTTGGCAATAAACTTGCTCAATTCTTCTGCAGTCAATTTTTGTTGTTTCAATCTTCAAATATAGTCCAGCTTTTGCACTTTCTTCTTTAAGTGTCTGTAGTTGTCTCTTTTGGGGGAGTACATCCCCCCCCAAGGTTGAGGTTTGCATCTTTGGACCCAACACTTACCATGGAGTTGCAGGTGGCATCTGTGGTCCAGTCTGCCCACTTCCAGCTTCAGTGGATTGCCCAGCTGTATCCCTACCTTAAAACCGGTGCCCTCACCCTGTTGACTAGGGATGGACTATTTGTTTTGGAAGCTTCTAGTTCCGAAACCACCCGTGCAAGCACAGGTGGTGTTCAGAAGGCTCCGAAACACAACCAGCCAATCCCTCACCTTGTACTGCATCCGCACAGAGCTGAGCTCCAACAAGGAAGCAGTCTCCAACAAAATCATTCCTTCTCCCTGGTGCTAGCCAATCCGGAACTGTGCAGGGAAATGCATCATCCTGCGTCCCTGTCTGATTGGCCAGTGCCAGGGAGAAGGAACAACAATGTTGGAGGCTGCTTCTTCATTGGAGCTCAGCTCCGTGCGGGTGCAGAGGAAGGTAAGAGATTGGCTGATTGCGTTTTGGAGGCTTCCAAACACCACCAGGGGTCACACAGGTCGTTTTGGACCCGGTAGTTTCCAAAATGCATAGCACATCCCTTATGTCGACCGATGCACTGGCAATTTCAAGAGTAGACTACTGCAGTGAGTTGCCTATGAGGCTAAGGCAGAAACTTGAACTGATCCCGAATACAGTGGCCAGATAATTAACCAGGGTGAGACATTTCCACCATATTACCCCGCACTGGCCATGTTACATTAGTTACCAATTCATTTCATCTTTGAATTCAAGGTGATAACGTACAAAGCGTTAAGCAGTTTAGGACATTGGTATCTCTCAGCGTGCCTTCTCCTGCCAAGAACTGCCCAAGTCATTTGTTCTTCACAGGCCAGGCACTTGAGGGCTCCCACCCTGAGGGAGGTCTGGAAGTTAAAGACAAAAATGGGCCTTCTTGCTTATTGCCCCTTATTTATGGAAACAACTGCCCCCCCTCATCTGCCTGGCCCCTTCACTGGGAATATTTAAATGAATACTGAACGCTTGGTGTTTCAAGTAGGTTTTCTCTGAGGGTCAGTACTCCAGTGATATGTTTTAATTTAAACCTATACTGACTCTGCCTCTTTTAACCATTATTTGTTTGCTTTGCTTTGTTTAACTTATAATTTGTTTATTATGTTTATTGCATATCTGCCTTATTATTAATTATATAATTCAAAACAATTCTAATCATTGGTTATTATGCAGATTTACATTCTGTTATTTAATTATTACTTTTGCAAACTGCCCAGAGTAGCCTTTTTGCTAGATGGTGGTACATAAATCAAATCAAATCGAATCGAATCTATCAATCAATAAGGTTGCTTGTTTGTGTGTGGCACATGCATATATTTGGCATCCAATTTATGTACTTATGCTGTATTTACATGAAAATAAAATAAGTTCAAATCGGCAGTTTGAATAGATTTTAACTACCACAAGAAACACAATCTTTTCCAAATGAATGCATCATGTTTTAGTCAAATATTCCCCTTTCAAACTGGAAAATCTCTTGCCAACACATTTTTGCTGTTTGCTGTGTGTTTGAAATAACCTACTCATTGGGGAATACTTTTTTTCTTTAAAATGGGGAAAAAGAAATATGATTGACAGCTGCATTCAGACCATGAGGATTACAGGGGATCAGTTGGGATTTTCTCATTTACTTTCATTAACCCTTGAGTTTACTTTTCCCCCTTTTTTCGGAATGCCACTTAGTTCAGTCTTAACAGTTTCCTTTAACAGTAAGCTTTGCTGTCAAATTCAGGCTCTGGTTTTTTGACAGTATAGTTAATGTCCTAAAGTGGTTAGAGGTAAAACAAAACTAATGATGCAAACCTGCCCTCTAGCAACTCTTACACCAAATAGAGGAGGAAAGGGTTGTTTTGTGCCCATGCAGCGCTCAAGTGTGGCCATTTTTCTGACATCAGTTCATTTTTGTTATGTTAAGAGTGCTTCCAAATGGAGAAATGCTTGAGATAATTTTTAAAAAGTAATATGCATGTATTCTGCCTCCTTCTCGTTGTTGTTGTTGTTGTTGTTGTTGTTGTTGCTGCTGCTGCTGCTGCTGCTGCTGCTGTTGTTGTTGTGGAAGGAAAACAATGGAAGAAGTAAGTTACTTTATGAGCTACACATCTTAGACTCCTCCAGACAACATGATGGCTCTTCTTATGTTCTTAAGCAAATTTTACAAGCTCTTGGAAGGGAGTGGCAGGACATAATGGATTAAAGTAGAATGCAACAACTCCCACTGATAAAATCCCACCAATCAAGGAAGACAGCGGGCAGAATAAGAATGCAAAATACAAGGAATGTAATTTATTGAATTGTAATGGGGTCACGAAGAGTCGGTCACAACTGTAATGACACAACACACACACACAATCATCATAATGATCATAATCATAATCCACTTTTCTTTCCCAAAATGGCCAGCAAAAGCTCTCAGTGCAACAATATTGAAATACGACGGCACGGTTGTAAGTAGGACACTGTAAGCCTGAGGAGAGGTAGCTGATTACCTGCTGGAGGAGGTTCGTGTGGAAGAGGCTTAACAGATTTATTTATTTATTTATTTATTTATTTATTTATTTTCCACCCACCCACCCATCTATCCCTCTACCCCCACCCCACCCCTCCACCCCTCCACCCCTCCACCCCTCCACCCATCCATCCCACTACTGGAAGAGCCACTAGTTTGACTGGCAAACGAATCCCTGAAATGCAAAATACAGTACACAACAATCCTGTTTTAATAAAACACACATGAAATAGCAAACAGGGACCATAACTTTTATTCCTGCTCATAACAACGAGTCTTCATTATGCAATGAAGGGCATCTTGGTAATTCATTGATACACAGTCACAGATTATACTGATTCATGTAGGGTGAATTAACAAAGGCTGTGGGTTAGAGATGGGCACGACTTAGCGGTATTTTCATTTTCGTTTTCATTTTTTGTTTCCGTTACGTAATGAAACGAAAAACGAAAAACGGCTCAGAACTGGAACGAAAACGGAAACGAAACGACTAATTTTGAGCCAATTTTCATTTTTCGTTACTGGGAAAACACTTAATGGAGCTAAATGGGAAGAAACGAAAAAATTTTCATTTTTGTTTTCGTTTTTTCGTTTTCGTTATGTAACGAAATGAAAACGAAAAATTTTGAAATTAGCTCACGAAAACGGAAACGAGCCGAAACGGACCCCTAGACGAAAACGAAAACGAAAACGAACAATTTTTCTGAGTCGTGCCCATCTCTACTGTGGGTCATGATAGCTATATGCATCCTGTAAGCTGAGAGATAGCATGTCTATGAGCACCAGTGGCTGGGAGAAAAAGGAGGAGTGAGCTGCTACTTTCACTCAGGATTCCAGGAGGCCTGTGACTGGCATTTGTTGAAGGCCGAATGCTTGACAGCATGGTTGTTGGCTCTGAACCATTGTTCCCATCTCAGCACCAACTGAGGGTAGAACAGTAATACAGCAGTGTGCTGTATTTTACACCAACTCATAGGACTGGACAGTGGCCACATTTATGGGCTCTCCATGAGTTCTTGGGCCATACTTCTAACTCTTCTGTAGCATCTAGCTTATGCTGAACTGAGGCTGATGGGAGTTGTAGCCCAACATCCGGAAGGCTACATGTTTTCCAGCTCTGTACCAGAGGGAGGAATAACTGAGTGACAGGCAGGCAGACTGACAGGCAAGTAAATGCAGAGGCATACGAAAAGTGGTATGACAGATGTCAAGGCTCATATAATGACCTGGGTTTGTTGATGGTATATAGATCAGGAATGGGTGCAATCTTTCTGATTTGTCAAACCGGCAATCCCCAGCTAAGGGTGAGAAATGTTGAGAGTTCCAGTCCAATAACACCTGGAGGAAAGCCTTTTGCCCACCCGTGGCTTGTGTGCCTGGACTTCCCTCCCCTTCCCTCCAAACTGCCTTCACACAGTAAGGAAATTAAAAGCAAGCCTGGATTTAGGTTGACACACTCTCCCCATCTCAAAAGCGCTTCTCGCGGGATGCAGTCGGGCTCCCCTTTAGGTTAAACTGTTCCGTATTTGGCAAGTCAACCAATTAGTGCCAGACATGTCAATGACATCTGGACTTGATTACAGGAGCATTAGCTGCTCATTGGGATGTTTTGACTGGGAGTCTTCAATGGGGTTTATTGTACTTTATCGCTGTTTATTTTCCAATCAAAGCCAGCCCTTTAAGTCAGGACTGCTGCTACAGCCTCTTCTGAATAAAAGGAAGCACAATGTAGGGCTCCGTTGACCCCTAGGCATAGGGTCTACCATCAATTACGCAAAGACATAGAGCTCTGAAAGTCAAAGAACGTCAAGAGAGAAAAAAAATAGTTCACTATAATAGATGAAGGGGGGAATGTTCGAACAGACTGAAAGTAGCCAGATCAAGTAAACTTAACTTTTTACAGCTGGACCAAAACTCCCTGAAGGACAAGCTAGTTTTTCAAAGCCAGTGATGAATAAAGTTGAGTGTAAGCTACCTGCTTTTATTCTGAGAAGAGGATAGAAACAGATCTGGCACTGCCCGTGACCAAGCAGTGTCAAAATGTGCCTCGTGGCACAGTGATTAAACTGCAACAATGGAGCCAAAACTCTGCTCACAACCCAGGTGGTTGCCTCAAGGTTCACTCAGTCTTCCATCCTTCTGAAATCAGTAAACTGAGTCCCAGATGGTGGTGGTGGTGATAGATGTAGCCTGCATAGTTTACCGTATTTTCTCATGTATACGACTATTTTTTAATCTAAAATTGTTAAACTTAAAATTGAGGATCATCTTATACAGGGAAGTAATCCAATGAGAGAACTACACAGTTGTGAAACTAATTTTTGGTTGGGGAAGTAGGGGGCATCTTATACATGGAGGCATCTTATAGATGGAAAAATACAGTACAGTGGTACCTTGAGTAACAAAATTAAGTTGTTCAGAATACATTTTCTTAACTCAAAAATTTCGTAACTCAAAATGTGGTTTTCTATAGGAATGCACTGAAAACAGTTTGAATCGTTCCAAGTAGAAAATCACCTCACCCCAGAAAGCAAAAAGCAGTTAGCAGGCAAGCAAACAACCAAGAGAAGATGAGTAACCTACCTTATAACCACTTGAGACATCCACCAAAGAAGTCGCAAACACTCCCCTAAATGGTGCCTAATATATCCAAAATGGGACACGTTGTGCAGGTCATTGAAAAAGAGAAGCCCCGGTTTTCAGCTTCCCTTTTCAAAAAGGCTCCTTCTTCTTCCCAATTGCAGCACTGTAGTCAGGTGTCACAGGATGGCAGTGTTGCTATTGTAAATAAGCAGGAGCCATTTTGAAAAGGAATCTTTCCTTTCCTTTTCCCTTTCGTAACTCAAAAAAAAAAACCAGGCTTTTTAAAGTAACTCACAATTTTCCTATATTTATGGTTTTCTATTTGTAACTCAATTTTTTTGTAACTCAGGGTGTTCGTAACTCAAGGTACTACTATAAATATAAATGGCTCAGAGAGTGCTTTAACTGCTATGGGGCAGTACAGTATATAAGCTTTGTTGTTTGTTGTTGTTGTCCCCACTTAGATCTGAAATCTGCTGAGTAACCATGCATCAGTCACCAGATCTCAGCCTTGATTACTTCACGCAGTTATTGGCTAGATAAAAAAAGAGAGAACCACACATTGATTTGAGTTGCTTCACAAGAAAGATGGGATAAACAATGTGGTTAAGTAAATAAATAAGTAAATATTTCCAAGGGCTCTGACAGAGCAATGCTAAACGAAGTCTAGATAGAATGTTGGTACAATGCTACTGCAACTCAGTAGTGCACATGGCTGCACATTTTCCACACCATTGCAAGGAGGCATTGCGAAGCTCCTTGCATCAGCAACTTCACCCTGGACTGATGTGTGCCCAGTATATGACTGGGCACATGTCAGTCATGCAAGCAAACGTGACCAGTACAGCAGATGGATGCCTCCTTTTGTGTTGCCCTATGTAACTACATTGGCAGGGCTTTTCGATCTGCTGGTATTGTACTGGATCTCAGCCACAGAGTCTCATGACATGTGCAAGCCTAACAATTTGGCCCACATTTTGATAACTATTAGATATGCACATTTCATTAGATGCAAATAGAGGTGGGCATGAAACAGAAAAACGATGGTTAGCTTCATTCTGTTTTGGGCTGAGAGGCGCTTATTTCCCAGTGCCCCATTTGCCGCTGAAGTTCCAGGACCAGGAGAAGAGAATTGTGACAGCAAATCCAGTTGAGCTGGCAGATCAGGGAGAAGCCAGCACAAGGCAGTTGAGCCAGGACAAGAGCAGTTGTGATACCCTGAGGGGCATTTATCTGGCAAACCCACTAGAGGCAGTACTGTCCATTGTAAACTGGCATTTCATTTTTGATGTTCAACTGCAATTTAAAGCAAGCTATTTGTAAGATAGAAGTGACCAGAAAGATTTGTGGAATTACAATCAGATGTGTTTTGAAATTTAAGGAATTGCTGCTTTCATAATGAGCTAGCTGGCTATTACTCAGCTAAAACTGGCCATTGTCCTATCCACTGTAAACCTCATGCCAAAAAATAGAATAAAATAAAAATGTGCAGTTGCCAGCTCTCTTCAGCTTGCTAGAATCCATCGGGTAATAAAGCTCCCAGCAATTATTAGTAGGAACGATATTCTTATTAATTTTTATTGTATCGTCTGGAGCAAAGCGGAACTGGTCTACATTTGGTGTTTCCATGTTGGCTGAAATACAGTCCTCAAATTCTTCATTGGGAGCTTTAATTTCTTATTTTTTCTAGTGTTTCCTTTGGGTTTGTTTCTAGCTGCCTCAGTGATATTTAGGCAAGATTAAATGTTTCTACACATAACTTCATTTCTGTAAAAATTTCCTCTGCTTCCCTTGATAGAAAATGAATCCAAGAGGATCTTGTGCTGAAACTATAATTCAGATGGCATTTACCAAATGCCTTGAAATAAACATCCTGAACTAAAAATACTGGTAGGGTATTGAGCACCACATATGATTGTTCTTAAAAGACTATGGAGGGACATTCAAAACATTGGGGGAAGCAAGAATGCTGTTGACATTCAAGGAGAGGAAGGATTGAATCCCAAAATCCCTTTGCTGTGCATTCCTGCCAAGCTTTAAAAATTCAAAATATGTAAATAAATATCAGATTTTCCCCAGTGTCCCCCCAAACCCATGTTCAGGAACTAAAATTCCTCCTTTCTCATTAAATTCAAAACAAGCCACTAGCCAGACAAAATCACAGTTGAATGTTGAGACCCAATATGAAAATGTACAGTACAAAGCTCAGATAAATACTTGAATGTAACACCCCCCCCCCAAAAAAAAGGGTGCTGGTTTCAGCCACAGTGGTATCATGTAGCCTTCTTCAAACTTCAGACTAGTGCCTTCTAGATAGTTATCATATAATCAGTCCCACCATTCGGGCGCTGATATGAATTACAGTCCAAGAGTTTGGGGAAGATGCCACACTGGAGAGAGAGAGTTGATGACTGAGTGCTGAACTTTGGGTTTGGGTTGAAGAAAACGGGGCCTGGATTCTCATGCGGTCATGAAACTCACCAGATTGTCTTGGCCAACTGCTGCCTCTCAGCCAATTCTACTTGATAGGTTTGTTCAAGACATGATTCCAGGTATGTTTTCATATCATATGTAGTTGAAGCCACTGGCTTGGAAAGTTGGTGTGAAATTCTAAGGGGTCCTTTATGAAGTCCCAGAGGTCACTGCTATATTATCCCAGCCTACCCACTTATTGCAAATGCCTCTTTCCCCAAAATAGAGTCGGTAGTAATCAATGCCACTGTCTATTGAGTCACGTCAGTCAGACCTTTCTTTCTTATTATAGCCAAAACACTCATCCTGATATTGTCTATCATTCTCCCTCTTATTATGAAATTGCTGCCTATTGAATATTATTGTCAGTGTGTTTGGGATTACACACTAAGATGATAGCCCCTCCGTCCACCCCACCCCACCCCCAAATTCCTTATGAACCTGGCTTTGTGTAGATGCAGCTCCATATAGGACACCAATCTTTTCAACAATTGGAGTGTCAGTTATATGACCTGACCCCAGGATACTTTAAATCGACATACATTACAAAGGTGAATAGTCAATTTGTTTCTTCTTGAGTTCTGTTAGTAACTTTAATTGATTTACTACTGAACTTTCCGCAAAGCTTAACTTGTTCATGTTAATTAAGTTAGAGAGGAGCTGAGCTCTCACATGGAAGTCTGGGTTTGATTTGGCATCTCAACTCCCCACCCCCACCCTAAGGACATTATACTTCTCCAAATCTTTTATTTAAGACAGCTTTATCACAAACAAACAAAATGCATGGCCTTGCTCAAGGAAGTTGAGGAAAATAAAATAAAAGTTTGGTGGCTTTTCAGCAGATAACAACAGTGTCAGTAAAATCTCTGACCAGGTCTGAGTATCACAAAGTATTAGATCCAGAGTTGCCTGTTCTTGGGTGGGCTGCATGACAAGTTGCTCTAAGGCACAGTCATTCAGCATGTCGAGAAACCCGGTTTCTCTTTCTTGCCCCGAGCTCGCATTGGCCCAGTCAATGTGGGGATAATTGAAGCCCCCCATGATTACTGTCCTGTCCCTGTTAGACACCTCCATGATTTGTCTCCTCATTTCAAGGTCCCCCTCAAGTTTTTGATCTGGTGGACGATAGCATACCCCCACTATCACATCGCTCTTTGGACCTGGTAGTTTAACTCACAGTGATCCTATGGTGGAGTCAGACTCACCATCAATCTCCATTGTGCTGGATTTTACCCCTTCTTTGACATAGATAACCACTCCACCTCCAACCCGCCCCTCTTTATCCCTTCTATAGAGTTGATAGCCTGGGATTGCTGATTCTCTGCATTCCACCAGGTTTCTGTTATGGCTATTATATCAATGTTATCCCTAGCTGCCAAATGTTCAAGTTATCCCATCTTTGCTCAGAGGCGTTGAGCATTTGCATAGAAGCACCTGTACAGTGGGTCCCCCAAGAATGGCTGCTTCTTTGTGGCCCCCCCCCGCGGGGGTTGGGGGGCGGGGGGAAAGGGAACCAGACCCCTTTTTTTGCCGGGGCTAATACCTACTATTGTCATCACTTTGTAGTTCTCTACCCTCTCCAACCCACGGGGATGAGGTGTTCTGAACCAGATGCCACTTGGCTCTTGTCGGCTTTCCCCCAGTGATCAGTTTAAAAGGTGCTCTGCAGCCTTTTTGATGTTGAGTGCCAGCAATCTGGTCCCATCATGGTTCAAGCGCAACCCGTCCCTCCTGAACAAATTTGACTTGTCCCAAAATGTTCTCCAGTTCCTGACAAATCTGAAGCCCTCCTCTCAACACCATCACCTCATCCATGCATTGAGGCTTCTGAGCTCTACCTGCCTGGTGGGTCCTGCATGAGGAACAGGCAGCACTTCTGAAAATGCTACCTTGGAAGTCCTGGACATCAATCTTCTTCTTAACAACCTGAATTTGGCTTCCAGGACTGACTGCTTTGCCTTCCTGACATCATTGGTACCTAGTGTACCATGTACCAATGTGTACCACATGCTTTCCCCCTTTCCTCCAGTGGCAGCCTATAGATCAGGCATGTCCAAAGTCAGGCCCAGGGGCCAATTGCAGCACATTTTCAAATTTCGAGTGCCCACAGCCTCTTCTCCCCACCAGCTCAGCCTGTCATGCACCCCCGCCAGCTGGCCCCTCCCCATATCGGATGGAGATGTCAGCTTGCAGTTTTGTGGATTACCTGCCCTCCCTGCCTCCATCTGTTCCCCCAACCACCTGCCCAGCCTACCCATCCTCAGCTCCATTGCTGCAGCGTCCTCCCCACCTCCTTGTATGTCTAGAGGCTTGGCCAAAGTCTGACCCAGGGGCCAAATGTGGCTGAAGGGTCAGCCCCCCCCCCCCACATTTTCATCTCACCAAATCTGGCCCTTCTGGCAAAAAGTTTGGACAACCCTGCTATAGATGTTCCTATATGGGGTCCACAAAAGTCTTTCACAGGGTGAGGAGGGGAGGTTATTTTCATTCACTCCAATTTATGTCTGGATTGCCAGTTGGAACTTCTAGGGGAAACTGCTAACCTTGCAGCCTGTCATTTCAAATGCAGAAAATAATGAGAAATATCACTCAGTTTGCTAGAAATACCAAAAAGTAAGCTAAAAATGACTTTGTCATCCGATATGCCTTAGGCAAGGAACAACCCAAGATAAAACACTTAAAAAAAAAAAAAACAGGCTTTGCCCGTATAGGAAAGAAGTATGTGGTTTAGTACTGCTAGCTTATTTTCCTCACCAGTTACACAACAAAAAAAGCTGACTTCACTAAGATTCATGCCTTCTTCACTGGCCTCTATGCTTTTTTGATCTTCCTGGAAGGCTTGCATTATTTAAAATCTGCATTTCTTGCAGTGAATGAGAGTTTTGTGCCACAACATTTCTTACAAAGTACATTTCCACACCCAAGGGTCTGAATTTGAAAGCCTTTTAAACATTAAACTTGCTGTCAATGGGGGATGAGTTCCAAAGGCAAAG
>JAHTLZ010000129.1:86561093-86590303 GCA_023846285.1 Phrynocephalus versicolor | reverse complement strand
GAGAGAGAGAGAGAGAGAGAGAGAGAGAGAGAGAGAGAGAATGTGGCGGGGAAAGGGAATGTTCAATTGCACACTGGCTTTCTTCTGTGCAATTAAATTACTGAGCCAGGCTTTGACTTATTTTCTTGCTCTGTGTTTTCACTAAAACACTACAGCCAACTACAGATAAAGGCAGGGATGTTCTTCAAGAAAGCCAAGAAGAGTTCTTAGAGTCACTGTGCTGGATCCCTGTGACCATTTTCAAAACAGACCTACTAAAATGAACAGGCTTATTAAGTTGCTCATTTGTTGCATTGATTCCAGTGAGTCTAATCTAAGAATGACTACTTTTGGACCCTCCAGGTTGGAGAGATAGGCAGGATATCTTTCAATGCCATTTGCAGCGAATTCATAAGCAGGTGAAGGCATCTGCTTGGGGATACCCTGAAGCAAACGGTGAGCCGCTGTGTGAGACTGAATGCTGGACTGGATGGGCTGTGGCCTGTTCCAGCAAGGCTGTTCTTATGTTCTTATGTTCTTATCTGTTGGCCAGTGCGCTGTCAGATTTACTGGTGCATGCCGTGGATAGGGGGAATAATGTGCACATGTGGTGTGAATAAACCTCTTCTTTTGTATGTGTAGCATAGAGATGAGGGCAGTTACAATTCTAGACAACGGCTATATGTCAACTAGCCTGGCCATTTGAGGGTGCAGAGAAATGGGGAAGGTTTGGCGAAAATTTCAGCAGTTTTTTAAAAATTAATTCTTTAATGAGGAACATTTTAATCAGAGATCAGCATCGAAAATGAATTAATTCTATTGATTTTTCCTAACTGCAGCTCAGGAGAGTTACATTTTAAAAACAGTTCATAACTTACATATTACAGTATACTGTAATTATCATTATCTTTTCTTATTACAATATGCAAACACTTCCAGTAAAAATAGCTATGTTAAATCTGTTGCAGCAATGACAAGAGTTTGGTATGTTAATGACTAACAAGGTTGGGGCAAAGAAAGCCTTTTGAAACTGCATGACCAATATAATAACTAAACGATCACTTCTGGTATCCCATTTAGTTCTGTTCCATCCCCATGAACACCTACACCTGTAATTTGGATATCCTACTCTACACACCACAAAATCCCATGCTAAATAAAGCTGGTTAGCCTTAAAAGTGGCCATAAGATTCTTTAATGAGTACAAATTATCTCATTATGTTCCCCATTACATAGCTGGTTTCTCTGTTTCTTTTTCTTACTTGGGGTGGAAGAAATCAATAGATTTGATAAGAGAATTGCACAAAACTTGAAGGGGAAAAAACCCGTTAACGTCTGTAAAACATCTAGAAATGCCCTTAAAAACAATCGTCCAAAGTAATCAGAAATGATTTCTCATTGCCCCAATTTGTTCCAACAATTAGGTTACTTCTGAAATGTGATGTCATTACACACTTGTTACAAAAAGGGGCAACCTAGCATAACTGAATTACTTTTAAACCATTACTTTCAAGCTGTGCTTTTAATACTGATGAACTGATATTCCTCGGTGATTTAATGCTAACATAGTAGCACTATCACAAATCTTTCTAGGTTCGGAGCTGAGCTCCTAACTAGTAACATACTGTAGTCTGTCTTTTCTTTGCATCCAAAGCGGCTGCTGTTACACACAGTTAGTAAATGCCCTCCAAGATGTTCATTTATTTTATTTATACAATGTTAGGTCTCCAGAACTATTTTCATAGCAACCGCGTAGATTTCTTTGAAAATCTATTCTTCCACAGGTTGCACAGCGAGTCTCTGCCTGACTGCCTCTCAGTTTGGCTTTGGATGAGAAACGGTTTAGTGTGTGGTATGCTACATCACTTTCCCATCCGGCGCTACATCAAATGGATGAGACCTCTCTGAAAAGTTTTACTCTTTTGGTCCTCCATTTTAGCACCTTCTAGGGGATGACCTTGACCTGTTCTGCTGCCCTCTATCAACAGAAATAAGTACGTCCAGGAAGTTCCACTCAAGAGTCTCAGATAAGACTGCTGAGCACTGAAGACTTGATGTCTTGATGTCTTACACAAATATTTGTAGAACGGTTTCCTCCCCAAGTGATCATTGTTGCTTCAGAGGAATATATCAGTATTTCTGTGTTTGGCTAAGAAAACCGGAGTAGCTGGGGATCTCAAAGAGACCCTGTGCCTCAAAGGCAACAATGTAAAAGGAAAGCCTTCTAAATCCCCAATTACCAGGTGAGGTTACATCTTCAAAAGGCAAAATCAGGATGTGGCAGAAACCATCAGACCTAGGAAAGAGGAAGCTAATATTCATATGATTTATAATGTTCTGTTGTTGGAGAATGGGGTAAATAGTTTCCTGCAGAGTTCTACATAAATTAGTGGTAGACATTTTAGAAAGATCTGAAGAACTGCCTTTGAGATGAAGCTAAACATAAATCCAAGTTAGTATTTTTAATATCATTAATACCACTCCGCAACATCTAAAGCTCAGGATTAAGGATTCTAAAATCTGACATAGTATAATTTTCTTTTTTGTGTTACTCAGTACTTGAGATAGGCACAAACTATCAGTTTGTGTTGGTTTGTTGGACAACCAAACAGGTATTTGGCATTTCTGAGACCTGCATCCTCTGTCTCTGCAACCAGATGCCTAAATCACTGGGATATCCAACAAATATTATTTTTATTAGAATTCATGTTTCTTGGATCAGACAGCTGCAAGTAAAAATAGCATTTTTCTTGATCCTAGAATCCACAATCTGATGGAACATACAGCACACCAAATTGTATATTGTGGTGACTTCATCATATTAAAGATTAACATGCAATTCAGTCAGAGTTTCCAGTTTCTAGATGAACTTGGCTATCGTGCTGGATTCACACTAAGACGCGAAACCAAATTTGTCTCATATCTGGTATCAGGACTTTGCTCCTACATCAGAAAACAAAGAATAAGCAAGCTTCATGATTCATCATTTACTTGGCTGTGACCTGGCAGCCTCTGCTCTGAATAAGCCAGGTGTACATTTTCAATTGCAGAGGAATTGATGGAGATAAGCAATGTAATGACAGCATTCTATAATATCAAAGGAAAGTAGTTTGCAACCTTTTTTTTTAAAAAAAGTGTGTTCCTATGGAGGTTTCATAATCATAAGTCACCACCCAGAGTGGCTCCAGGATAGATAGGTGGTAAGTAAGTAAGTAAGCAAGCAAGCAAGTAAAGTAAGTAAAAAGAACAGGAAACAATGGTAAGCCAAGCAAAAGTAATGGCTTTCTTCATTGGCTGGATAGCAAAGACATGGTGGGAAGTGGACTCAGCCTGGAAGAAACTGTTGATTGCATCCAATGTAAAAGTAGGTATTAGCAGTTGTATTAAAAACAAGGAAACAAAGAAGCTTTTATATCGTACCACCCATCCATCCATCCAGTTACAGTGGTACCCCGACTTAAGAGCAGCTCGACTTGAGAGCAATTCAACTTAAGAGCGGAAAGCGGTTGGCATTTTAACTGCTGCCTTACAAATTTTAGATAAGGTCTGCTCGAGTTACATATATTTTTCCAGTGTTTTGATTTTTTAACTCCCCCCCTCACTTTTTTAGATAGGTACCCCGACTTAACAGTAGTTTGATTTAAGAGCATGCATTCGGAATGGATTAAATTCATAAGTCGAGGTACCACTGTATTTAGTTTATATGTCACATTTCTCCCAGCATTGTGACTTACGAAAGCTTATAAAACCATAAAAATCAACAAAGAAGTGAATCCACAACAGAATTACAAATGTTATATATGACTAAATTCATTGTCATTTTTAAATTAAAATGATTTCAAATACTGTAGCACTTAGAGATGGGCACGACTCAAAAAAATGGTTTTTGGTTTTTTGTTTTTTGTTGAGGGGGTCCGTTTCGGTTCGTTTTCGTTTTTGTTGGGTTTTTTGCAAAATTTTCGTTTTCGTTTTCATTGTGTAACGAAATGAAAAATGAAAACAAAAATGAAAAATTTCTGTTTCGTTAGCATTCTTTTCAGTTCAATGTATTTGCCACAACGAAAATGAAAAACACAGCAAAGTTTTTCGTTCCGTTTCCGTTTCCGTTTTGTTTTTTGGAAAATTTTCGTTTTCATTTTCGTTGCATAATTAAATGAAAAAACAAAAACGAAAATTTCGCTGAGTCGTGCCCATGTCTAGTAGCACTGATTTATCTCGAAAAAGAGGAGCAACACATTGGGTAAAATCTTACTGTTTGAGGCACTTAATTTCCAAAAGCCTGCATCAATCACAAGGTCTGTATAACAATGAACTGTCATTGGAAGGTTAGTGAGGGGTGGTGGGGTGGTGGTGGTGAGTCCTCTGTCTCTTGGTGAGGCATTCCAGGGCCTGAGCACAGCCACCAAGTAGGTCCTTCCTCAAGTCCTCACCATTGGGCCTCTGAAGTGGTTGGGCTAAGAGAAGAGACTCTCCAGCAGCTTTTAAAGCCCAGGCATGAGAGAATATGGTCTCAGGCATGGGAGAACAAGGACTTGGGCATGGGCCTAAGTACTACAAGGACTTTATAGGTCATAATCCGCACTCTAAATGGTGTTTGGAAACAGGGTGGCAACCAGTGAAGCTGTTGTACAAGGCAAATTATGTGTCCCTTGTAACTGGCCCTTGTTGGCAATCTGGTGGCACTGTTTCCGACTGCCTGAAATTTCAGAATGCTCTTTGAATCTATCAGACACTTGATATAGTTTTTGAAGAAAAGCTGACTAACTTTCTTATAACTGTTAATTAAAAATGAAACAAAAGGGAACTATGTCACATAGGGAAAGTTTCATTTTTAATTTTAGTTCATTATCTTTCCCCCTTATTAAGAAAGGTAAATCTGCTTTGCGATTTCATTATTCCATTAGCTCAAGAAACCTCATCAGAAATGCAGAAAGCTGCCAACATAAATAGAGCAATTCTCATATGTGAGATGCTCTAATTTGTTTAACCATCTATTCTGGAGAGCTGGCGCTACAATTAGGGAAAGCTGCATGATTTGAAAATAAGTTACAATTGATTGTATTTCGGTGGAAATGAAGTTTGGAATATCTAATTGGATTTGGCCTAAGCATCTGAGTCACAGTAAGTTGACAGGAGACTTTAGGATAAAAGAATGAAATCTAAATATATGAAATCGCTTAATATAATAGTTCCAATGCAATTAAAAGCCGCATGCTAATGGTGACATTGGTTGCTGCCACTGAATGAGAAGCAACAACTTCTGCAGATTCAGGAGACATTCAGAACAGTACATCAACGCTGGGGAGATGCTGGATCTTCTGTAGAAACCAAGCTCTTGCCCAAGGCCATTGCCTTAGCCAGCCATTCGAAATTGACAAAAAGGGTGAGCAAGGCACGAAGTCTAGCTCCAGCCCCCCTCCTCTCAATGACTCCTCTCACGGACTCCACTGCAAGAGAGGCTGCCTAAAAAGAGAAGCTCCAGTTCACACAAGTGGGGGGAACCTGAAAAGTTAAGTTTCTCAGTTGTATGGAGAGGCTTGACAAGCAGCCCATTGCTGGTTCTTCAGACTGTCCTTAGCCCTTTTTGGAATGCCCAAATATGGCACAGAGGACCGAATGACTGCCATCTCAATAGTTACACTTATTTATTTATTTATTTATTTATTTATTTATTTATTTATTTATTTCCTCCTTTTGAGAGAGACAGTGTGGTCTAGCTGATTGAGTGATGAACTGGACACATATTAGCAACTTATCTTTCTCCCAAGAATGGGTATCAAGGCAGTTTACCATAAAATTGCTTTGCTGGTGTTGTATCTTTAAACTTAAGGTATATTGTTTTTCATTGATCTGATGTATTTTGTATAATTTAATCTTGGCATCATTGGTTATTGTTTATTTGTGTTATAAATAGGCCAGAGTTGTTTTGCTAGCCAGGTGGGTATTATATACTACTACTACTACTACTGCTACTACTACTACTACTACTACTACTACTACTACTACTAACAACAACAACAACAACAACAACAAAACAACAACAACAAACAGTGTCATAATGTAGTTGCTCAAATGGTCCACTGGAATTTGTGTCAGAACTATCATCTGCCCATAGCAAAGAACTGGTGGGATCATAAGCATGAAAAAGTGATGGAAAATGAGCATGCAAATTTACTTTGGGGCTTCCGAATACAGACAGACAGGGTTTTGGAGCATAATACCCCAGATATGATGATTGTGGAAAAGAAAAAAGTGTGGATCATTGATGTTGCTATACCAGGTGATAGTGGAATTACCGAGAAACAACTTGAAAAATTACCTGATATCAGGATCTGAAAATTGAACTTCAGAGACTCTGGCATAAACCGGTACAGGTGGTCCCAGTGGTAATCAGCATGCTGGGTGTGGTGCCTAAAGAACTAAGCAAGTATTTAGAAGAAATTGGAGTTGACAAAGTCACTATCAGTCAGCTGCAGAAAGCCACCTTACTGGGATCTGCTTGCATAATTCACCAATTCATCACATAGTGCTTGGGAAGTGTTCGACTAGTGATTTGTAATACAAAATCCAGCATAATTATCTTTTCTGCTGTGTGGTGGTGGTGATGATGATGATGATGATTATGATGATGATGATGATGATGACGATGACAACGACGACAACAGCAACAACAAAAACACAGTGGTACCTTGTACAAAGGAATTAATTCGTTCTAAATGAAATTCTGTTAAGCAAATTTTCCTTTGTACAAATTTCCCATAGGAATGCATTGAAATCCCTAATCACGACCGTTTTTCTGTTGTACGGAAACTGCTTGTTATACAAGGGTCCACTGTAATATTAAACAGACAAAATAACTAAAATATAAAATAAATGTGAGAATGTGGGCCTGGCTAGTACTTGGATGGGTGACCACCAGGGGATACCAGGTACTGTAGGTGCCTGGAGTAGGAACTGGCAAACCACTCCAGTTATTCCTGCCAAGAAAACTCCATGAACATGGGGTCACGAAGAGTCGGTGACAACTGTAATGACACAACAAATATATTGCACACATTAATCCAGGCCTATAGGAGAAATGTGAGTTAAAGCCTTTCCTTAGCAAGTGGAATTGGCAAAGGTGTGCTTAAATAAAATTGTGTGGCTTGCCCATAGAAAGAAAATGGGAGTATTTTTAAATATTAAAATATCTTATCAAGATTTTGTGCTGCTTAGATGGCTACAGCCACTTTGTAACTCAGAGTCCAACTAGACATTAAGAGAATGTCTGGGATTCTCTCCAATTCTGGGATTTCTTCAGCAACGACTGCCTTAATAGTCAGGCTTCCCAAAGTCAAGTCATGTTCACCTACCAGTGACTAATTAAAAAGAAAGCACAAGTAAATGCAAGATATAGAGCTGAGGAAACGCATAATCTATGCCAAGTAGACTTATGATATCACCCGAGAAGAGCGCTGTTACACGTTAAGCATGACACTCTGTTTGACTTACAGACAGCAGACACTGTGGGCTTGTAACCCCACAGTTGTACTCATATTTCTCTGTCTGTAGGTCACAGTGGGATGTATTTCTAAACAGATATGCACCAACATGTGCTGAAAATAAAAGTGAGGGAGCAGACTGCTGGGCTTCTGCCTTTTCCTATCTAGTGGTACATCTAATTCCACCATGGCTGTGATGAGCACATCTCAAGGAGTTAAACCCAAACAGTGCTATGGGATGGATAGACAAGAGGACAAGAGGACTATTGATTGGAATTAATGTCATTCCACCCCACCCTGTATAAAAACTCGGCTGTCAAAAAGCTTCCTCCCTTTCCATGCCATTTTCCTTTAATAAATTCTGTCTCTTAATGTACTTACTTATTAAAAAATTATTTTTAGGCTACTGGTAAGGGGAGGGACAAGGTGGCAGAATCTGTTTTTGATCACATGGAAAGACTTCACAGATAGAGTTACTCTTCACATACAAGTGACAAGTGTGGCATTGAAAAGGGGCAAAGATAGCTGTGCGCTCCCCACACTTTTGTAGAGAATCCACACACAAACTGAAAACCTAAACGACTTACCTGATTCATGTGAAGACTTAATGAAGGCAGGTTTCTTTTTTGCAAGCTATTTCTCTTTCTTTTTCTTCTGCAGTAGAAGCGTCTCTCTCAACATTGCAACACAAACTTCCGCTTCAGTTTTATCCTCTGCCTTAGCTACACTTTGGTGCTGTCGTCATCTTTTCTATGCTTCTGTTTTTCTTCAGAAACTCCTGGTTTCTTCCTCTTGGCTCCACTCCCAGGAATTCCTCTTCCTTGATTACAACTTGTGGTACAATGACCAGGAATGAAATCGAAAGTGCAACTAAGACCCAACTTTTGTGATTAAGTGGGGCAGGGGTGAATTCCTAATGATTTGTCCAAAATCTTTACAAATGGGAAGACAACATAATACAATCCACATTTGTTTTGAAGACAAGAAATTTATTGTTTTAATGAGGAATTGAATTATTTCTCCTTTTTATGCTTACCTGGAAATTGAGTCATGGCTACTGGACTTCTTTTTTGAGAGATAGAAACAGCGAAACGTTTCTATCTCTCAAAAAAGAAGTCCAGTAGCCATGACTCAACTTCCAGATAAACTCACCTGGATGACTGAGAATTTTCACAGACATATTTTATGCTTACATTTACTCAACCTGGGTCCATGAACAATGAATGCAATGTGTGAAGTTGTGCAATTAGGTTCTGTTGGTGACATTTGCCCATTGGCTACCCCAGTCTCTAAACTGACTGAAATGGTTGTTGTGACCCAGTAAATAAACTTTCTGTGTGTTTTGTTTTCTCCAGAAAGCACTTTGGCTGGGCACAGAAAAAGAAGTTGTTTAAGCAAAATGAAATGGATGAACTATACATTTGCAGCCATTAGTACTGAGTGGGACTTGAGTGTTAGGCTGTAGATGAACATGATGGCCTGAATTCAGTTGCTTAAGTATGAGTTGATGCACTTCATTTGTTGGATTTACCTTGGTGTTCACCATGGTGGTGATGTATCATCAAGTCAATTCTGAATTATGGTGATTCTGTTCAGGGTTTTCCAGGTAGCGAACACTCAGAAGTGGCATATGATTCCTTTCTGGAGGCATCCTGGACAATGCAGCTTACACAAGGCCACCCAGGCTGGCTGTACTCACAGGAGGCACAGCGGAGGAACTGAACTCTCAGTTGCAGCCAGATACATAAACCTCTGACCTATCAAGACAGCCGGTGTTAACTACGAGCAACTGATTTAATGGGTCTATTCTAGTTGGAGCTAGAATGAGATATGAGTGTTCCCCTCCCACCTCCTAGCCTCTGCCTTTATTTGCATCATAAAAATTAGCTCCCCACTTCCTCCAAACAATCAGTAGTAGATGGGAAGATGAGCGAAAAGACTGGTGGAAGTTTCTAACACAGTGTAATGATGTGGTTGCTTGTAGCACCACTGCAGATTTCTAGCTCCCCTAGTTTTAAATATGATCTAGCTTTTCCTTCATAGATGCCCTAAGCACATCTGATCTTGCCTGATTTCGGAAGCTAAGCAGGGTTGGCCCTGATTAGTACTTGGATGGGAGACCACCAGGGAATACCAGGTGTTGTACGTTCCTGGAGTAGGAACTGGCAAACCATTCCAGTATTTCTGCCAAGAAAACTCCATGGACATGGGGTCATGAAGAGGCAGTCACAACTGTAATGGCAACTTTTCCTTTGCAGAAGTAGGACAAACATATGATAACAGTTCACCTTCCCAGATCTTGCTAGCCTTCTACTCTTCATCAGCTTGCCACTACTGGTGGCTCTCTTTTCTTGCCTCACTGTTAGCTCATTTGCTCACTCAGTGCTCATCCACTTGCTCACTCGTTGTCATGTGCACTCAGGTGGCTGATGTTCCTGATTGGCAGGAGCACATGTCTAAGCCGCTGTCCTTTTCACTGGAGCATCAGCTATCTAACCAGTTGTTCCCAACCTTAGGTAACCCAGGTGTCCTTGAGCTGCATATTCTGGAAATGCCCAGGCAGCACAACTGGAGCTGTGTGAATATCATGATACAATCAGCTCTATGGCACCCAGCAGCCTCCCAGCCTACGCTTAAGTGGAAATCCAAGGAAAGCAGTAATAGGGTAACACATCCTGCAGGGCTTTTCTGATCAGGATATACGGACAGCCATGGAAGCTGAGGAGTTATAAAAAGATCTGCAATTGGAAGAAAATCCTCTTTGGTCACCTTGGAATATTACAGTCAGCTCAACAATGTCACCAAAATAAATTATAAACGGCCCTGAGAATGAGACAGAAAATGTGGAGGCTCTTTTAATGGGAAGAGAATAGGAACATCTGGAAAACTGGAGCACAAATTTTGGCACATCTCTTGATCCACCTCTTTTTCTGGAACTGAATGCAATACTTACTGCAGGTTTAAAGGGAAGAAGGTGTCGTGTACATATCTGCAGTAGAAACCAAATTTATCTGCAGCCTCCTTTCCAAAATCTAGTGCTTAGGGGCCCTGAGAAAGGTGATGTCCCTGAGGAATGATAATTAGCACTGAGCCACTTGATCCAGAAAAAAATTCACTGAGAACTATGCTGAAGTTTTTCCATTTCTTACAGTATTAAGCTCCCATGCCATTCTCTCTCTCTCTCTCTCTCTCTCTCTCTCTCTCTCTCTCTCTCTCTCTCTCTCTCTCTCTCTCTCTCTTTTCATACTTGTGAGCTAATTCCTACCAGCAGAGTCTATAAATGTTAGTAGTTATATACGTTCAGGAGAAAATTCACCCACTCAGCCAAAGACCACCCACAACTCATTGTTTTTTAATGCTGTAATTATAACTATATATTTTTTCGCAGTAAAATAGACACCATTGGAACATATGGCCTTTGGCAAATATATATGCCAAATATATCGATGGAAAGCTCAAGACTAAATTGGCTCAGCTATTTAACAAACATCTGAAGTTTTAAAAAATCATGTCCTGGATTGTGTGTATGTGTGTGTGGAAAATTCCAATGATGTATTTCCTGTGAAGGCATGGTTTTGACATTCATATATAAAAATAATCTCTTTCCATCATTTTCTCTGTCACCATTTTTCTTGCAAGGGCTGTCAGTGTTCCTGCAATGGATAATAAAAATGATAAAACCCAACCAAGATTTAATAAGAACTGCAGAGCTAGGAGGGATCTTATACAGTAGATCAAGACCAGCCCTTGTTGTCAGAGATACTCAATGGGAAATCAAACTCCCAGCCTCTGGCTGTGCAGCCAGATACCTTGTGGGCTGTCATCCTATACAAGATCCCTTGACCTTATGGGCTTTACTCTTTAACCAGATAAACCAGAAATTCAGTTAAATATATATTTGAGCACGAGAGATTGAAGCATGTGTTTAAGTCTTCTCATTGAAATTATCTCCTTGGCTTATTTATTTTATTTATTTATTTGATTTGATTTTTATACTGTGTATAACACGACCCTCAATTTGGAACTATGATGATTTCCACTTATGAAGTACTTTCATATCTAATTTCAGTTAAATGGGTGGAATTGTTTATTTATATTGATGAGGACTATCTCTTTTCAATATGAACACCTAAATGAAGTATAAAAATGACCTCCGGGCATACTGAAGTCAAGTTTACATTCTAAAATGTATATATTTAGGAGATAAGGATTGCTGTTTAAGATGCTCAGAATTAAGTCTGAAAATACTCTAGGACTTCCTTTTGAGCAGCAGGCATACTATTGACAACCTTTTTTGTTTGACAAGATTCTTGACTAAAAAATTGCTTAACTAGATGGTCTGCCTTTTTTTAAAAAAACGTTTTTACATTCATATATAGGCTTCTGGAAGATTCCTTTCTACAAATAGAGATGGGCACGACCAGGAATTTTTTTTCTTCGAGTTATCGTTTTTCGGGACGGGTCCGTTTCAGCTCGTTTCCGTTTTTCGTGAAATTTCGCAAAAATTTGTCATTTCGTGGTGTCGTTTTTTCATTTGTCATTATACTGGTTTAGGGGGGTAGCGGGCTCCTGGAGGCACCTCTGTGGGGTGGGTGCCTCCTCTGGCCCGCTATAAAGGGAAAGCGGGCTCCTGGAGGCACCCGTGGGTGCCTCCCATCCTCACCCGCTACAAAAGGTCATGCATAGCCATATGGATATGCATACCAAGTTGCAGACGCAGCAGACTGGCAGAGGCACCCCTCTTTTTGGGGTGCCTTCCCTGCAACAGTCGGTGAGACACAGGCAGCACTCGCGGGCATGGTTTGCATGGCACTGCTGCTGCAGGAGGAGTCAGCCAGAGCCACAAGTGATGGACTGGCAGACTCTTTGCACCCGCTGCGTCTCACTAAGAAGGGAAATGTACTTGCGTGTGTAGTGCAATGCAAGTAGATCTGGCTTAGGGTTAAGACGGGTTAGCGCAAGGGCTAGGGTTAGGCTAGTTACGGGTGAGGTTAGGGTGAGTATTGGGGTGCACCTCTGGGTGCCTCTCTGACCCACTTAGAAGGACAGTGTACTGCCGTATGGGTTAGGCTTAGGCTTAGGCTTAGGGTTTGGGCTACGGTTAGTGGGCTTTTTATGCCCGATTGGCACATCCCAGAAGTCTCTGTGGTCAACCTGGCCAAGTGGCCATGCGATTGGTGGAATGGCTCCAAAAATTTGCATGGTCACTCCCATGGCCAGCCCATCATTGCACAGGTGTAAATAAAATAAAATAAAATAAAATAAAATAAAATAAAATAAAATCAATGGAGAGAGGACAGAGGAGACATTTTGTTGCAAGAAAAACCCACTGCTACTGTAAAAATTCTGGCAGTTTTAAAATAGCAATTTCCGCATGTTTCTGTGGTGCTTGTTGGCTTGTGTGTTTTTGTTTTTTGGACCACGATTTCAAAAAAAATATTGCGGTCACCGCCCCATTTTCGATCCCCCGCCCGCACCACATGGCATGGCGAGACGAGAGCAGCCCAGGAGGACAGGAGGGGGGGGAGGCCGGAGACCCCCCCCCCAGAAACCACCCTTCTGGTAGGTGCCCTCTCAGACAGGCAGGCAGATTTTCACCTGCTTTTTGGCCCGGGAATCGGGGCGGGGGGTTTAAAACTTTTTTTCTGTGCTGCTTGAATTGCGGTGGCCGGCGGCGAGTCCAGTGCTTGTTGCGACTTGCGAGCGACTGCGAGATGACGAGGATTTCCCCCACCAGAGCAGCCCAGGACAGGAGAGGGGGGGAGGCTGGGGACCCCCCCAGAAACCCCCCCTCCTCTGGTAGGTGCCCTCACTCAGGCAGGCATATTTCCGCCTGCTTTTTGGGCCGGGAATCGGGTTTTTTTTAACTTTTAAAAAAACTTTTTTTCTGTGCCGCGCTTGGCATCGCAGGATCGCCGCGATGCCAGGAATGACAACGACAAATCAGACCCAATTTTTCTTTTTTCGGTTCGAGTTCGAGTTTTGGCAGAGTAATTGTCGTTTCCTTTTCTGTTGCGCAATGGAAACGAGTAACGGAAACGGAAACGAGAATTTCGCCAAGTCGTGCCCATCTCTATTTACAAACATCCATGGTGTGGTCTGCACTTTCCTTTTCTCTCTCAAAACATGAATCTTACAAAGAAGATGGGTAGTTAGTGAAGATTAAATGGAAAGATTCCACATTCAGTTTGAGGTACGAAAGTGTAACTTCCAAACAATGGAATATTTTTTCAGTTGCTACAGTAAAGTGAAACACAATAGTGGGGAGAGAAAAAGATAACCTCTTTATGTTACTTGGAGGCCAATTTCAAGAGCCGTTGTGCATTAACGCAGCACTGAAGTGTTATGTATTTGTGTGTTCTTAACCTGACAGTGTTTCACTCATGTCCAAAATAGCATAAAATAAAAAGATTTTAGATAAGATTTCATTCACTGAATCCACTGTGCAGCCACACAGTGCTTTAGTGGGCATTCTGTCCTCAGTCTAATGGAAAAATTTTATGAGGATGTCAATGCTAAGTTGATTCCTATAGCAGAAAGCACATACAAAGGATCCAATTACAGCTGCAAACCTCTTTCAGCCTAAAAGATATCATTAACCCACCAAACACCAAATGTTTAGGGGTTAGAGAGGAAAAGGCCAGGGCTGCTGACTTCTTAATGGCTCAGAAGAGGCTTCTCTCCCTTGGTCCCTTGTTTTATTTTTCCTTGTGTGTATATGAGCCTCAACGTAACCCCGTGGGTTTGTGATTTCATTTACTGTAAGGCCAAAGAGAAAGCAAACAAGAGTTCAGATGTGACTTCCTGGTGATAGCCACAAAACCCACCAGAGAAACCACCCTTAGGGACTGAGGCCCAAAAAACCAAAAATTAGAGCTGCAATGTTTATTCAATTTAATTGGTTAGATTAAGCAGTTTATAGTGGAAGTCTATACATGTCTGCTCAGAAATAAGCTAAAGTGATTCAGTGAGATAGTACTCCCTCATACCCATAACCTTGAAAGGTAGCTGCAGAAACCTCTGGCTAGACTTTAAAAGTCCCTGTGATTAATAAAGTAGCAGAGCTGTTGTTTTGCTTCTTAAAAAGAGTTATCATTGAGTTGAGTACCATGCAAACTATTATACCAAAGGTACTATGAGTTACATTATAAGCACCTTTGTTTTCAATGCAAATACGTCCTGGTAAGGGTGGCTGCTGATGCATTGCCATAGGACGAAACAACGGATCACCAAAGAAAAGGCCATGGGTTTGCCTTTGCTATTAAACTGCAGCTATTAAGTGGAAAAATCAAATGTATTGGGGGTGGGTGTCTGTACAGAGAGAGATACCTCCCTGTCTTCTCTGACAGGAAGAACATTGATTTGATTGTGTGCAGTTGCATCAATGACTGGATATTCACCTCCACCCCACTCACAAGTGATGCCAGAGCTCACTGATTTGAGCCCAAAGAGGCTTTCATGTGTGGCTCCAATATGGCACAGTGGGCACAACAGATTGCACCCCACAGCTATCTTCCCTGTCCCCTGCTTGTTGCTTTCAGCTGTTTGGCCTGCTGACATTAATGTGTGCCCATTATTTGGAGACAAGTGGGAAGCAAAGCACCAGCATCTTTACTCGTGAACCTTCTTGGTGCCCAATTCCTGAAAGCAGTGGCAAGAAGTCTCAAAACCAAACAAGAATACTCCTCTGAATGTTTGCCTGCCTCACCTCTGTGGCACTACATGTTTCCACCCCCTGGTCTTTCATTTTGGGCCTGAAATCCCAGGGAATGGGATTCTGGTGACTACAGAAAACCAGGTGCACTTACTGTTTGTATACCAGCTTTCTTCTTGTGCTTCTGGTCCTTTTGGTGTGTGCTTGTCTTTAATACAGAAAGATATTCAGCAAAACCTGGAATAGATCATGACAACCTGCAGAAGATGAATTACAGATCCAGATCTGAACCTTCATGAGTGATATGTCTGTGGAGATTCTCAGTCATCCAGGTGAGGTTAATTGAGAGTTGTGTCATGGCAACTAGACTTCTTGTGCGATCGAAATATTTCGTTACTCATCCAAGAAGCTTCATCTGATGTCCACTTCATTTTACCCAAGAAGATGTATTTAACTAGAGATGTCTACACAGAATTGTATTGACTTTTCAGTAGTGGACAAAAAAAAAAAAAAAGAGTTCACCTTGAGCTCATTTCCTTACAGTGGTACCTTGTATAAAAGAATTAATGTATTCCAAATGAAATTATGTTAAGCAAATTTTCCTTTATACAAATTTTCCATAGGAATGCGTTGAAAATGGAGTAATCCCTAATCGCGACCATTTGTATGTTGTATGGATTCAGCCCATAGGCTATTCTGTTAAGCAAATTTCCCCTATCTCTAGAATGTTTTATGTTGTACAGATTTTTTGTTATACAAACCGTTTGCTATACGAGGGTTCACTATACAGTGGTTCCCCCGCTCTATCGCTGTTCATATACTGTGGTCCCCCTATATTGCGGGACCATATTATATGAACCCCCCCTTGGGTAAGGGGCAAAGGCTGTTTCTACCTCAGGACTAGCACTGCCCCGAAAGGGCCTGCAGGGGCCTTCCCAGGAGCCTCCAGAAGGCCTGGGAAGGCCCTCGAAGTCCCATTTGGGGCAGCACCAGGCTGGGGGTAAGTACAAGGGCCCCCATTTAGGGCCCCCACACCCGACCTAACCTGCATCCGCATATTGCGGATTTTCAGTTATCGCAGGTCGGGATCAGGTCCATAACCCCAGCAATAGGCGGGGGATCATGGTATAAGCAATAAAAAAAATTAAAGACTGAAAGTATTTTTGTTTTTTCATCTGGCAAGGCTGAGTTTCTTAAGCACATCCAATCTTGCCTGATTTCGGAAGCTAAGCAGGGTCAGCCCTGGTTAGTACTTGGATGGGCGACCACCAGGGAATACCAGGTGCTGTAGGCGCCTGGAGTAGGAACTGGCAAACCGCTGCTATGTTCAAATTAGTCTTCCAAGACCAAAATGAGGTCACCCCCATGAATAACATAGAGTGAATTAGAAAGCAAACTTCCAATTTTTAGTGATGGTTTCATAGTGTTTCAGGATGAAGAAAGACAAGAAGAATATAGGGTCTGGGATATCTTTTAATCTTTACTGATTTAGTTAATGCTTAAGCTTTATGTATTTGTGACATACTGGAATGTAAGAAGTGTCTTCTGGAAGCCAAATTTTCTTATTTAGTCCCTTTTCACAGTTTTTTATCATATATTTCCCGAACAATGGAGTGAATCAAAGAAAAAGAAAAAGGCATGATTTTGTTCCTGTTAGGATGTGGAATGGAACTGATTGCTCCTTGCTTTCAGTGACGCAGAAGTAGACTACTTCAAAAGATTGCTTCTACTGCCAACACACTGAAAACCAGCCCCTCAAATGATGATGAAGATGCAACTGCTGCAGTAGCCATGTGTGTGATAAAGCACACCTTCCCTTTTCTGAATTTGAAGATTACATGATCATTTATCTCTTATGCTTGAGCCCAACACCTTATTCCAGAGCAATGCTTCATTGCATATTTACTTCTCCATTCCTATTTTTCTCCCAAGGTATTCATTATCAAGGGCTTTTCATGGTTTATCCTCACACTAGTAGGTTAGATTGAGAAATAGTGGCTGCTTTCACGTTTGATGATAGGCCTTCCTGAGGGTCGTCTCAGTGGCTTCTCCCAGGCTTTGGAATGAGCTGCCTTGAGAAGCCAGGATGCACCCCCACCCCACCCCCCAAAAAACAGCTCCCTCTTGGGCTTCTGTCATCAGACAAAGGCCTTTCTTGACAGACAGACTTTTCAGCAATAAGTCCTATAGAGGGGATGGTGAGGCTATGGCAATGGTTGTATTGGACTCCCAACTCCCCAAAGAATTATGGTCATTGGCTGATGGGTGGCTGTTAAAGACAGGTGGCTCTAGAATTTTTGCTTTTTCTTTGAAGTTGCAGCAGGTAATTGATTTTGTCCAAACTGGATGAGCCAGAAGATATGCTAGGATTTAAGATGATTCTAATTCTCTGGTGTTAAGTAAATCTCTATGGTTGCAACACAGTATTGGTCTAGATCAGAGGTTCTCAAACTACACTACACTTGATCTTAGCCAAAAGGCCGAGAAGCGAAGTGTTCTCAAACTTTTTTTTGCTGTGGCACCCTTGTTGTGCTAAAAATATTTTGCGGCACAGCTACCCTTAAAGCAGTTTGAATACCTAGGAAAAGAAGGAAAAACAGTGCAAATTTAATGCTCAGTTCAGGTGTCTTTAATGTGATGAATGAAATTGTTTGGATGAATTTTTCATTATTTCCGTGGCACCCCTGGCATAAGCTTGCGCCACTCCAGGGTGCCATGGCAACCAGTTTGAGGACCGCTGGTCTAGATATATCCAAGTACTGTAGTAACTTCTTTGCGCTTTGAGTTTTTCTAAATAATTTGTCTACAAATGATAGCAAACTTGATATCCTCTAGTACAGAGTCCCAGAGTTCCGCTTTGGAAGATGGGCGGGGTAAAAATCCAATAAATAAATACATACATACATATATACATACAATTTATAGGATATTTTATTTGTCTATTTTACTCAAAGGGAGATTAGCAGGGGAAAAACACAGCTTTTAAAAACAGCTTTTAAAAAAGACAATGCATATCTGATAGCTCCACACTGGAGTGAATATAAGAACTAGAGATGGGCACGAATAAAAAAAATGGCATTTCGTTTGTCGTTTGTCATTTGGAGGGTCTGTTTCGGTTCGTTTCCATTTTTCACGAATTTTTGCAAAAAATTCATTTTCATTTTCGTTCGTTTTGTTACCATTTCGTTACCATTTATTTCAATTTTTTGTGATTTTTTTAGGATTTTAAGCAATTCAGTCATATTGCAGTAACGGAAATGAAACGCACGACAAAATTTCCGGTGTTTCTGTTCATTTCGTTTCATTTTAGAGACAAAATTCGTTTGTCGTTTCATTACGTAATGAAATAAAAAAAACGAAAACAGAAACGAAAAACTGTTCGTTTCGTGCCCATCTCTAATAAGAACATAAGAAGAGACATGCTGGATCAGACCAAAGGCCCATTTAGTCCAAATTCCTGTATCTCACAGTGGCCCCACCAAATGTGTTTGGGAGCGCACAAGACTAGATATCTGTCTCCTGATACCACTCCCCTGCATCTGGCCCTTGAAGTACCCCAGTTTTAAGCCTGGAGATTACACATCTTTCTCCATCATGGTTTGTAACCTGTAATGGACTTCTCCAGGAATCTGTCCAATCCCTTTTTGAAGGCATCCAGGCCAGATGCCATCACCACATCCGGTGGCAGGGAGTTCCACAGACTAACAACGCGCTGGGTAAAAAAAATATTTTTCTGTTCTCACTCTCCCAATCCTCAATTTGACTGGATGTCACATAGTTCTGGTATTTTGTGAGAGGGAGAAGAGTGTCCCTCTATACACTTTACTCATGATGCACAGGAGTAAACTAAATTGCCTAGAGTTTTGGAGGAAGGTGAAAATTTGAATTCTTTTAAAATGATATTTCAATACTTTGTGGACATTTTCAGTTATTTACATTGGCCTCTCTTTCTTCCAATTATTAGATGATTTAATTTGCCTTCCCTAGTGTCACTGCCAAATCAATTCCACTCAGCTATGTAGAGCAGATACATTTGTTTTTGTATGTGATCCTTGACTGGTGGCTAGAACTACCTTCTTGTTGTCCAGTTCATTCATGTATTCAGGTGTGGTTAGCTATGTAGCATTACTTACATGATCCCTGATTAGTTGGAGATTATACTTGCTCATTACAGAAAGAGAAAACCATCAAAAACTTCAAAAGCAAATGTGCGTTGAATTAGAAGAAAAACAACAATAAACAGGATTGCAAAAAGTGAACATCCTTACTTTAACCCAAACTTTAGTCTGAAGTATATTTGGAACAGCACCAATTTCACTAATGGAGAATACATATTAGATCCTGTAATTTTTTCCTTCAAGTATTGCAGAAACTGCTATAAAGTGACATGGGAAATGAAAAATAAGTAGTTCATGATATTATGTGGCTATATGATCATACAAACCTGGGATTATTTTCATACTGAACTAATACTTAACTGAATGGACAAGGGACTCACACAAAACATTATAAATATGAGATTGTCATTTTCATGTTGCTAACTCCTTCCGATACTTGATTGCTATGCAAGTCCTTCCATTTATTCAAGGTGATGCATGCACCATATCTCTGTAAAAGGAAGAGTTGCAACAGAATTTGCTATATATAGAAGATGACAAGAACACTTGCAGCAGGCATAGGGGGATGTTGACTTTGAGTAGTAATTGATATCTCTGAAGCAGAGGTCAATAACCTGACCTTTCTGCCTGCCACAGAAACAGCTGAGATTTTTGTTATTCTTTAGGACAATTGAACCAGCAGATGGTTGTTCAAAGGCAGGTCAGTGAAGACCTACGTTGTGGCAAACACCTTCATAATTAGGGCATTAGTCAGATATTTGGGAAAGCCCAAAGGAGTAATTATAAGCTGTGCTGTAATGGAACAATGTTGGAGCATGATAGTGTTATCATTGGTAAGTGGGACTCCCCCACCACCACCACCAAGACATGTGCCAGGTGGAACTCTAAGCAGCCAAATAAACACTTGCTTCCATGTGCTTGTGTGTTTAGTCATGCTGGCCACATGACCACGGAAATATGACTATTGATAAATGCTGGCTCTTTGGCTTATAAATGGAGATGAGCAACACCACCCTAGAGTTGGAAACAACTGGACTTAACTATCAAGGAAAATAAAGATTGCGACTGCTTGTTCAGATGCAGTAGGATTACCTATGGATGTAGCATGGATGAATTTTCAGCAGGACCCCCATATCCATGGAAAATCAGTTCCAGACCCCACCCGCAAAATGCTGAAAAATATGGATTATAGCAGGGCTGTTCACCTTTGAGCAGCCTGCAGTCTTTTTTCTCCCAAATGGCCTTGGGGTCTACTTTGATCTCCTCAAGGGTTCCTGTGGTCTACTTATAGGAGTGCATGCACGGCCACCCACCCAGGCCGGAGAGGGCCAAGGACGCACAGCGCCTGGCCTGGCCCTCCTCCTCCTCCTCTTTTGTTGTGGTTGTTGCTGTGGCCGCAAGGCCACAAGGCCAGGCTGGAGAGGGCTGAGCATGTGGAGCAGGCCAGCCTAGCCCCCCCCCCCGAGCACGTCACCACTAGCAGTGGATCAGGACGTTGGCGGAGACCTGGCGGGCTACTTCTGACGGCCCCATGGGCTACCGGTCACCTGCGGTCAATGTGTTGTGTCTTGTGCAGGCCTGGATTATAGCAAATTGTTTTTAGAAACAATCCAGTACGTAGCATGGTCACTAGCTCCATCAAGTGACCAATGCTGATAACTGCATCTTTAGAAATGCATGTTTCTAAGATTTATCTTTTAATATGTTTAATATTTTCAGAACATCCGTAAGTGAATCAGTGGATACTAATTTGACAGATGCAGGGGTCATAGTGTACTTTTGTTTTTACTTATCACATGATGCAAATACCCATTTGAATCAGTCCAACTTTTTTGGCTCCTATGCAGTTTCCCCTCACTCTGCCCCTGGGGGCTTCTACTCCCCCCCCCTCAAGCTGGAACAATTCAAAGGGATGTTTCTCTGTGTGATCAATAGTTGCCCAAACCATAAAATGGAAATCAGAATGAATTATCTGTGTCAGAAGGCTATGAAAACAAAGAATGTGTTAGCTGCCATGACCCTTGAGGATCAGAAATTGTGTCAATATATATGTCTCTCACATTGAACAAACAGACAAAGTGAATATAAGTTTGAGATTTCCCCACTACCTTGAAATGAGAACAGTAGATACTGGATATACTGTATATATATTCCTATATGAAATGCCACCCAAAGTCATTTTATCTTACAGGCTTACTTTTGAGTTTGCCCCAAACATTGATAGAGAGAGCAGGTTTTCAAAAAACACTTTACAAACATTATGGCAAGATTTCTATGAAGCAACAAGCTTCATAGAAGTGGACAACAATACAATGCCTGGGACCACAACTTTCCGCTGTTATTGGGAGTAGTTATTGGGATAAAACACTGCTGTTCCATTAATCCCAGATACAAAAAGCAGATACAGTGAAACTTCATCTAGTAGCTCTTTGCATCAGCTTCTGTTAGTAGTTTAGATTCTGCAAGCTTTTTCATTATATCCCCAGATTTATCTAATGTAAGGCATGCCTATATTTATTTCAGTAAAAATCTATAACTGAAGTTCTGAAAGTAGAGTAGAGTAGTAGCAATTTAAGTGGCAGGGCAGCTTACCAAGCTACAGCTGGAACTCACCACAAGTTAGGCTGCAACTGCACAGGTAAAGAGTAGAGGCTTTGTTACAAAAGCAAAGCCAAGTGTTTTGGGTTTACAAAGCAAACACACTGATCATATTGCAAGAGCTAGTTTGAATCAGCCTGGCTCTTTTTACTTCTGAAGCAGAGTTGCCTTCTCTGCCAGTGGGGGATGCCTCTTCCCCATGTTGTTTCATTTTCCAAGACAACAGGGAGGGACATGACTGTGGATGGTATTATGGTGACATAACATGATGTTTTGGAAAGCAGGAACACCACCACCCCCTTAGTTGGGAGTCATCAAAAACATTATGGGAGAAGAGGTAGAAAAGAGAGTGTTGGTTGCCTCCACCAAACTGTCACCCAGATGAAATGTTGGATAGCCTTGATGGCAAACCTCTTGGGTTGGAGGTTCTATGTCAAATGCCAAGTCAATGAAAGGTATGACAGTTTACATCCATAATTTTATCTTGACATTGGCCTGTCTTGCATTACATACGTAGACCTGATCAGAAGAGCTTATACTCTAGCTATGTGGTTTATTTCATCTTATTTTCCAACAGTTACACTTGGTTTAAATAACCTATCCCACTGCCTTTGTGAGAGCTGTTCTGTCCTTTTGGAGACAGTGCCAGGGCTGCAGTTCATTTGTTGGGATTGTACTCCCAGACAGTTACTCTGTTTTGCAGTCTGTGGGGATAGAGCTGTGGTTGGCTTTCTTTGTGGTGACATCCCTGTAGTTTATGCAGTAGTGTGTGGCAGTGGAATGGGTGGGAGACAAACTATCTTCTCTATATTCCTCTTCTTACAATTTTCAATTTTCAAATATAAAGCTGTATCCATGCCAGGTTGATGTGTTGCTGTAGTGCTCTGCTGCTTATTAAAATTAAAAACAGAGAAGTCATTGTGGTCCATTGGGGAAAGGGTGGGGAAGGGGAAAAAGCAGGGTCATCACTAATTGAAAATGGGAGAAATTGGAGCAATCTGACATATTTTCTGGATCCTTCTTACAGAAGAAGACACATCTCCAGTGAGAATGGAAAGATTGTACTGAAGAAAGATTGCATTTTCAAACATGACCTGGATTGCTCCAAGTTGCCCCATCTATTCATGCCCCTGTGTGGCTGTAGCTGAGGGGAGCGTTGGTCTTTGTTAGCTTTGTCCACCTGAGTTCTCTGTACAGCTGCAGCCGTAATAGTCTTTTGAAATACAGTCACCCTTACTAGGTTTCCTGTCTCATGATAACCATGGGGTTTTTCCAAGTGTTCTCTGACCTCCACTCATATTGCAGGGTATGCTCTTAACCTGGTTTTGTACTGTACTGTGCAGGGTGGTGATGATCTGGGTGTGGATTTGTCCATGTTGTCATGGGAAAAAAATCACTACCTTAGGCTTATTGGAACTCTGACCTTCTGCATGAGAGGTGGCAGATTAAAATGGTCTGTCCTAGAGGACTGCTAGAATCAAATGGTTTCTTGACAGCTCTTGGGGAGTTTCTGGTGATCTTGGCAGGTTATCTTGTCAAGGCCCTGGTGAAATTCTGAAATGCGTACATGGCCAGACTACTCACATCCCCTCCTATGGAGGACAGTCAAACTGGCTCCTTGGTTTGCTAGAGGGCTGGGGAGGATGAAACGAGTGGGATGAAGATGAGAGCATTGATGGCAGAAACCTTGGAGCATATCCAACTGAAGAGGGGCTGGAACTTATTTGAAAAATTACTCTGTGGCAGTGATGGCAATGAAAAAGCCGTTCTTCTTTGCCAACATTTCATCTGGATAGAGTTGTCCAGTGAAGGTCTTTTGGGGTGGTCAAGGGCCTTTTGCACAGATGTCTTCAAAAGAGGGATGATGACCACTTGATGGCTTGCTGTGAAGATGTTGCATGAGACTTTGTAGACTAAGTTGCTTGGATTCCTTCTGACTTGGTGTAGTTTCTGCAGTTCCTTTTGATGTAACTTTGGTCTCTGACCAAGGAGGCGGAGTGTGGAATCGAACCTGCAACCTCTGGTGCTCTGTAGTTACCTAAACCAGAGAGCTATCCAGCATCTCTTGTTTCTGTTTAGTCAAGCTGTTCATAAAACAGACTGGTAATTTATTAAATTTTTGCTGCCATTTCTCCTCTACTTATTCACACACTCCACACACCCACACCCAAAGAAGTTTTGGCTTCCACTTGATAATTATAGCATTCTTAATGTGTTTTTATCATTATTAATTATTTTTACATGCTGCAATTGATTCAATATGCGTGGAGCTGCCATGCTAGAACATGCCTTGATTCCCTGCTAGTCTGAATCCCACACATGCCAAAGTCAAAAGTGTTCCAAATGTTTTAAATCACCCAAACATTAGCTTAGTGGTTAAAATGATATTGGAGGGCATTCAGTTTTTTACAAGTGCTTGAATACAAATCTTATTTGGACTACTTCTCTCTCTCTCTCTCTCTCTCTCTCTCTTCCTTTTGCCTCTGTATATTTATGAAGTAGCACCAGGCTTATCCACAGCTGTTGCATGGTGACCAATGACCTATTTTAAAGGTACTGTTTTTTCTATAAGAAATATGGCTCCTGTTTTTCGGTGGACTATGCAGTTTGTAAACTGTGGCCTGTAAAGTCACACCTATTCTTGTTTTTGTTTTGTGATTGTGGTTATATCCTGTCTAGTTGCTTCTGATTTAATTATAACTTAATGACCGCTAGAACATCCTATTATTAACAGCCCTTTTTACTCTTGCTAATTCATGTCCATGCTTTTCTTTACTGGATCAATCCCTGTCATGGTAAACGGTGGTACAGTCTTCTACAGTATTTGGAAGTGCAGATGCTTGTGATGATAGTTCCTACAGCCAGTCTCACACTGTAAAGATAGTTAAAGTCTACAGACGTCTGCAAGTATCCACAAATTCTGTAAATGTAATGGATCCTAATTGTCTCTTTAAGACTCATTGTTTTAAATTTTTATATAGATAACTGGCAAAAAGCTTATATTGTTGGGAAAATCTATTCATTTCTCTTCTACTGAGCAGACTGCAGCAAAATTCAGAGATAACAGGGAGACTTGAGGGGATGCTGGCAGATAGTGTCATAGTCCCTGCTTATTAGAATGTCCCCATGCTTGTATCATGGGAGCCCTGGCTGCATTATAACACTGATTAGAGATGGGCACGACTTAGCGGTATTCCCGTTTCCATTTCTGTTACTCGGTTCCGTTACTCTACGGAAATGGTAACGGGAATTACTGCCCCAGACTTCGAGCTCGAACCGACGAATGAACAATTTTGGTCTGATTTGTCGTGCTCGTTACTTGCATCGCGCGATCGCGCGATGCCACGCGGCACAGAAAAAAAGTTTTTAAAAGTTAAAAAACCCGGTTCCCGGCCAAAAAGCAGGCGGAAATATGCCTGCCGTGCCTCAGGGCACCTACCAGAGGGGTGGTTTCTGGAAGTCCCCGGCCTCCCCCCTCCTCCCTCCTGGTGCCTCAGGACACCTACCAGAGGGGTGGTTTCTGGAGGTCCCCGGCCTCCCCCCCCTCCGTCCTGGGCTGCTCTGGTGGGACTCGCCGCAGGCTCGCAGCCAGAAAAAAGCCCAGTCTCGCTGCCGGCCGCCGCAATTAAAGCGCAAGCCGCACGGCACGGACGGCACAGGAAAACTTTTAAACTCTCCCCCCACCCATTCCTGGTCCAAAAAGCAGGCGGAAAAATGCCTGCTTGACTAAGGGCGCAGGGCACCTGCCGGAGGGGGGGGTTTCTGGTCTGGAGGGGGGGTCCCGGCCTCCCCCCCTCCGTCCTGGGATGCTCTGGTGGGACTCGCCGCAAAAAGCCCAGTCTCGCCGCCGGCCGCCGCAATTAAAGCGCAAGCCGCACGGCACGGACGGCACAGGAAAAAACTTTTAAACTCCCCCCCACCCATTCCCGGGCCAAAAAGCAGGCGGAAAAATGCCTGCTTGACTAAGGGCGCAGGGCACCTACCAGAGGGGGGGGGTTTCTGGAGGGGGGTCCCGCCTCCCTCCCGTCCTGGGCAGCCAGACTCGAGTTGCCATGCCATGCGGTGCGGGCGGGAGAATCCAAAATGGGGCGGCGAACGCAATATTGTTTTTGAAATCGTGGTCCAAAAACACACAAGCATGCACAACAGAAACACGCGGAAATTTATAAACTTCCAATCCAGATTTTTCACAGTAGCAGTGGGTTTTTTTCTTGCAACAAAATGTCTCTCCTCTCCTCCTCTGTCCTCCATTGATTTTATTTTATTTTATTTTATTTACACCTGCGCAGTGCGCAATGATGGGCTGGCCCAGTGGCCTGGCCAGCCATGTGGGAGGGGACGACCATGCAAATTTTTGGAGCCATCCCACCGATCACATGGCCACTTGGCCACTGAGACTTCTGGGATGTGCCAAAAAGCCCCCTAAAACCTGCCTTAGCCCCCTAACCCCCTAACCCTAATCCTTTACTCCTTACCCATACGTCACAGACTGTCTTCTTAGTGGGTCAGAGAGGCACCCAGAGGTGCAACCCAATAGCCCACCGTAACCTTACCCGTCGTTAGCCTAACCCTAGCCCTTGCACTAACCCACCTTAGCCCATAGCCAGATCTACTTGCATTGCACTACACGCAAGTACAATTCCCTTCTTTGTGGGACATGGCAGGTGCGACACACTCCTTGGAGGGTCGTACCAGAGGACCAGGTGGTCTCACTGCCTTCAAATGGTATGCATATTCATATGGCTATGCATGCCATTTTGCAGCAGCAGGTGAGGAGGGGAGACCCCCATGTTGAGGGGTCTCTTGGAGCCTGCTGCTGTCCCTTCCTAGTGGGTGAGGATAGGAGGCACCCACGGGTGCCTCCAGGAGCCCACTTTCCCTTTATAGCAGGCCAGAGGAGGCACCCACCCCACAGAGGTGCCTCCAGGAGCCCGCTACCCCCCAAAAAAAACCCAGTATAATGACAACGAAAAAACAAAAAATGAACCGACTAATTTTTGTGGTTTTTCGCGAAAAACGGAAACGAGCCGACACGGGCTGCCTCCGACACACGACAACTCGAAAACGTCATTTTCCCTAGTCGTGTCCATCTCTAACACTGATGTTCCTCTTCTGTTACTGCTTGAAACTTTTCTTTCTTTTTTCTTTTTTATTAATTTTTAAGATTATAATCACACAAATTATACACATCAAAAACACCAACAAACAACAAAATACAGTACTGCTTTCACCCAGGGGATCAATACACCTTACTCAGTTTCCACCACTCCCCTTTACTTATGTCTGATGTTCATTCCATTCTTTAATTGTCCCCATAATCCTTCCAAAAGTACATATAGTCTTGGTTTGGCATTCTCCCTTTCCCTTTACCAATACAGTAGGACCCTGGTATCAAGGCCTTCATGTGGATAATGAAAACCATGGATAAGAGAGAACGCCTTCCCACTCACCCCCAAATTGCTGTTTCCTGACAGTAGCTTGCTTTATGATTGCTGTTTTGAGACAGTAGCTTGCTTTATGGCTGCTGTTTGTGAAAGTAGCTTGCTTTACGGATGCTATTTGTGACAACAGCTTGCTTTACAGCTGCTGTTTGTGACAACAGCTTGCTTTATAGCTGCAGTTTGTGACAACAGCTTGCTTTACAGCTGCTGTTTGTGGCAGCTGAATTATTTAAATTTTTATCTGCCAACCATGGATAACTGAATCAGTGGATAATGAATCAGTGGATACGGGGGTCCTACTGTACAGCTTTAAAACTTCTGCTTTAAACTTTTCTTAACATTATTCTCTTTCCCACTAAGTCCTTTTAGCTTTTAGTGAAAGTTCAAATTTGAAGTGGTCTCTGGTAGACCTAAAGTTTTCCTTAAGTGCTGCATTTCAACATTAGTTTTTTTTCCTTGCCAGCTTTCTGGTCTTGGTTTTGGTTTTCAAAACCCTCCATGGCTTGGGACCTGAATACCTGGCGGAGCGGATCTCCCAGAGATCAACTGAGGCCAGACCCACTCGATCGTCGCAGGCGCCCTCACTCAGGGTGGCCACTCCAAGAGAGGCGCGGAGATCGGTAACCCGTAGCCGCGCCGTCTCTGTTGTCGGCCCCTCTCTTTGGAACCAACTCCCGAGTGAGCTGCGCCTTGCAGAGTCCCTGCCCGCCTTCAGAAAGGCATTAAAAACCCTGCGTTTCAAGGAGGCATATGGTGACCTCATTTCTGTTTAATTTTTTTTTTGTCCTGCTACTCTCCGCTGAGGGTTTTCCCTCTGTGCCATTTTTCTATTTTATCTTGCCAATGCTTTCTCATTGTTCTCATTGTTCTCATTGTTCCTGTTGTTCTTCTGTGTTCTTAACTGCTTTATTGGAAACCGCCCTGAGGTCCTTTATGGAAAAAGTTGTGGTATATAAATGCATCAAATAAATAAATAAATAAACAAATAAATAAATAAATAAATAAATAAATAAATAAATACTTTCTTAATTATCCAGTTTTCATATCTGTACATGATAATAAAAGTTCCATATTATCTTGGCCTTAGACTCTAGAAACAAATCCCACATTTGAATATTTTCTATTTCCTTCATAACTGCCTTTCCAAGCCTCAGTTTTGTCCTCATTTATTGGCTACACGTTATGGTTGATGATTAGGCTAAGGTATAAACAATCTTAATGATTTTGATTTATGATTTCGAATTCTTCACTGTCAACATTAAAGTTGTGTAATTCTTCTGTAGATGTCATTTTTGTCTTCTAAGTAAATAGCTGAAATCTTGCTTTTGCACTTTCTTTATACTTATTTATTTATTTATTTTATTGTTATATTTATATCCCGCTTATCTTCTGAACAGAACTCTAAGCGGCGAACAAACTTAATTGATAGTCTTTTCAATAATTTCAAATCATAAATTATTGCTGTTTTTACAGAAAATTTCACTCTCTTTTCTTCTGAATGTAGTCCTTATTACATGTTATGTATATAGATTGCATATATTATTCATTTATTTTGGCACCATGGTTGTTTTCGTCTTCTTCTTCAACTGTAATTTTTGGTATTAAGAGTTCATGATCTGTACTAGTCTTCTCCTGTTTTTTTAAAATTCATTTATTCATTCAGAAATGCTCTCCTGCTTAGTTCTTATTTAGTTCCCCCTGCCAAGTTGCAACATTTAAATGTTCCATGTTTTAATTTTATTATTTCATGGTTACCTTTATTTGCACTTCACACATTCCATGTTCTTATGTGCATCACATAGTATTAGAATACTGTCATTTTTAGCACTTTTGTGCTAACCCACCCACCCCACACACAGAGGGAAGGAGGGGGGAGAGAGAAGAAGAAGAAGAAGAAGAAGAAGAAGAAGAAGAAGAAGAAGAAGAAGAAGAAGAAGAA
>JAHTLZ010000129.1:86485850-86559301 GCA_023846285.1 Phrynocephalus versicolor | reverse complement strand
ATAGATTTATAAAGAGGCATCTTTATGTGTTTAATAGAAAGGAAATATGGACTTAACTCAGTGGCTGTGGAGTCAGAGGTTGGAAGTTCAATTCTCCGCTGTACCTCCTTGACAGGGACTGGACTCAAAGATAGACAGGGTCTCTTCCAGCTCTTCCCTTCTAAGATGATGATGATGATGATGATGATGATGATGATTACTCAGTTTGCAAAACTCATTGCTGTGTATTTCTGAGGAAATTCCATAATGAGAGCTAAAATATAGGGAATACACATCCCCACATAGCTTGCACATTCTCTAAGATCAATTTCCCTTCAGACCAACCTCAAACTTTCTCTGTACATGGTTCAGACCAAGTTTCACTTTATGTGGCTTCTGAAAGTGAGACTGTGTTTATCAAAAAGGGAGAGTGGATTTTTACAATATAGGACACCTTGATTCTAGCTGCATCCAAATTGAGCTTCCCAAATGGAGGTTTGGCAAAGTACTATTGTGGGGAAGGATGCTTTGGGACTGGTCAGATGAGTGCCTCCACCCACCAGTTTGTGGTACCTTTCTTGTGTGCTGTGCAAACTGTCAGGGATTGAAGCAAACCTATTTTTGTTAGCTTTCTTTGCAATAAATTTGCAATCAGCCAGCCAGCCAGCCAACCAACCAACCAACCAACCATCCAAGATGTGGGATTCTATTACAGTATATTGATGAACTATATTATATTGCTAAACTGCCATATGGATTGTACAATATGGCAGTACATTCGATATGTTAGTACAGTCCATATGGCAGTTCAGCAATATAGATCTAAAATCAAGAAAGAAAGAAAGAAAGTTGAAAACTGAATATTAATGGCATCTAGGGGATAAGTAATTGAAGGCAGCTTTGTAGTTCTATTTTCACTAATTTCCTGAAAATCAAGAGGGAGGAGCCTCTAGTATCTCAGCTGGAAATTTTTTCCAGAGATTGGAAGACAACAGTGAAAAGGCTTGATTCCTTGCCACCATTTTTACCTCTAAAAGGAGCTGATGAAATGGGCAGCAGATTTCTGAGCAACCCATTTAAACAATTTTTGAGGCTCTAAACTGTTAAGGGATTTAGAAATCATAACAAACATCTTGAACTGAGCACAGAACCTGACAGAGAGTCAATGGAGTAATGAAAGCCATTACTGGGTATATGTGATCAAACTGACTAGTCTCTGAAATCACTTTATTTTAAAATGTGCAAAAATGCCTGATCCAAGTTTGAAACTCAGATGGCCAGTAAGTATTCATACACACTTTTATAAACCAAGTGTAGGAATATTATATGACTCAATTACTGGATCATCGGGCATGCTGCAGTGTAATCTCATGCTCTGTTTTGCAAACAGGAACTAAAATACTGTATGTACCTTCCCCAATGAAATAGATCAAGGTATAGCTTTTATTTGTCTTTGGTTGAACAAATGGACATGATGATGAAACAAGGAAGATTTCACAGCATTCCAGTGCAAAAGGGACTTTGCTTACATGTAACAACCAAAGTGGAAGACTTTGCTCACCATTGTTTGCCACATACCAACCCCAGGGATCATCATTTATTTCCATTAGCAATTCTTATTCCCAATGGAGTGTTACCAGAGTCGCAGAATAAGTTACATAATACTGCTGAATTTTAAGATTTGAGTATTTGCTGCTGCTTTTGTTGAAATTATGTGTTTAATGATATTTGAAACAATCCAAAGAAAGAGGGAAACTACCTTCCATGGGTGGGGAAATATGACTGAAATGTATGCTTTTTCAGAATTAAGTATGGCTATCTATGCCTTTGAGAAACTCACCAACAGTACAGGAATGCAACTTTACCTCCACCAAAACATTCTGTGCCAACTGATCTATAGATGCATACCAATACTGGAGGTAGCATAATGAGTAGTAGCTTCTATGAGTGTATTCATTTCCTTTTAACATTGACTACTACTGCTCCTTTTAAATGGAAGGGCAAGGGGTTGTTTTGGGGTCTTCCTGTGTGTAAATAAGGACTCTGTCACTTATGGAAGGTTGACTCTCCTCCATTCACTGCATACTGCTCTGAACATCTTTGAAGGGAGGGCTGGACAGAAGCATGATAGATAAATAGATAAAAGATTTGTATGCCTTGTTTTTAAATCCTTAAAACTTTTGAAGTGGCCACATTTCAGTGTGTATCTCTTTCTAAATATTAGTTCCAGGGACATGATGATCAACTAGTCGTTGTGTACATTTTTCTACTTGGGGAACTTCACAGTGTGAACTCTGCATTAATGGCTTCACTTGGCACTTTCAAAGTCTCTCTTCTTTCCCCCCACTTGACAAACATGTATGCAGCATTCCTCTCTCACCACATAGCTAGATAGCTTCCCCTTCCCACTCTCTGCTCCCCACAAATTCGCCCTCCCCTCCCCTCCCTGTGGAGAAGATTAGGAAGGATAGGAAGTCCCTGTGCTAAAAGACATGCCGGGGCCAAAATAAACAGAAGGTCAGAAGACTAAGCTTCATCAAAACTTTCAAGTGGAACCAAGTTAAACAAATGAGCTGTCATGCTTAGTTTTTTTTTTTTTTAAAGAGCAGTTAGAGAGAATTGGCATGATGTCAAAAAGGAGGGGTTTAAAGAAGAAGCCAATAGGTCCTGCAGTGAAATGCTTTGTTGTTTTAACACCACATTCCTCAAAGCCAACATTTGTATCTAACCTCAAATGTGATGCTTTCTTTTCCTGCCCACCTTCCCCCCTCCCCCTCTCTCTCTCTTTCATAATTTTGTGCCAATCACTTTGCTGACTCCCTCAAGTCAAAAGGAAAAGATTTTCAAGAGATTGGCTCACTTTGGAGTTTGCCTGAGATTTTCAAAAACAAAGGAACACCCAACTTGAGTGGGATCAATGAATTCTTCAGCTGTTGTTCATTCAAGAGTGATAAGAGGCACTGCAAAGCAGGGGGCCTTGATCTGGGAGCAATATTATGTTCAGTTACCTACAGAAAATTCCGGTGCTATGTGCATCATCCAGTGTCTCTTGGGCCACTGTACATAAGATCTTTAGAACAACACTTGGATTATGTTGGAGGAGGAGAAGGTAAGAGGATTCTTATAAAAAAATTGCTGATACAAAAAGCTCACCAGAGTGGGGACAGGACCCCTATTCAGGCAGTATTTGATCCAGCACCATGAACACACTTAGAGAGAAATGCTTAGCCTTGCTTTCCCCTTCATTGCATTCTTCATAGTTACAGCTCCAACCCTGATGAGAACAGTTCTTCTTGTGCGTGTGAGCTTTATGTGTGAGCAAGAATCTAGATTCCCCCCCCCCCCGGTTTTTGCTTGTGCATACAGCCCGCTCCCCCTCTTCAAAACCAGTGCTGAAAAATGTGGCAACAGAGCAGTAGGTCTAGGTCAGTGTTGGCGAACCTATGGTACGGGTGCGAAAGGTGGCACTTGGAGCCCTTTCGTTGGGCACCTGACATCACCCCTTCACAGCCACCTGTATTCAGGTTAAATTGCTGTACTTGGCGCTTTACAAAAAATTAGTAGGTTTTGAATTGTAGTTTGGGCACTTGGTCTCTAAAAGGTTCGTCATCACTGGTCTAAGTGGACCATCTCTAAACATGACTGTCCCCAGTTGAATAACATCTAAGTAAGGATTGAATGTTTCTTCAGTGTTGCTGAGGGGAAAGAGTCTTTCATTAAGTCTGAAGGCAGCAGGACACTTTAGGAGGCTCAAAGCATTTCCCAGTTGTGTTCTAAAACACCTTACAGTCACCTGCCAGCATCTTCTGCCTGACATGACTATAGGAAACAGCTCTGCGCTCAGGTTTTTCACATAATATCTCCTGGAAGAGTATTCAGTATCTTACTTAAAGAAACATAAGAAGTTATTGGATAGACCCAGGATTGTTCCATCCTTTGAGAATTGTGTCATGTCAGCCCCTAACTACTACTTCCTAGCTTTGGTCCCAAACCAAAAACTACCATGGTCTCTAACACAGAGGCTTTCTGGGTCTCTCTCTTAACAAGGCGAGAGATAAGTGTGACATGCCCCGATCTGCTTTGTGATAGGGCTGGCCCTGAGCCATTTGAGCACCAAAGTTTACAGTCACCATGACTTAAAGTAAGTCAAACCCCCAAACCAGTTGCATTTGTCTGAATTGTCAGATGCAACTGGTGAACCAACTGATAATTTACCACAGGGATCTCATGACAACTTGGAAGAACAGTTTTCGACTCCATACAGTTGACCATTTTACTGCATATTTCAGCGACAGATTTGTGGCTGAATAGGCAGCAATAGCAACGGTAGGGGCAGTTTGTGGATTGAGTGCTCACCTCTACATTTGCGGAACGGGTGTTCCCCGTGCTTCACTCATGAGCTTCCTCTGTTCAAAAGGTATTTCAGAGGCTGGAAGCACAGAGAAGAATAGTTGCGGCATCTTTTGCAGACCAGGAGTAGGGATATTATCTGCTTTAACACTGATGGAATTGTAACTAAACATTATTCAAATACAGTGGTACCTTGTATAAAGGAATTAATTCATTCCAAATGAAATTATGTTATGCAAATTTTCCTTTATACAAATTCCCATAGGAATGCATTGAAAATGGAGTAATCCCATTTTTATGTTGTACATATTTTATGTTATACAAACTGTTTGTTATACAAGGGTCCACTGTACCAGTTCTTTTACCAGTGTAATCAGGATCTCAGTTGCAGGGTGAATGATAGACCCTCTTTGTTCTGCCACATGAATGAGCTGATTAAAAAATAATAATGGCTGAATCAGATTAGCATATGTGGAGTCAGAGAATGAGAAAAATCATTAAGCGAAATGTCTGTGAAGATTCTCAGTCATCCAGGTAAGTTTATTTGAATGAAACTGTTTGGATGACCAGTGAAACATTTCTGTCTCTCAAGAAAAAGAAGTCCAGTAGCCATGACTCAACTTCCAGATCATTAAAGCGGAGCATAGATATTGTGTTAGCTGCCTAGATGTCCTAAACACATCCAATCTTGCTTGATTTCGGAAGCTAAACAGGGTCAGCCTTGGTTAGTACTTGGATGGGAGACCACCAGGGAATACCAGGTGCTGTAGGCGCCTGGAGTAGGAACCGGCAAACCACTTCAGTATTCCTGCCAAGAAAACTCAATGGACATGGGGTCGCAAATAGTCAATCATGACTGTAATGACACAACAGAGAGAGAGAGAGAGAGAGAGAGAGAGATAGATTGTGTTCCTTTTCTTTGACAGGGTTTCTGCTACTTCTCGTAAGTACAGTGGACCCTTGTATAACAAACAGTTTGTATAACATAAAATCTGTACAACATAAAAAATTCCAGAGATAGGGGAAATTTGCTTAACATAATTCCCTTTGGGAAGAATCCGTACAACATAAAAATGGGATTAATCCATTTTCAATGCATTCCTATGGGAATTTGTATAAAGGAAAATTTGCTTAACATAATTTCATTTGGAACGAATTAATTCCTTTATACAAGGTACCACTGTACATTAAATTAAACACATTGAGAGGTAATGTTCAGACAGCCAAAACTGATGAGTACAAGGGATTTAGTAAATTCTTTTTCTAGTTGTGTCCTTAGATCTTGGTGTACCCTTTGATCCTGTGCTGTAGCATGGGGGTGCCATCAGCCAGGACAAGGCAAATTTTGTACTCCTTAAAGAATTTGCTGTGACCTGTTGTGACCTCCTCTGGGCCCCCATACTATACCACTGTTGCAGCCTGCTTCTGCCTCTTCTCCACCACCCAAGTTGGCTCCTTACCTAGTCCTGCTGCCTCCACCTCCTCCTCCATCACTGAAAATGAGTGATCCGGTTTCACACAGTGCTGGATCACCCATTTGCAGCCTCAAATGCACCTGTAGCCTCTCTACTGGTCCTCTCTACTGGTCCTGCCCCTGCCTCTTCTTCCTCCTCTTCCTTTGCTGCTCACAACTTGAGAGATAGGCCAAGCTTCTCTTCCGGGAGCTGGGCGTGCCCTGCCTCTTAGCTGATAGACAGAGGATTGCACAGAGACTATAGACCCAGATCCCAGAAGGGAAGTCAGGACTGCTCTTGAGAAGGCTGCAGATTAAGGGGAAGGAGAAGGCAACAGGACCAGGTAGGCAGGTGATGGTGGCAGTGGGGAGGGGGCAGGCTGTGGGTGTGGATGTGATCATATGCCTGGGGGGACCATCCCCATGGCACCCACCCAACCACCACTACCCCCTACACGAGGCCTGCCCAACAGGTAGACCATGGGCTACTGGTAGCCCATGAAGGGTTCAAAAGTAGCCCACCGGTCATCAATGAAAGAAGTGAGGGGATAAGTTCTCCACCCCTCCCTCCCCCATCCCAAGGACCACCACTGCCCCAGTTCTGAGTCTGCCAGGCCACTGTCTCAGCCGAGCAGGGCAGTTCAAGGGCCATGGCGCATTGAAATCTGTTCCCTCCAGAACAGATTAAATGGTTTTCAATGCATTCCCATGGGAAACCGCTGCTCTACTTACAAAAGTTTTTAGTTATGAGCATGTGCTTGGAACGGATAAAATTCGTAAGTAGAGGTTTTAGTGTAGTAGCCCTCAGGCAATTTGGGCCAGAAAAAGTAGACCTTGGCCTGTTCAAAGTTGAACAGCCCTGCCCTACACAAACATACCACCACAGCTCTGATCTCTGTCATGCTCTGCTTCTTTATTCCTGACTATACTGAAACCAATGTTGACTTTCTTGGTTATGGGTGATATTGCCTTTTCGCTGACCCAGATCACTTTATTCAGTGAGTGATCAGTGAGATGTTTTTTTTTTTGAAACTAGCAGGTAACAACTATGAGTGTTCCTTCGACTTTACTCTCAACTTGACTAGGTCATGATTGCCACCGCTCTAATGTGGAACATAATGTTGCCTATGTCCGAGAACTGTTGTGAGGGTTAAATTGGGATTATATACGCTGAGATATATTTATGCTTTCTGATCTATTTGCTGTTGGTATATTTCAGGGAGTGGAGGAAGTGTTGAAATAACCCTGCATAAGTGCCAGAACCTTCACATTATACTGTATTCAAGGATACATTTACTTTAACTGTACAAAACAGACCAGAAATCTTGCTCATAAAAATATGTGAGAACTGAGATGCTTTCAAAAGCAAAATATTTATCCTTCAAAAAGACCTCGCCATTGACGGTGTAACTACGCAGTGTACATAGGGCACTTTTAATTGAGTATTAAAAGTCCTTTTGACACATGCTTTATTCTCTCACACTGAGCCTTAACAGCTCCTCTGAGGCTCCCTGCAGTCCTAGAAGTAAACCAGCAATGGAGATTAGTTAAAGACAAGAATTTGACCTGAGAGCGTCATGAGTACTTGGGGACTTTTTATTACTCTCTATTACTCACGGACTCTTCTGTCAATGGGGCATTTTATGGCTTATTAATGCTCAAGGGGGACGTGATGTTCTCATTACTGTTCATTACTGGCCTGGGCCAGCCTGCTGCTCTTGAGAACGTCACATTGCTGCATGAACACAGAGAGAACTGGGCAGCATTTCTGCTTAACTCGAAACAGCCAAGTTCGGGATTAATGGAGAGCACAAGGTTCTTTACTGGGGTATTTGAATTCATCATTCAAAAGCCTCAAGGGTTTTTATAGCTGAGCAGATCAAATATGTTACATCTGGGGATGGGGGTGGGTGGCAGGGCACTTTCTATTAATGTAGCCCATAAATACCATACACAGGAGAAAATGGTGACCACATCAGAGAAAATTAATGCTATGAGTAGGAACAGTTTTCTGCCATAGGCTGACATTGCCCCATTGCCTAATATTGTCAGAGACTTTTGAAGAAATGCAGGACAGGGAGGAGTGGGTGGTGCTTCTGTTGAACAATGCAGATTACAAAGATAAATATTGTCGGAGATGAACTATTTCTCTATCATCACCTTCACAAAGTGGTCAGTAACCTTTAATTATCTCCTTGTGCCACTCCAGATGTTATTCTTGCCTGCTTTTTAGTGTTTATGGAAGTACACACATCTGGCACATCTATTCTCTGGAACAAGTTAAGGTTCCCTGATTTTGGCTAAAACAAATTCGGTAACTCTGGCAGGGACATTTCATATCCCTGTAGGGCATGGGAAACGCAGTGAGGGAGATTTCTAAGGTGCCAGTTCAGTTTTTATTGTGCTGAGGGGACCTTGTGTGGATCTCGATTCTTACTGATAAAGCAGGTACCTATGCATGCCCCCCCTTTGATTGTATAAATGTAGCACATGGATTCTTGAACCTCACAACAGAAAAGATGCAGGCTAGTAGCGGGGGGGGGGGGGCAGAGCATAGTACTGTAATATATGATTCATATTCATGTTGGGTATTTTAATAGTACATTAATGCTATATTTATTTTTGTGTATTATATATCTTTGATAACTGGAATGTGCTCTATAAGAGTGCAATATAAATAAATATTGCTATTACTATTATTATCATTGTTTCTTGTGCTCCTAAAATTATTGGTAGCATGTACAGGTTTTCAGCTCCTAACTCTTGACCTTAATTACCCCGTGATCCACTGTTGGGTTACAGATGTCTGATAACCTGTCTGCAAGTGACATGTGACTTTAAAAGAAAGCAGAGCTTTGTTTTTAAAGTTATTCCTACCTGCCTGGGCAGGTTAGGAATGTAACTGAACAAATGAATACCTCAAGCTTCCCAGCAAAGCCCAAGTTATGATGATCCATCATTTGGACAACACTATGGTGACAGAAGTCTAGATATATATCTAGATATGGAATTACCTCTCTTGCTTTCTAGATCGTCCAGAGTTTGGGGACAACAAGCTCTTTCTGTTTAGTTTCTGTGTTGGTTTGCATATTGTGTGTGTGTGGGTGGGGGGGGGAGAATCTGACAAACTTCTGTACACTTTTTTCTTTAAAAAGTTAAGATGGAAGTGATGGGCATTACAAATGGTCCATGCCATTTCTCATCTCCTGTAAAGTTTTGTGAAAGCAGCTGAAAAAGTATTCACCTTTGACTATCATCTGGTCACAATACACTGGGCATTAAGAACCTAAGAACATAAGAAGAGCCATGCTGGATCAGGCCAAAGGCCCATCTAGTCCACCTTCCTGTATCTCACAGTGGCCCCACCAGATGCCTCTGGGAGCACATGAGACTAGATATATCTGTCTCCTGATACCCCTCCCCTGTATCTGGCCCTTGAAGTACCCCGGTTTTAAGCCTGGAGATTACACATCTCCATCATGGTTTGTAACCTGTGATGGACTTTTCCTCCAGGGAATCTGTCCAATCCCCTTTTAAAGGCATCCAGGCCAGATGGCATCACCACACCCAGTGGCAGGGAGTTCCATAGACTAACAATGCGCTGGGTGAAAAATATTTTCTTTTGTCTGTTCTTACTCTCCCAGCCTTCAATTTGAGTATGTCCCCTAGTTCTGGTATTTTGTGAGAGGGGGAAGAGCTTCCCTCTATCCACTTTACTTATGCCCTGCATTATTTTGTATGTCTCAGTCATATCCCCTCTCAGGCGCCTTTTTTCCAGACTAAAGAGCCCCAAATGTTTTAGCCCTTCCTCATAAGGGAGGTGCCCCAGCCCAGTAATCATTTTAGTCCCTCTCTTTTGCACCTAAGACAAGATACTGATGCTCTTTGTGCATGGGCCATGTGTGTACATTTTCTGTATGCAGTAGAATGTATGCAGTGTATCAGTTAATCAATATAATAATAATCATATGATGTCAAGTAATTATGGTGAATCCTTCATAGAGAATCACTCCCTTCATCTGGGAGTGCCATGGAACTCCACAGCTGGCTCAAGGCCCCACAGGCTGGCTCCACTCATAGGAGGCACAGAGGGGGAAATTTGAACTCCCAAGCTCTGGTTCCACAGTCAGACACCTAAACCGTGGCGATGAGCTATCCTAGTGGCCTATAATATTGGACTCTCCTTTAAGAACCAGGTAAACAGCAATGCCATTAACTCCAGCATTTCATAATTTAATAAGTGCATACAAGTAGCTATTGATAGGTAAATATATATATTACTGGAGTAAATGGATCAATTTGTAGAGTACAGGTTAAACAGTACATTAAGCCAATTACACATTTTGTGCAATTAGCCTGTTTTATCTCCCATAGCCTTCTCAGAGAGAGATGCCTTTGGCAGCAGACCTGTGAATTAAGTTTGTGCTAAACTGCCAAAGACCAGTCGCAAAACAATGATTGTTGGGATGCAAGATAAGGAAGCAAGGAAAAGCAGCTCTTATGACAGATAGAGTGCTGCATCTAATTACGGTACATGCCAAGCATATTATCTCATTTGACCTTCAACGTAAGGCTGCCCCCAGTGTTCAGCCGTGAATTATAGTGCATGTGTAATAATAATTTTAAAAAGTTGACTTGTAAATGTACTGTTTGTTATCTCTGCAATTCAACAAAGACTGCTTCTTACTGTCTCACAATGTGGGCTCACTATGTGGCAATTTGTCAAGGAAACTGACCTTCACAAATATGGCAGTCACTATTTGAACTGCATGTTTTTCACATCTACCCATTAGCTTGGCAGTACTCAAGCAGCCAAGCTTGAGTGGAGTGAGAAGACATAGTGCTGGAAGCTATCTCTAAACTGCCATGAGCACAGAGAGAACTCCTAGTTCCCGGAGCTCCTTGCTTCTCTGAAGATGCTGGCCATAGAGTTCTGGCGAAACGTCAGGAAGAAAAACTTCCAGAAAACAGCCAAACAGCCCGAAAAACTCACAACAGATATCTCTAAACTGTTCTGTTCTGATTTGGAGGTGCAATAGGAGAGTCATTTCTGTCACCAAGTAAGTGACGTAAGATTTCTCTATATTTGGAATGGTGTGTGCGGGAAGGGGTCATGCCATCTTATTCTTCAAAAAGTGAAACGTCTTTAACCTGCCATGGACCCACAGCTGTATTAGATCTCTTGTATGCCATCTGTGCCAAAGTTCTGGTGCGTTTCAGAAGGATCAATGGAAATCAGAAGCCTTATTAAACTCTATGAAGTAAGTGGGGGAGAAACCCTATCAGCTCAAAGTTTGTCTTTTTCTCCCTTTCCCAGTTTCTTCCTTTGTGCCAAGTGTTCCCTGCTTTTTAGTTTGCCCAAATTATTCCCAGACCCATAAGACTGAAATGAAAGAGAGTCAAGTTTTCTATTCCAGGTCAGCTTTATTTTTCTAGTTCTGTAACCAAGCCAAAGGATTCCTATGATTGGACGTAGGGACATTAATAACACACAACCCTAATATTTCATACCCCCTCCTCCTAATCTAGATTCAGTCACTAGGAACCACATTGGAAATAATATCTGACTGGAAAATGGAATGTTCAAACTATTGGAAACCACTCTTGACCCACTGTTGGAGGCAAAAAGATTCCAAATATTAAAAGGAGACACAAAGAATGTGTGAAAAATCCTAGTTGGATTCACGGCAGAAATTACTTCACTCTTTCCGTTATCTTTTTCATTATATACAGCAGTTGGCTTGGCAAAGAGACTCAGTCTGTCTTATAAGGCACTAGGAAATGTTATGAAATAGTAGAAAGTAGCTGTAGGAGATTAACTGTTCCATCCCAAAGCTTCAAGAAAGCAAAAATCATTGCAACACTTGGTAGTGACTTCCCTCAACTTGGTGGTCTCAGTATATTGCATTACAGTCTCCATCATCTTCAGCCTTAATGTGAGCTGCAAACCAACACATTGGGAGTAAACACATTTGGAGAGGGCACTTAGACTCTAAGGCAGAAAAGCAAGATTCTCCAATCGGACTCTAGGAACGAGATGTCCTGTGATGAACAGCTAACACTTGTTTTCTGTTGCTGCCATGTGGGAAAGAGACAATGTCACCATAGGACATCATGAGGTTGGCCCTTGAAAGTGATGTGTGATCACATAAGGTTATGACTCAGGCAAGTCTCTTTAAGGCCTCTTTGTGCATGGTTCCAGCCATTCTGGCCAAGACAGCTAGCTGATTCACCTGCTGTAAGGTAGCAATGGGACAGAATATTTCTTGCCGCATGATAAAATATAATAAAGTAAAGTGATAGTGCCTTTTTAGATGTATGTAGCATGGCTGTTCCTGTATACTCCTGCCATCTTGTAGAGCACAGATGTTTTCAGTAATTTGTCAGAACTAGATGGGAATGAAGAGAAGAGGAAAGGTGCCAAAATTGGTAGGAAGGATAGAAAAGAAGAACCTAAACAGAGTGAAATGTATGGCTCCGTGTAGATTTGGACAAGTGTTTGTGTGGAGAAGGAAGGAATGGAACCCATGTGAGTTGACATGCCTTCCTGTACAAGTATGGGTTGGGAGTCTAAATCCCCCCAGTTCCTCCTGGGATAGGAGCCAACTGAGATCACTCAGAACGTGTATAGCTGATGGGACTACATGTCCTACCACCTGTGTTCTCTTGGACAACTGGTTAGTCCCAGAAGGCCACCAGAAGGGGACTGGCAGACTACTTCTGAGTTATTTTATAGCAACAAAACAACAACAAAATAAAAAAATAAAATTGGGTGACTTTAATTCTGAATAGATTTGGCAGCATGTATCTATTATTATTAATTAGGCTTTGCCTGTATCAAAATGTAACCAGAAGACCTTTGTTAGGGTTTTGTGGGTGGTGGCAGTGCTCTGACATGCTGGTTGCAGTAATGCTAGGATGATGCAGTCAAATCCAAATGCTTGAGCCATAGGTTCATCCAGACGTCTCCTGTTTAAGTGGCAGTTCCATCACCGATAGTCTCGGATTTGTTTAATGGATCTACTGGGAACTCAAATCAGTTCCTTCCACTTCCCTTCTATTTCAAGGTTATTTTTGCTTGCTCAGGGACTAGATCCAGTCCTGTTCTGGGGCGTGTCAGACTTTAGAAAGCAGAAGGGCTCCCTGGTGGAGGAAAGGTACAAAGGCTGTGAAAGGCCCATCCTAGGAGGGGAAGAGACCAGGGTGGAGACAGGACAGAGAATGGAGAGAGGATGGGAGAGAAGGAGCAGAAGTGGGAGGAGGAAGATGATGTGGAAACTGCAGTTGGAAAAAATTTGATTACACTGAAGGAAAATTTACCAAAATGTACAGAGGCTTGAAGCGAGTGACTCTGGATTGATGGGGGAAATGAGGCAATTCAATTGGAGCCACAACCTTCTGTGGATGCCTCCTCAGGAGGATGACATGTGGATGACATGTCCTCTTGGGACTAGCTCACAATAAGATCCACAGCATACAGATCAACAGCTATATCCAGGATCAGATAGAGTAATTGTTGCAGCCTGGTGATCTAGTAGCAGGTCTGTTGGTCACTTTATTTCTATTCTCACTTCTCCTTTTCTCAGGACCCATCTTCATGAAGTCTCCAACAAAGGGTGAGTGGTATGGCCTTCCTCCAGATGTTAGGAAGGATCCCTTTGATCTTGGCAACTTGCTGAGGATTAAGTGGCCATGGGTTCCATGTTCCTTTGCAACTGGACCCATTCTGTAGCTCATGGGTCATGTCTCTCTACCCTCTTCTTCCTCTTCGTCTTGGTCCCCATTTTCACCCTGCGCTCCTGCTCCTCTCTGTTGGAGACTCTTTCTCCTGGCTCCACCAATCTAAACTGGGGTAGTTAGCTTTTTTGTTACAGAACCACTGCTGGACTTGGGTATCCATCTCAAATGTCTCTCCCTGTGACTTTGCCTGCAATCTCTTCTCTTTCTGTCATCAAATTCTATGACTGATCAGATCCAGTTCAGATGAGTATAGTTGGCTGCCTTTTTTGAAAAAAAAATCTTAAAAGAAATGCTCTTTAGGTTAAACCTGCACAAAACCCTCCATGGCTTGGCCCCTGTCTATCTGACAGAGCGTATCTCCCGACGCTCAGATCTGGCCCGACCCACCCATTCTTCCCAGGCCCTCTCGCTCAGGACTGTTACGCCGAGGGAAGCCCGTAAAACAACCACTCGTAACCGGGCTTTCTCGGTGGTCTGTCCGTCTGTTTGGAATGCCTTGCCGGGCGAGTTGCGCCAAGCTCCCTTGCTGGCGTCCTTTAAGAAAGCCTTAAAACATGGCTATTTAAGGACGCCTTTGGTAACCTCCAGGGGTAACTTCACTTTTCCCCCTCCCCCTTGTTTTTGCTGCCCTGCCTATTTTGGCTCGCCGTCCTGGTTACCGCTGTTTGACTGTTTATATTGGTTTTATTGGTTTTATCTTCTCTTTTTATTATGGTATTGTGTAAACCGCCCTGAGTCCCTGTGGGGAAATAGATTGCAGTATATAAGTTTAAAAATAAATAAATTGCACCCTCTCTATATGCCTTTCTAAAGGTGTACAATCATAGCAATTGTTAAATGTCAGTTTATCCAACTAATAGTATCAAGAGGTACAACATACCCAGGACTGTGTGACCACAGACTTGAGGACTGGATGAGTTGCATTTTTAAATATTTTATTATGAAAATACCCCTTCTCCTAGAAGCAAAGGTACTATGATAATTTATTTCTTCCACTGGCATGCTAGATTTCTAGACACAGGACTGTGTTTGTTATTGTTTAACAGGGTGATTACAATTGTGCTGATCCTTGCCTTTAGGTAGATGTGATGCAGTACACAATTTTGCAAACTCTACTAGCAAAAGATGAAGAATTATGCACCTAGGAGCAACCACATGTCCTTGAGAGCTAGGAAGTGGTACGGAAAAACTTTCAGATTGCCATTTTCCTAAACACAAGCAGCTATAAATGTAATGTGTAAATACCCACAGAAAATGGCAATGATATCTTCCTACTGCAATCTAAACAGCGAAAGTGGAGCGTCAGGGCTGTAGTAGTATTGTATTTATTTTTTGTCTTGGAGTCTGGAGAGTGCTGGAGCTCCCCCTGGTGGTATATGTCTTCCAGCCACAAAGGTCAAAAAAGCAACATGTGAACCTTCATAAAATGGACATCAGCAGATGAAGAGGAATTTTCATCTCTATCTCATTTGATCATTCTGTAGCATAGTTGTTTGCGATTATTACTAATTTGCTCCTTAATGCTTAATGATCTATCTATCTATCTATCTATCTATCTATCTATCTATCTATCTATCTATCTATCTATCTATCTATCTATCTATCTATCTATCTATCTATCTATCTATCTATCTATCTAGTATCTGCAGCAAGGGATAATTGGGCTGGCCCTCCAGGATATCATCACTCATATAGGTAATTAACAGAAGACATTTGAGCTGATTAATCAACTGTTAGAAAATCAGTTAGAAAAGATCAGTTAGAAAATTCAGTATATCTCCCTGCATTGTAAAAATCAAATCAGTCATGATGTGACTTTGTCTTTGTCTTCAGTGGTGTATATAATTATAGGTGCCTGATTTGTGAGGTACTGTGGTCACATTTCCAGGTGCCACCTTTAAAGACTTCTGTAAACTATCCAAATAATATCTGTTGACAGGTGACCACATAAACTGAGTAATTTATTTTAAGGATGGGGAAAGATCTCCTTCTATATATGTATCCCAAAGCCCAAATAAATATGCATTTAATGTCCATGAAGAGTGAAATGTCAGGTATAGAGATGGGCACCATACGAAAAATGTCATGCTGTTTTATCATTTTGTAAGGTATCAAAATGTTATGAAATGAAACGAAATGAAACGGCAATGAGCGTTTTGTTATGAAACGAAATGAAATGCCATTTTAGCTGTTGAAAATGAAACATTTCATTACTCTATAAAATGTCTCCTCTGCGTCCTAGGGACACCAGATTTTATGAGTAGCTCAACTGGACTCTTCCCTTTATGCTCTCTGAATTTGGAAAGTGTTGGGATTCAGGGGGATGAGTTATTAAACTCCAAATTGGATCCCCCATGGAAAAAGAAGAAGAGGGAAAATCTGGTAGAGTATGACCCCCTTATCTGCTGATTGAAGAAGAAGAAAACTAAACAAAACCCACCCTCAAGTATTCAAAATCTGAACCTCTTTAGAGAGAAGCCATAAAAATTGAGCTCTATCTGTCAGGTGTTTGGGCAAATGGAATCATATAGTTGGATGTTGTAGGACAGGGATGGCGAACCTATGGCATGTGTGCCAAAGGTGGCACGCAAAGAGCTTTTGCCTGGCATGCGACATGCTCCCCCCCCCAACTTCCCCCTGCGCTGGACCAGCCATGAAGAATTTGTGGAGGGGGAAGTAGGGAGGCAGGGAGCATGTTGCGTGCCAGACTGACCCTACCATTGCCATTGCCATTGCCGCCAGCCCTGCCACTGCCGCAGCCGCTGCCATCACTGACGGGAATGCGGCTTCAGCCCTGACTCCGGAGCCAGAAGGCTTCTCCTCTCTCATCTGCCCCGCCCCCACACCTTCTGCCGAGAGGATCCAGATGGACGGCGGACTAAAGGGCGGGAGGCAGGGAGGGTGGCCGGCCGGGAGATGGGCAGGAGGGCCAGGGAGAAGAAGCGGCGGCGGGAGAGGAGAGGAGAGGCCTGGGCGCCGGCGCCACCACAGAGAGTGTCTCCCTTGGCCGGCCGGCCAGCTAACCAGCCAGCCCAAAGGGAGGCAAATGCTGCAGGCCTTTCCTCCAGCTGCCTCCCCAGGTCACCTGACGAGGGGCCTGCAGGTGGCTGGCAGCTGATGCGCCCCCTGGGAGAGGCGTGACGGACTCCGGGAGAAAGCCAAGGCTCAGTGTTTTGAGGCGGCGCCCCTCCCGCCGCCGCCGCAGATGACCCTGATCCCGCTGCCCCCGTCGGCCTTGATGCCCTCGCCCTCGCCCCCACCCCTGCCCCCCGTGGCCACCGATCCCGACCCCCCCACACACAGCCACCAACCCCATCCGCATCACCTTTGGCGCCCCTGCTGCCACCGACCTCTCATCTGCCACCATCACCGCTGCCATCCCTGTCCCTCCCACTGCCGCCGCCGATTACCCTGCCCCCGCCGCGCCCCCCCCGCCCCCCCCGCTTCTTGCCCCCCCCCCCCCCCCCCCGCTGCCACCGATCCCGACCCCCCAGCACCACTGCCGTCCCCATCACTGAGTTTGGGCACTCGGTGCCAAAAAGGTTTGACATCCCTGTTGTAGAATGTTAATATTATGAATAATTACATGTTTACCTGCTTATACGAACTGACTACTGAACATATTTATGTAGACATGATCATTGCCAACTAGGGAAAGCTTGCATAAGCAATACATTTTCAGCAGGCATTTAAGAGTGTACAAGAAAGTATTCCAGGGATTGTAGGCAACAGGCCCTGTGATAGGCCAGCCAAACTTTCCAAAGTTGCATCAAAAACAATGTATCTGGCTAGTGGAGCCCACCACCAAGTGGAACAAATGCTAAAGTTTGTTTGGGCAACAACACCGGCAAGACAATGCAATAGCATTCTGTTAATTGCAGAATGATAAAATCCATTTTCAGTTTAAAAGCATTTCCTCCTTCTAATGGAATGCTTGTTTAAATTAATTAATAAATGTTGTGTGTAAAGAAAGGATAAGGGTTCCACCGAAACTCTTACAGGAGGAGGGTGGGAGATCAAATAAACAAACAACATTTAATTTCAACACAGAGAGACACCACTAACTGTTAGAAAAAAATCTTGACCGCAACATCTCCACCTAGAATGCAGGATTGCTTGAATTGGGGCAGCCTGCCTGTGCTCTTCCATCCATGCACAAATGCCTTAGACAGCAGTTAATGATATTTGGGAACTGTCTGCATTTTCCATATGGACTGACACCAAGATTGTTTCAGCAGCTTCGAATCATGCAGGCAGAGTCATCTGATTCCTGGAATTGCACACCTTTTTGTAATGTGTGTCATGGAGCTACCCAAGGCCTAAAAGCTTTCATGGGCGGATGTGTGTTACTGTTATATCCTGTCTCTGCGATGTGCAAAATAGCCTAGTTGGAGGTGGTGGGAGAAGAAAAGGCAGGGGGTTGGGGAGAGGAATGCCTGTTTGAAGTTGAATAATATGAATGGATGGCTAGTGCTCCATATATTGTTCCCTGGTGAGGATTTGGACTTGACATCAGGCCCCCATTACTGCAGCCCCCTGATAAGGACAGATGTTGAACTGCAGCTCAAAGGAAATCCAAAATCCTTCCTAAGGAAGTATTTGGCTCAGAAATTAAAGAAAATATTGTCAAAGAAAATGAAATAAAAAAGTCCACTAAAGAAGATTTATCTCTATTTCACAATACTTAAGGAGCCCACCCCCCGACTGTAACGAGGTCTCTGCTTCCCTAGAAAGAACAGAAACTGCCCACCCCTGTCAGTAACCCATTTGGAAATGAGGCAAACAGGTAGGCTACCAGCGAAGCAATTATTGTGTTTAAATTTAATTGTTTTAAATTTTGATTATTTGGGGAGAAACGCACCATAAAGCACAAGAGAGTCTTGGCAGATGTGTCTTACGGCTCGTCTCTAGTCCAGTATCTTACCTGGCACAGTGATTAGGATTGCCAGAAGAACAGCATCCCATTCTGTGAGACTCCCAACAAAACAAAACAAAACGAAACAAAATCAAATACAAATTTGGAACGAAGGGGTGGCTCCCTGTGATGCAACTGGATCGGGGAGGCAAGGTGAGGAGTGTGGGACAAGAATCAAAAACTTGAGGCTTACTTACATCCAGTGAGGTCTTGTATCAGCTGTAATGCATAGAGAGAGATGCCAGGATTTCATGCAAAACACTTCATGCACAAAAAGCAGAATTTCTCTTCTCACGATCAGTGCTCTGAAAGTTGTGCCCTTTGCCTGCAAATCTGCAGAAGCAAAGCTGTTTGTGGCAACCCTAAGGTGACAAACTGAATATCCAGCAGCTAGGAGTTATCCTGCAGTTACTCCCTAGCAATTATTTCGTGGCATATTATTGACTGTTAAAATGGATTAACAACAGAAAATCAAAGGGTAGGGGGAGAGAATGCAATAAATGGAAGGAGCATGGAGGGAGATATACATAGATATAAAAATGGGGGAGGGGAGGAGTCAAAGTGTATTTGACTTTTATACTACCCATCTAGCCCTAGGGCTACTCTAGGCGGTTTACACCATAGAATAGTAAAATCATAATCTGTAATAGTGTAATCTGTTAGTTACATGAGGGCCCCCCAAGGGCCCAAATGTGCCCCCCCCCCTGCACACTGGCTGTACAAGCTCTGCAACCCAACTTGCAAACTATGTTTTAAATTGGTTCAGAAAGTTTCCATGTCCCCTTTCATGGGCTTGGCCTACCGCCAGTCCTCACATGACCCCTTCTTTTATGCCAATAGGGTGCAAGACACTATCATTAAGAAGAATATTTTCAGGTGTAGGGGTCAAAAGTGGGTAAAAATCTCCATATTCTGGGGGTAAGTAGGAACATGGCCCCAAATCTCTGGAAATTGCCTAACCTGGATCTAGATCAATCTTTTTTCTTTTTCGCTTTAAAATCTCATTGTCTAGAATAGATAAACTATTAAATGCTCATGGCTATCTCATTTACATATCATAAATAACATTAGCCCCCCCCCAAAAAAAAAATCATTACTGAAACCAACAAACCAACAAAAAAGACCTAAATAAGCAAGCAAGTTTTTGAGTCCACAAAAATGTCTTCAGACTGGATTAAGCAAAACTAAAACAAAACAAAAATAAGGAAGGAGAAATATGCTGCTAAGCAGAAGAACAAGTGGTTGCCGTATACATATTTGTAAATGGAATAAAACAGAATACAGTATACCGTAGATAAAATTTAGTTAGGTTGTGCAAATACTGAAATTTGGTTAGCTTGTTGGTTATACAAAGACTTCATGCATATCATATCAATTCTGTTGGCATGGAGGAACGAATTTGTTCTCCTAAAAACATAAAAGGCAGTAATTATTCAGACCTGACTATCAATAATAACAGCACAAATGTCCTTTGTAAGGCAGATAGCAGGTAGGACGAAAAATATGTCAGGACTCCCTATGCCTCTTACCCCAAAGGGCAGGATAAGATCTCTTGGGCTTACCAGTAAGTTACAAGAAGATAAATAGGTTTTAGTTGAATGTGAGACGAAAGACAGCTAAGCTTTTGAACCAGTTACTGGGTAGTGGGGTTGTCTAAAAGAGGCAACAAAGGCTTAATATATAATATACAGTAATATATTTTTGGTTTGTGTTCATATGTTTGCTGTGTACATTGGGTTGAGGAAAGTGGAGATGCTCAAGTACTGCTTCCTGATCTCAGGAGCATGTTATAATTTTCAGCTGGCCCTGTGTTCTAGGAGGCAGCCTCAGCTCAAGGGCCATATGACTGGTCCCCACCACTGCCAACTGCTTACCGCTGGCGTAGGATGCTGGATCCCAGGGTACTAGCTGGAGCTTTAGAACGTTTCTATGATTCATGTGTCTGGACAGAGAGAGAAATCTCAGATTTTGTAGAGCTAGCCTGGGCACCAACGTCCACCCATTGCCAGCTGGTGAAGGCCCCCCTGGCTCTTTGCGAATATGTTTGTATATATTTAGCACCTACACAATATTGAAAAACCAAAGAGCCTTATTCAAACATTTCAAAAGCATAAGGACTCCTCATGTGAGGAGGAGAGTGTGTTGTCCAGGCCATCTATCATGGCTTTTCTACTACTGTACCAAATTTGAGTTAAGAAGAAATCCTCCTGCAGCCACGGAAGCTCCACACCCAAGCTAGAGCACAGGACAACCAAGATCCCATCTCGCCTGTAAACTCTCCATGATTACAGCAACATTTCCTCTTAAAGTGGTCACATTTGTGTGAGGTAGGCAATGGCGGAGTTCATGGCCTGAATGCTCCTCTCATCCTATATGGGGTACGCATACCTTTAAAATGTCTGAATAAAGCTTAGCAAAACTGCAGAACAGTCTTTTATACAACAGTCTCCTCCACACTGGGGGGAAGTTGCCACTCACAGACTGGTTATAAGTACTGTTTTTACTGGTTATAAGGAACTGTTTTTCCCCATGTTTTTCCTGAAGACTTTTTGGTCCCCCCCCCCCAAAAAAAATTGGAAAGATTGAAAAAGGAAAAGGAAAAATGATTATGGAATGTTTTAACATGATGAATAAAATAGTTTAAGAGAGGGTGTTCAAATATCTTCCAAATCATTTCTAAAAAAATATGCATCATATCAGATTATTCTAATTTCAGCGCACTGAGGACAAGCAAGTCCTAGGTTACAAACTGAACTCTCCAATTTATTTATATTTATTTATTTATTTTTGTACTTGTTAACCACCCGATTGGTGTTAAACAAATTGCAAAAACAAACTGCCCAAACAGAAATTCATGACAACAATCCATATTACAATTTAAAAGCAATAACCAAAAAAAAAAAAAAAAAACCCACAACAAAAGAAAAATACAGAATCCGACAAGAGAGATGGGGGGAAGGGGCGGTAGAAAAAATACAACCAAACAAAATGACACACAATCCTACAATGCAAGAACAAGATGCATTTCTTCCTTTAGGAGGTGCAGCTATTGTCACCAGAAAAAGGTTTCACTTTTGTTTTTGCATATGGGTGGGTATGTTCTGTCCTCTTCACTAGGCCTCAAAGTACTGGAAGAAAATACAGAGCAACAAATTTGCCAAGTCAGATTGCCCATAGTCAGGCTGGCACTAGGTTTTTTTGTGCCCTAGGTGAGGGGCGGGGGTGGGGCGGCAGCAGCAGTGGTGGCGGTGGTGCAGGGCGGGCAGTGGCGGTGGCAGGGGTGGCAGGGGGGCAGCTGATGACGGGGGACGGTGACAGGCATGGGGCGGACGGTGATAGGTGCGGGGGTGGACAGCGGATGGCGACGGGTGGCGGGGGGACGGCCAGCGGTGGCCAGCGGCAGGGGGGCATGGCGGGGGGCAGCAGGCTGGCCACCGCCCCCTCTCCATTTTGGTGCCCTAGGCAACTGCCTAGTTCGCCTTAATGGACGCGCCCGCCCTGCCCATAGTCATTTTATGTTCCCAAAGTGACATAATGATTTTCAAGCTGTAAAAGGTGTGTGTGCGTGGCATCATCTTTGTTTTAGCAGTCCCCCGCCACCTCCCCTCCCCTCCCCTCCCCTGTGGAAGCCTAATCTGCTATTGCATATATTAAGTCATTTGAGGAGGAAAACATATATCCAGCACTATGGGGTTGATATTACTTTTTCATAAACCAAAAAGGCTTTCCCTAAAGGCTGAGACACACAAGCACAGAGCATTTTTCTTGGTTTCCTTACTAAGGCAAACATATGTCTGGGGAGAATTTATCTTTTCTTGCATACAAGTTTATGGGTTTCCTGTCCCAAAAGGGTCTCTGTGGACTCCATTTTGAAAACCACTCTTGGAGCGGAAACCAGAGGAAAACCTGAATGAGAATGATTACTTAGCTCTGACTATTATTACATTACCACTGTTAGTGTAGCCTGCTGTTAAATTATTGGCCAGAAACCCAAGAACCATGCAATGAACTCAAGGGAGCTCAGCCCTTGTTTTACTCAAGGAGCAGCACCTCCTTATACCTATCAACTAAACAGCTTTTTGAAATGTATCACAAAACAGTTAGTGATATGCCATGGAAGGCAGGGATTTGAAAAGGGTCAGTGCTTTTGTTGGTGATATTCATAGCCTTGGACGTACCTCAAGTATTTATTTATTAATTTATTGAGCTTATATACCGCCTGTCTTCTCGAAGGAACTCCGGGTGGTTTACAACAAACAATATAACAAAATAACAGTTAAAATAAACACAAAGTTAACCAAATAACGGAACTATAAAAACCAGAGTTGCAGATGGCGGGGCAGGGAAAAAAAAACTTTAAGTCAACCAAATGCCTCCCGGAAAAGGAGAGTTTTCAAAGCTTTCCGGAAGGCTGGCAGGGACTCTGCTAGGCGCACTTCTGTTGGAAGATGATTCCACATGGTGGAGCCAGCCACAGAGAAGGCTCGGACACGGGTGGATGTTCTCTGAGCCTCCCTGGGCGTGGCCACACGCAGCATGTGCGCCCGCGACAACCTAGTCGGACGGGCCGATGTTGACCGCTGGTCGATCTGCTCTGTCAGGTAGTCAGGTCCTAGGCCATGGAGGGTTTTGTAAATCAAAACCAGGACCTTGAATCTGATTTGGGCCGCAACAGGCAGCCAATGCAGGCGGGCCAGAACTGGGGTGATGTGGTCGAACCGATGCACACCTGCCACCAGTCTGGCCACCGCATTTTGAACCCGCTGCAGTCGCCAAAGGAGAGTCAAGGGCAACCCCATGTAGAGCGTGTTACAATAGTCCAGTCTCAAGATCACCAGTGCTTGCACCACAGTTCTGAGGGAATCCCCATCTAGGTATGAACGGATCTGGGCAATTTGATGGAGATGAAAAAAGGCAGCCCTGGACACAGCGGCCACCTGGGCTTCCATGGTGAGCGCCGGGTCCAGGACTATGCCCAGATTCCGGACGGTGTCCGAAGGCCGGAGGGAAACGCCCTCCAGAGTTGGAAAAGGGCCTCCATAGCTAGATGGGGAAGCCCCCCAAAACATAACCTCGGTCTTTTCGGGGTTGAGTTTGAGCCTGTTGGCCCTGGTCCATTCCATGATCGTGCCCAGGCACTGATCGAGGGTCTGGACAGCCTCATCTGCAGCCTCATCTGCAGACATAGAGCTGCGTGTCATCAGCATACTGATGACAGCAGACTCCATGTCCCCTTATGACCTCAGCCAGTGGCCTAATGTAGATGTTGAACAGCATGGGAGAGAGACACGACCCCTGTGGAACCCCACAAGGGAGTATCCAAGGGGCAGACAGCTCCCCCCCCCCATGCTGAACCTGCTGGGGACGGCCCCCGAGGAAGAACCGGAGCCAACTATGAACAGTGCCCCCAATCCCAACCTCGGAAAGCCGGTCCAGCAGGATACTGTGGTCGACGGTATCAAAGGCCGCTGACAAATCCAGGAGGACCAACAGGGTGGAGCACCCCCTGTTGGCCTCCCAGAGGAGGTCATCTTGCAGAGCGACCAAGACTGTCTCAGTCCCCCGACCCAGCCTGAACCCAGACTGGAACGGGTCAAGGATGTGTTCTCCCTTCAAAACCAATTGAAGCCGGATCGCGGCCACCCTCTCGATTACCTTGCCCATAAAGGGAACATTAGCAATCGGGCGGTAGTTGGTCAAATCTCCCTATGCTAAGCCCGTTTTTTTCAGAATGGGCTTTTCCACAGTCTCCTTCAGGCGAGAGGGAAAAATCCCTTCCCTGAAGGAGGCTGTGGCGATGACAGAAGCCCATTCGGGCATGCTCCCACCAACGGCTTTCATAAGCCATGACAGGCAAGGAACGAAGGGAGTGGACACGGGCCGGCAATGGGCGATAGTCCTGGAGGCCCCAAGCGAGGAAACAGGCCCAAACTCAACCATGTGAGGAGACCGAGGGGGTGCAGCGTCAGGGGATGCCGAGAGTGGACTAGAGCAACAGGAGTCGAAACCAGCACAGATGGCCTCTATTTTTGATCGAAAAAAGGCTGTAAAATTCTCACTACTGAAATCAGTAGGTGGAGGCCTTGCCAGCCCAGGATTAGTGAGGTCGCGAACCACATGGAACAGTTCCGCTTGACGGTTCGAGGCATCACTAATTCTCAGGGAGTAGTAAGATGTTTTAGCCTCGCTGATCGCCCAAATGTAGCGCCTGGACTGGACAATAACTGCAGCCTTTTTAGTCGCCGTCCGGTTCTTCCTCCAGCTGCGCTCCAGCCTCTTCTGTTCTTGCTTCATCGCTCGTAACTCCGCTGTGAACCACGGTGAGGGACGAGCTCTGCAGCGGATGAGGCGCCTAGGGGCGATCTGGTCGACAGCCCGGGATGTTTCATCAAACCATTGACCCACCATGGTGTCTACCAGATCGTCAGCCAGTCCGCCAGGAGGCTCCCCAAGGACTTCCCGGAACTGAACAGGGTCTAGGAGTCTTTGGGGGAGGGCCCATACAGATGGCCGAAGGTCCCCGCGGGATAGGGCAGCGATTGATACAGAGAAGGACAGCAGGTGATGGTCTGACCATGACACGGGAGTGGACACAATGTCCCACACCCTCAGACAGGAATCCTCGGGCGCAGAGGTAAATACCAGATCCAGGGTATGTCCAGATATGTGGGTTGGGCATAGAACATGCTGGGACAGGTTCATGGATGTAATGGACAGCATGAACTCCAGAGCCGCACCAGACAGGCCACCGCCAGCATGCACATTGAGGTCCCCCACTACCAAAAGGCGGGGGGTTATCAAAAGTGCAGCGGCGATGAACTCGGTGAGCTCTGGTAGGGATTGTGCTGGCTTGCGGGGAGCACGGTAACCGAGCACAATGCCAAATCTGTCCCGCTGCCCAGCCAACAGATGGATACATTCCAACCCTGGAATCACCAACGTCGAGGCCCTGCTGACTTGAATAGTGTCCCTATACACAATGGCTGCCCCACCCCCCTAGACCCTCCAACCTTCCCACTCCCTGCACCAGAAACCCAGGGGTGCACAGCTGGGCGATAGAGGGAGCTCTTCTCCCTCTCACAAAATACCAGAACTAGGGGACATACACTTAAATTGAGGGCTGAGAGAGTAAGAACAGACAAAAGAAAGTATTTTTTCACCCAGCACATTGTTAGTCTATGGAACTCCCTGCCACAGGATGTGGTGATGGCATCATGCTTGGATACCTTCAAAGGGGATTGGACAGATTCCTGGAGGAAAAGTCCATCACAGATTACAAACCATGATGGAGATGTGTAATCTCCAGGCTTAAAACCAGGGTACTTCAAGGGCCAGATGCAGGGGAGTGGTATCAGGAGACAGATATCTAGTCTCATGCGCTCCCAAACACATCTGGTGGGGCCACTGTGAGATACAGAAAGCTGGACTAGATGGGCCTTTGGCCTGATCCAGCATGGCTCTTCTTATGTTCTTATGAAGCTCCCCCCTCTGCTCCTACCCAGGTCTCGGTAATGCATGCCAGGTCGGCCCTTCCATCAATGATGGTATCGCAAATGATGGGGATCTTATTGTGGACCGACCTGGCATTCATCAGGAGGCAAGATAGGTCGGAGGCGCTGGCGGAGTGTCTCTGAGATACGTGGCAGTGAGCTGAGGGGTCAGAACGGGGGACAGGCCCGAGATGCCTGGCCCGAGTTCTTCTTAACCAACTAACGCACCAGTTCCTAGCGTAACGACCACGGCCCAACACGATAGGTATGGCGGTCCCTGCCTGCATGGTGACTGGTGATGGAGGAAAAGAAAGGGGGGGAAGCAACAATAAATAAACAAACTACAATCAACTTAACAATAAACAGTACAGCAACGATAAATGACTAAAGAAGAGCACATAACAATATAATAAAAATTTACAAAAAAGAATAACCGCATAAAAGGGCACATGTCCAGGGCAAGGATGGGAAATTAACAGGGGAAAGGGGAAGCACAGATGTTTCAAAAAGTGGGAAACGATCACTGGTCGTAATCAAAGATTGCCCGGAAGCGGCTGTGACAAGACGCAGATGGAAGCGGCAGACGGAGGGAAGTCAGGCCAGCAGCCATCAGAAGGGCCAACAACTGCCTTGGGGTCAGATTGGGCCCAGTCTTAACAGCGATGGTCCTAACAGTACCACAGCCGTCAGCAAGTTACAGCCACAAAGAGCCACCGAAGCTGTCTGTGGTCCTCCAGGGGTCCAGGCGATGGCGGCCTCCCGGTCAGGGCCGCAGCAGTGATGATAGCGGCATCCGCTGGGGGCCGCAGCGACAACCCACAAGGGCAAGTCCTCTGCAGCGATGACACACAGCAGCCTCAAGGACAGGCCCGCCGCCATGGTGGAGAGATGGTGGTCCAGTGAGGTGTAATGACGGCAATGGTGGCGGCCTCCTCAGTGAGCCCACTGTGGCAGCCCTGGGCAGCAAGCCGCTGGGGATCTCCAACATGGCGGAGCAATGGCATCGGCGACAGCAGCCTCCACCGCGGACCCGCCGTGATGTCAACGGGCGGCGGGCCGCAGGAGGACCAACTACAACAGTGATCTCCAGGGGCAAGTCCGCCGCAATGATGACAGTCAATGGGCCACCAGGTGGAAACAGCGGCGGCGGCGGCCTCGAGGGCAGGCCCACCGCAATAAAGAAGCGCGGTGGCTGCTGAGGAGAAAAGGCAGCGGAGGTGACAGCCTCCACGCCAGAGCAGCGGCGAAGTTGTTAAGAGGCGGCGGGCCGCGGGAGGGCAGCGACCACAGCGGCAACCCTCCGAAGTGAGTCCGCCGCAATGGGGACAGTCAACAAGCCACTGGATGGCAGCAGCAGCGGTGGGCCGTGGCAGAACGACCTCGGCGACGGCGGCAATGGCAGCCCTACAGCGGGCCTGCCGCGGTGGAAGAGAGCAGCGGGCCATGCAAAGGTGACGTCGGCGGCGGCCGTGGTGGCCGCGGAGGAGCACTGGCTGTCTCCCAGGCTGTCTCCCAGGCCGGCCCGCCACAAGATGGAAAAAGGCAAGCCACGGAAGGGCAATGGCGGTGATGGCGGCCCAACGGCAGGCCCGCCGCATCGGCCCTAAGCGCGGGGCCGCCAAGGAACAACAGCGGCAGCAGCAGTCCTCGGGGCAGGCCCACCATGGTGGAAGAGAGCGGCAGGCCATGCGAAGGTGACAGCGGCCGCCGCCGCCGCGGAGGAGCACCGGATGTCTCCCAGGCCAGCTCGCCACAAAGGTGGAAATTGGCGAGCCACGGAGGAGCGGCGGTGGTGATGGTGGCTCCACGGCGGGCCCGCCGTGGCGGCCCTAGGCATGGGGTCACCAAAAACAACAGCAGCAGCAGCAACAGTCCTCGGGAGCAGGCAATGGAGCAGCGAAAGAGGGGGAGCCGAGCCACCCCTCCAGATCGTCCAGGCGGGCCCGACAAACCCCCTGGTCAGGAGTGAAGAGAAGGTGGAGGGGGCAGAAGGAAGGCAGCGGAGGTAGGACCCCAAATGGAGGTCTGGGTGGGGGAGGGACGCTCATACCCATTCTGTAAAGCTACAATCCAGGCTTTGTTTCCCATCGAGGCATCTTGAAAAGATCTTCAGGTGAGCCCCTTAAATTCCTCCTCCAAAGCCCTGGCAGGCCCGGCGTAAATCAAACATAAAAATAAAAACAAGGCAGCATAGATGAAAACTCAAAGCGCAGCCGATGTAAACTGCTGCTGCTGCCGCCCGCCATCTTAGCTCTTTGGTCTTTGGGAGCTAAGCATCACTTTGGATCCTCTGTGCTGGACCTATATGACGGGTTCTTTCACTGGCCAGTCTGCCTCACACTGGTGAGGATATTAAAATATAAGCAAGAGTGCAATGGATTTCAGAGAAAAGGATCAGTCATGTTTAAGAACTGAGGTTGGGATGTCAAAATAGATTGATTTCTTCTTTCCTTGGGGCTGCAGGGGAGACACCGTTGCTGAGGTCCTGCCACACATCTTTGCAAGTGCAGTAAGAATGCCTTCAGCAGGTGCAAATGGTCGCTGATGAAAGGTGATTTCAGGGCGCATGCAAGTCGTACTGATGCAACAAAGTTGTGTTCACCCCCAAATCATCAAAGGAAGAAGGGGTATGATAGGGAACAATTTAAAATTATGGAAGTACAGTATATGAAATATAGATAAAATTAAAACAAATAAAATGTTAAGATAACATTAACTATTTTTTAAAAATAAAAAGCAAGCTACTTCAGTAACATTATCTTGGGCGGGGGGGGTGATCACCACCACCCCCTATTCAGCACTGGTTAGGCCTCACCCTGAGTTATGGTGTCCAGTTCTGAACACCACACTTCAAGAAAGATACTGACAAACTGGAACAAGTTCAGAGCAGGGTGACAACAACTGAGCCCTTTGAGGAAGACTGAAAGAATTGGGAATGCTGACCTAGAGAAAAGAAGACAGAGGGGTGATGTGATAGCACTTTTAAAATATCTGAAGGACTGGCATACAATGGTTGTAATAACAATCACCCCAGAGTGCAAGGCACCCAACAATGGGCTCATGTTAAGAGAATCCAGCTGAATATCAGGAAAAACTTCCTAACTGTTTGAGCAGCATGGCAATGGAACCAATTACCTCAAGAGGTGGCGAGTGCTCCAACGCTGGAAGCATTCAAGAAAAATGTGAACATTCCTGCATGGAGTGTGTGTGTGTGTTGGACTTTTAACATCTTATAGGCCACTTCCAACTTCACTATTCTATGATTCTATGATCTTGGCCATTGGCTAGATCCTTTGTACATGTGATGGGGCATAAATTGCATGCACATGAGGGTTACATTGAGTGAATTTTTCCATACTCACAGGAAATATGTTCTTTATTAACCCCACCACCACTTCACTTGATTCTTTTGTGATCTTCCTACTTCACTTCAGAGTCTATAAAGTAACTTTCAAATGGCCCAGCTAAACACCCATCCTAGTGGGAAACACTGCAACACTCGTCCATTTGGCAAAGTGTGTTGTTTTTGTTCTCCATAGGTTCAGTCTAGCCTCTTTGGGTTTAATATTTAGAGCCTGAAATGTGTGCAGAAAACTTTTCCTCAGATTTAGCTATTCTCTAGGGCAGTGGTGGTGAACCTTTGGCACTCCAGATGTTTTGGACCACAACTCCCAGAATCCCAAGCTTGTTTTGGCAATGACAAAGGACTGTGTGAGTTGTAGTCCAAAACATCTGGAGTCCCCCACCACTGGTCTAGGGGGTTGGTGTGTATGGGGCTGGTGCTGTGTTCTTAATTTGTTATTTACTCACACCTCTCAATATACTTTGGGGATGGGGCAATGCCAAATAAATAACAGACTTAGGCCTCATGTAGCCCTTGGTGAAATTCTATTTTTGAAGCTGCTGTTAAGATTCTAGGAATTTATTCCATGCTAGTTTCTAGAAATATGTGGAGGCACAAAACTCAATTCATGCATAAACATGATCGTATACTAGGGTTGAGCAGGGGAAATTCTGATCCAATTTGGAGATCATTCAGATCTATGCCATATTTTCCAATTCCATCCTGAGTGATTTGTGCCACAATCAAACCCTCATACTGATTTACACTGGCAAGCTAAAACAGCCATAGCTTTTTTTTCATACTGATCTACAATGCATCTTCAGATGCCTGATAGACCCTAATGAAGGGAGTACATTTATCACATTTCACCAGCTAGTTTCAAGGTTCTCCTATTTTAAAATCTGTTTTTTTTTCAAGGGGGGAGGGAGGTGAGCTGGGAGGCTGAAGGCATCTGTGCCCGTCTGATTCATGGTTTGTGCTCTAAACACAAATTGACTTGTAAATCAGTTTGTAAGTTTGCTTTGCTTCGGAAATGAATGTGGCTGTTCCACTGTGATCCAGATGTTATACACATTGATTGGGACTAGCATTTGTCTGGATTTAGTGCACAGCCCTAAATGGTGGTTGCTTCTCCTTGAGCAGATAAAACAAGCCAGTGCCTCAGTCAGGAGGACTCAATTATTTAATCAGAAAGAGCCATCTAGTGGCAGTCTTGAAAAAGGCTGTCTGTTATGTCACCTGAACTGCTTCCCAGATGCCTGTTGTTTTGATTAAGCTGGAGTTACAGCTCAGAACAAGGCAATACAAATGCCAAATGCATTTGGACTATGGGACCCCTAAAGTAACTTTTCAAAATGCTTTTTTCAACATGAAGTAAGCACGTACATTATGTACTGCCTGCTGAAAATTTCAAAACCCAGAGATGGGAAATGTTTCTTAAACACACATATCTGAAAGTTGAGTCATGGCAACTGGACTTCTTTTTCATGAGAGGTAGAAACGTTTCGCTGCTCATCCAAATAGCTTCATCAGTCTGAATACAGCTAGTGTATGAAGCTGTTTGGATGAGCAGCAAAACGTTTATATCTCTCAAGAACAAGAAGTCCAGTTCCCATGACTGAACTTCCAGATAAATTCATCTGGATGACTGAGAATATTCACAGACTTAAACACACATACTACAGTTCCCATAGTTCCACAAACACTTTGCAGTGTCCAACATAGATGTAACTTTTGGGAATGGTAGTCCAAATACCTTGAGGAGTGGTAAGTGCTCCAACACTGGATGCATCCAAGAGACATTTAGACAACCACCTGGTAGATATCTTTTGATCTGTATTCCTGCTTGGAACAGGGAGTTGGTTTTGATTGCCTTGTCGGCCCCTTCAAACTTTGTGATTCTACATTGTTATCCGAGTATTGCATTTTGCCTTGCTTCCCATCAGTACACTTATTTGTGCTGAGGAGTGGAAAACATACAAAGATTGACAAGATATGTTCACCTCTGTTGCTGCTACTTATTCCCTTACGCTCTCCCTTTGGTTCTGTTCAGAGCTTGGGAAGGAGCCTTCTCTGGGCAGCAACTCCGAAACTCTGGATAACCTTCTCAAATTCTGGCTGCAATCCACACATCCATTCAGCACAAGAACTAATGTTGCTGCTTCAGCAAACGAGCAAGGGGCAGCAAGGGGCAGAAGTAGCGGTCCCAGAGTTGTCAGCATCCCTTGCTGAGATGTGGGTCTCAGCAGATGTCCAGTGTGATCACCCCTGTGCCCTAACAGAAGAGATGAAAAGAAAAACTCAAAGCCATAAAGACGTCGTGTAGTTCTGGCCTCAGTGTAGGACAATCATTAACTATGCTGAGATGTTGCTCTCCAACACATTTGGAAGGTACCTGTGCAGGGATGCCCAATACAGAGACTTTGTTTCTAGAGATGGGCACAAAAATGAAAAATGAAATGCTGTTTCATCGTTTCATGTAACAAATTGTTTTGTTATGAAACAAAATGGTAAAACGTGTTTTGTTATGAAATGAAATGTCACTCCCCCCTAGGAATGAAACAATTCATCCTAGAGAAACCAAAATGGCAGGGGAGCTTCCTCAAGCAATTCCCTGTAAGCCCCTGAAATTTGGAGAGGGTTGGGGTACAGGAGGCTGAGTTACTAAACTCCAAAGGGGGGTCCCCCTAAGAAAAAAATCTCATTGAGTCTAAAGTTCAGAACTAAGCTGATAATAGCACCCATGGGCAAGCTCAACTCAATTAGAAATGATTTTTTTTCCAAGGGGGGACCCCCTTTGGAGTTTAATAACTCAGCCCCCTGAACCCCAAACCTCTGCAAATTAGGGGGGCTTACAGGAAGAGAAGAAGCTCCCCTGACATTTTGGTGCATCTAGGACCCAAGGGAGCCTAGCGTTTCATTTCATTTCATTTTACTACAAAACTACTTTAAAAATTCATTAGTAATGAAATTAAAAAAACTACTAAAGAAACGAAATGAAATACTATATCTGAATTTCATGCCCATCTCTATTTGTTTCTTCTTGCACAGTCAATATAGAGTCATTGAGTTCAAAGGGGCCCCAAGGCCCCAAACTTCATTGTTTACTTCTTCATTTTATATTCTGCCATTCCTCCAAAGAACATAAAGCTAGAGTTATAGTTTGCCATGCCCTTTATGCTCATAACAACCCCTGTGAGATAAGCCTTTTTCAGGTGCTCTATATCCATATTGATTCAACATACTGCTAGATTCAACATACAGCTACCAGTCCACCAAGTACCTGATCAGTAATAGTAGGGTTGGATAGGGAATTAGCATGTAGATAATTCAGTGGTTTTTCACTCTTGTGTGTTCTAGATCTACATATGAGGCATCTGAGGCTGCATCGAATGGGCCTCTTCACTCTTGAATGATGGTGACTAAGGGGTGACCTGGTTGAAGTTTATAAAAGCATACACGGTGTGGACAAAGTAGATAAGGAAAACCTGTTTTCCCTATCATACAACACTAGAACTCAGGGACACTCCATGAAACTTTTGGGTGCTAGATGTCAAACAAATAAGAGAAAGTACTTTTTCACCCAGAGGATCACTGGTCTGTGGAACTCCCTGCCAGAAGTGATGACAGCTGTCAGCCTTGAGAGCTTTAAGAAAGGATTGGACAAGTTCATGGAGAACAAGGGTATCAATGGCTATCATTATGAATGCCTAAGGACAACCTCTGGATTGGAGAGAGAAGCAGGATATCTCTCAATGCCATTTGTAGGGAATCATAAGCAGGTGAAGACATCTGCTTGGGAATACCCTGAAGCAAATGGTGAGCCACTGTGTGAGACAGAATACTAGACAGGATGGGCTGTGGCCTGTTCCAGCAAGGCTGTTCTTATGCTCTTATAGATTGGTAATTATAGTTTTTGTTCTTCCTTGTTTTCCATAAGTCAGCTTCTACTTCTTCATCTTAGCTAGACAGCAGTGCTTTGTGCACATAAAGTCAACTGTAAGGGGTTCTGTAGTTAGAAAATCTTTGCCCCAGATCTATCCTAAATTGATTTTCCTTGTATAATGAACAGGACAGCTATTTTATATTTGCTTAAATTCAGCTTCAGCAGTAGGAGCTCAGCATTAAGGCTTCTGCCGTCTTCAAGTATAACTATCAAATTATATCAACACATTTGAAGAGAGTCTGCTAGTTGTCAAAATCTCATCTGTCATCATTTTAATCCCCTAAGCAACTTTGTCAAGGGTCTATGGAGGATGACCCTAATATTACACTGAAGGAATGTCACTTCAGGCATGTATGTGTATTTATGCATGCAAAATTAGTAATGAAGTTAATAACTGAACCAGATTCACAATACATCTCAGTACAGCAGTAAGGCGGTGACCAAGCATCCAGAGTCTTGCTGTGGATAGGCAGCTGCACCAACTCTGATCTCTGTGCTTATGGGGATCCTTCAATCAGTCTTCAAATGGAAGCCATCTTCAATAACAGAATTATTTTCTGAAAGCCCTTCAAATGAAGGAATGTCACTCCTAAAATAGAGCATATAACCATTCTTCACACTGATGGAAGAACCATAAAATACACCCGTCGTAGTTTGAATCCAGTTATGGCAGGCAGAGGAGAGAAGAATGTCGCTCCCTGGTCTGGTCCTATCCATCTCTGGCTATAGCCCTCAGATACTACCAGCATGCAGCACTCCACAAATTACTCCCAAAAACAGCGGAGCCTGACAGAATAGAAAGTTGTCTTCCATTGCCTTCTCAAATGAGAAAAGCAGGCATGATTGTTTCAGAAATGGGTTCCAGAGCCAAACTGTTTGAAGCCTGCTTCCGATTACACAATGTGAACAAAACAGGACCCACAGACTGTGTTGTAAACTCATCACCACGCTGATGCTATTTCCACTTCAGCACATCCACCCCACAACAGTGGCCTAGAATGTATAAAGCAGATACCCCTTCTTCAATAATCCCTTTGTCATCTTTGCTCAGAGATACAGTAAAATGCTGAGAGAGGTACTCATTACAGGGGAAATGGAGCCTTGCACCACAATGTATGGTTTGTTGCTGGGGAACAGAGCTGCGATTGTGTCCAAAGTGGATTGCAATACCTAAACATTATCTGAAACTGCACACAGCAGGTGTGGAAAATGTTCACTTTCCATCTGGGCTGGGAGACTTCTAAGATGTTCTTTGAGGTCCTCCTCCCAGCTAATAATTCATGAGCTGTGTATGTGATAGCTTCCTGGTTTTTGATTCTCATTTCTAAATCCTTGTTGTGCTCCTTTTCAACCCACAAGATCATGACAAATCAGAGGTCTCTTATTTTCTGAAGATATACAATAACTTCACATGCCACACACAGAAATACCAGAACACAAGAATGTCCTACTACACCAGGGGTGTCCAAACTTTGACCCTCCAGATGTTTTGAGCCACAACTCCCAGAATTCCATTGGTACTGCCAATGACAAAGGACTGTGGGAGTTGTGGTCCAAAACATCTGGAGGGCCCAAGTTTAAACACCACTGCACTACACAATTGCTTAGCATTGCAATTTTGATACAAATTTAACAACACTTTGGTATGTGGCTTCTTGTTGCTTCTGACTCATGGCAATATGCAGAATTAATGACCTCCTAATGATCCTCTCATTAAATGCTGTGCACATGTCTTGCAAACTGGAGACTGTGGGTTTTACCATTAAGTCAATCCATCTTATGTTAGGTCTTCCTCTTTTCCTACTATCTTCCGCTTTTCCTAATATCACTGTCATTTCCACTGGATCTTATATGTTTTATTTTTATTTTAGAGTATGCTTACCCTGCCTTTCTCCTTGGAAAAGGACCCAAGGCGGTTTGTGAGCTTCAGGTTAGTCATTTTAGCTTCTAGTGGGAGTTCAGGCTTGATCTGGTCTTATTTGTCTATCTGGTAGTCAAGAAAATTATGCATTTTTTTAAAAGTGTCCAAAGCAATATACACCTGCAGATTGTGTTGAAAATCAGCCATGACAATTGTTTTGTGTTTGGGTGAGAAGTGATAAGCTGGGGAAAGAACGAGTCATTGTCTCGGATTTTTCCTTGCTTAGAGTATGTCTGTGAATGGAGAGTGCACAATGGGATCCTGCAGACCATCTTGACTCGTGGCGCAGTGGTTAAATGCCTGTACTGCTGGTAAAACTGTGCTCACGACCTGGGTTCAATCCCCGGTAGCAGGCTCAAGGTTCACTCAGCCTTCCATCCTTCCGAGGTCGGTAAAATGAGTACCCAGCTTGCTGGGGGGGGGGGCAATGTGTAGCCTGCACACTGTAATTAAAAATTGTAAACCGCCCAGAGACCACTTGTAGTGGTATGGGGCGGTATATAAGCAGAACACTTTGCTTTGACTGCTGACACAGGTGCTATCAATCTTTAGGCTTTAGGCATAAAGCCTATCATCTTCCCCCCCCTCCCTGCTAGCAATACAGGCATTATATATCAAGGTAATGTTGGTCCATTTCCTAGCATTTTGAATCATAGACACAGAAGATATACCACACTCCCCCCCTCTCAGATGGAGTGGTCAGCTGTATGCAGACGTGGGAAGAGCCAGCTGGGCCCCTGTTAACAATTGGTGGCATGTGGAGCTCAGCGAGCGGTTCAGAGGGTTTGGGTTTGGGTGATTGGTCACAGCTGTACAGTGGCACTTAGCCAAAAGCATGTGGCAGCAATCTCTAGTATAGGGAGAGAGGGAGGGAGGGAGGTAGATGTATAAGCACATATACTGTACAACTCAAAGTTTTGTGAAGACAGAAGAAAAATCCATTTGAAGTGTAATAAGGCTCTATAAGCCAAAAGAGGAAACAGTTACTGTATATGAAAGCAAAGATCTTATTTAGCACACACTAGTTCATGCTGACTTCATAAACTGTAAGCCAGCAACTGGGGAACCAAATATATACAGTGGTACCTTGTATAAAGGAATTAATTCATTCCAAATGAAATTATGTTAAGCAAGTTTTCCTTTATACAAATTTGCCATAGGAATGCATTTGAAACAGACTAATTCCTAATTGCGACCGTTTTTATGTTGTACGGATTTGCCCCATAAACAATTCTGTTAAGCAAATTTCCCCCATCTCCGGAACATTTTATGTTGTACAGATTTTATGTTATACAAACTGTTTGTTATACGAGGGTCCCCTCCAGGCTTAATCCTATGTGTAATCTCCAGTCTTAAAACCAGGGTACTTCAAGGGCCAGATGCAGGGAAGTGGTATCAGGAGACAGATATCTAGTCTCATGCGCTCCCAGACGCATCTGGTGGGGCCACTGTGAGATACAGGAAGCTGGATTAGATGGGCCTTTGGCTTGATCCAGCTCTTCTTCTTATGTTCTTATGTTCTTATGTTCATGGCTCTTCTTATGTTCTTATGTTGGGAGGACTACCCAAAAATTTCCTTCTTTCCTGATCAATTTCATCCTGGCTTGGGTTGAAAACTGACAATAGTTTAAGAGTTTTAAAAAATCTAAAGGGACACCCATTCCATACCACTGTTGTAATAATCTACACTTTATTAATTTAATGCCTCTTTCTTCTTCTTCTTTTTTTAAAAAAGTGCTTGTGACTACATGGGAAAGCATCATATACGGCTTTTCTCACAGACACAAAGCTATCAAGGCATGCAATTAAGAAGAGTCTTCCTTAAAGTCCAAGATGCTCGATTTTGTTTATACAGTAACAGAACACAAATATTAAAGAACTCTGGAATCTCATGGAACACTCCAGGGCTCCTCCTTTGGGTAAACCATCCTGCATTTCAATCACAGCAGAAGAAAGCATCTTGGTGTGCTGGTGGTGCTTCTTCTTCACACAAGCAAGAACCTTCATAACTCTGATCTCAGGAGGCACCAGAATGGTCTACTCTTTGGTACTGAGAACGTGTGTGGATCTCTCTCCTGCTCCAAAGGTTTTGCCAGAAGGGGTTTCTCTGCAGTAAGCTGCCAAACAGTGAGAAAACATTGAGATACTGTATGTCAGGTAGGTACCCCCCACCCCGGGTTCCTTGCCTCTTGAGCAGAAGAAATTCAATAGGGCACAGTACTGTCAACTAGTGTGGATTCAGCTGCCCAGCTGCAAGTTTAGAAACCTTACTTAGATTTGTTAGTCTATGGAATTCCCCGCCACAGGATGTGGTGATGGCATCTGGCCTGGATGCCTTCAAAAGGGGATTGGGAAGACTCCTGGAGGAAAAGTCCATCACAGGTTACAAACCGTGATGGAGATGTGTAATCTCCAGGCTTAAAACCAGGGTACATCAAGGGCCAGATGCAGGGGAGTGGTACCAGGAGACAGATATCTGGTCTCATGCGCTCCCAAACACATCTGGTGGATCCACTGTGAGATACAGTAAGCTGGACTAGATGGGCCGTTGGCCTGATCCAGCATGGCTCTTCTTATGTTCTTATGTTCTTATGTTCTTACTTTTTGAGTTCTAGAATCTCATTGCCCACATGGTCTAGGAAATTCTGAGAAGTAGCTTTTCCATGTTCTGCTCAGGACTTACCGCTTCTTTGAGAACTGCTGGTCTATTTCCTCTAAAGACTGCCCTTTGGTTTCTGGTACAAAAAGGTAAATAAACAGGACAGCCATCACTCCCACCAGTCCATAAAGAAGGAATATCCACGATATGCCTATCGCATCTGCAAGAATTAACAAAACAGATTTAACCTGTGATAAAACATCACTACTGCTTGCAAACAGTGATGGCTGCTGCATTTATCACACGTGAGTACTTCTGCTAGGTGGAGGAGCTGTTTAAACCCCCCTCAAGGTTGTCCTAGGGCTTCGGTCTGGTAGTGTCTAGCAAGGACTGAATTCATGCCCAGAAAATGTCATAACAATAGATGGGCCTATTGCTGAAGCCATCTTAAATTAACTGGGTTATAAACTGTTTGGCCTTATTGTGGTGCAGTAGATTGTATAAAATTTGGTTAGAAAATGCACTACAGCAGATGGAACCCCATGGTATATTTCTGCTGCAGTATTGCAAGCAGCATAATTTTCAGTGGCAAAGTTAAGAAACTAAAGTACGGTAAGACCCCTGTATCCACTGATTCATTATCCACTGATTCAGTTATCCACGGCCGAAAGAGGAAAACAATTAAATAATTCAGCAGCCACAAAGCAAACTATTGTCATAAACAGTAGCTGTAAAGCAAGCTACTGTCAGGAAACAGCGGTTTGGGGGTGGGTGGTCAAGCATTCTCTCTTATCCACGGTTTTCATTATCCATAGGAAGGCCTGGAACCAATCCCCAGTGGATACTAGGTTCCTACTGTAGGCATTTCCTGTCACATCATCAGTCAGGTAACTAACTGGCCCGTGAAGGAAATGCTTCCATCAAATTGTTAACTTCCAGTATCTCACTACTAAAGGTGGCATTATGCTGAGGGCTGTAACAAGTAGGATTCTGGCCAATAATATTAAACATTAATAAGCAATCTGTAGAATGCTTTTCCTTTTTAAGTGTCATTATTTTAATGATCATGATTTTTAAAGACAAAAAGTCCTAAGTGCTAAGAGTTGATTGCCTTCTCTAAGTTTGTGTGCATTTTTAGAAGATGAAACAGGGCTATACAGGCACCTTTGACATGCACTCATACCAAAATACAGAACACCTTATTGTTATTACGTGCTAGCCAGTCACCTCTGGCTTATGGCAGCCTTATGAGTGAGTGACCTCCACCCTATTGAACCTTGTACTCCTGCACATCCATGCATCAGAAGCAGGTCCAGTTAGTTCTTATTATTACAACTTATTTTACTTCTAGCAGGGCCAGTGGCTTCCCTCCTTCCCTCCACTTTTTAGTGGTACAACAACCTTGGGAGATTACTATAGTAACCACCTGCAAGTGAGCTTCACATACTGGGACATTGTGGTAAAATTAATGCTGGCTTGCATCCCATCTACCATTTCAAGATGAGGAAGGTCATACACCAGGCTCTATACTATTGGAAGATACTCTCTCAAAGTCCTACCATAGAATGCTGCTTGAGGAACCACTGCTGCAACAACTATGCTGTTGCTGCAGCTGTAGCATATTCCCAAATTGAGTCTGGGGTCCCCCATGCAGATTCTCTCCATCCTGGAAACCGCCCACCCCTTGGAAGGGGCAAGATGTCAAGCGGGAGCTAAGACACAGCTTATTCTCACTGGGTCTTCATGGCCCAAAATGAGGACCACTTGTGCCTAAACCCCCAGAAAGCGTCTTTGCCCAACCAGCCACCTTCCCCAGATCATGTAGATCAGTCCTACTGTGAAGCAAACTGTTACACAGGCAACCAGCCAATACAAACCGATGAGGTCAAGGAACGTGAGACTGATCAACAGGTTGGCAGCCCAGTTGAAACTGTTGCAGAAGGCAAAGGCTCTTCCTCGAATGTTTGCAGGATAGATCTCACTGAGGACAAGCCAGGTCACTGTGGCAACAGAAAAGCAAGCAGAGGACTAGGGTGAGGAGCGTGGAAACACTAAGCAATATTTTGTGGCAAAGAACGGATTCCAGTAAAGATTTTGTAGGTGGGAATTTAGATTCAGTTGGCTGGATGACAAATTCTCAGAAATGTCAAGCAAACTGAGAGTGAAACCTTAAAACTAGTGACAATATTTCCTTTCCTTTTCCTTCCTTCCTTCCTTCCTTCCATTTGTAGTCTGCATATGTAAATTAAAACTGTAAACTGCCCAGAGACTACTGGGTGGTATGGGGTGATATATAAGTGGAACACTTTTTTCTTTCTTTCTTGTGACAATATTTTCTTCCTTCCTTCTGCCTCTTTGATCCTATTCTACTATGCATCAGAACATCTTCTTTTAAGCAAGAGCTGTTCAACAGTGGAACAGCCTAAATCAGAAGGAGGTGGAACTGCCTAAATAACTGGGCATTTTAAAATAAGTTGGATGACCATCTTACTAGGGTGCTTTAGGTGGAATTTCCTGTGGGGTGTTGAATTAGACAACATTCAGGGTTTCCATTTCTCCAGTTCTGTAGATCACAGGCAGTTTGAAAGGCGAATCATTACTTGTGTTGTGCACCCCTGTTCTACTTTTGCCCTGGTGTGATGAACTTGGTAAAATCTGGAAAAAAGAGGGTTAATCCATGTTGCTGTGTTCTTTGAAAATATGTGCCTAGTAGACAAGAAGGGAGGAGAGAGAAGCTGCCTTCTAATTAAGAGCAAAGGGGCTACAGCTGTTGCTATGTTATGTTGCATCACCTACGCACTTATGCAGACCTCTTCCTATGGTACATCAATTGATAAAACCTGCATTATCCAAGGGAGTGGTGAGGTGGAAGAAACAGACTACATTTGCAAAAGTTATCTCCCAGAAGATTGAGTGAAAATATGACTGGTGGGGATAAACAACCTAGGGAGGGGATGATGGGATAGAACTATGGAGCACTTAGGACTGAGGTTCCCAAGTCTGATGCAGGTGCAAATCTAATGTTTGTCTGAACATGAATGTTTGTATGAGATCTCAAGCAAAGGCTTCCAGGACATGAAGATAAACATATGTGGGGGCTGAACATCCCTTGCTACCAATGTAAAAGAAGGAAATCTAGATCTCGCCTAATTACAGCCTTTTCTGCAGCTCCAGATGGGGTAGTAACAGTTCTCTGGGGAAGCTGTCTTTGCTTAGAGCAGAGGTTCTCAACCTGTGGGTCCCCAGATGTTCCTGGACTGCAACTCCCAGTAATCCTGGCCAGCTCAGTTGGTGATGAAGGCTTCTGGGAACTGCAATCCAGGAACATCTGGGGACCTACAGGTTGAAAACCACTGGCTTAGAGCAATCATATCAAAGGCATTTGGGTCAGTTGTGAGACAAAATGTACAACCACTGAAAATGTCACAAAGCTTTACTGGCCATTCTGCAAGCAGTAAGGTAGCATGCATCTGGTCAACTGCATTTGCAATTTAGTACCCCCTCCCTCTCTCAGTTTCCACATTCACCTACCCACTTAAGCAAACATTGGATATTTACATGTATAATGTCTAGTTCCTGGAACAGTAATAGGTAAAAGGAAATCCTTCAAAAACAGCTAAGAAAAGCCCCCATCACTGCAAACTCTACAGGAACAGGACGAGGCAGTTGATTCAAGATCCCAGCCCCTCCCATTATCTCCAGTTCAGAAATCTAAGGCAGCAAGGCGGGTGGAACGGGTGGGAGAGATTGCCTGTGATCTTGGCAAAGAAGGAGGAGATGAAGCAATGGTATAAAAGCACCCAAAAAGAGCAATTTATGAGCCATGAAGCAGCTCAGGGAGAGCAATAAACAAACAAACAAACAAAAGTGTTGTCCTATGCAAAAGTATATCTTGTGGGAGTTTATGGTGTCTTACTCCCCAATAGGAAGGCGTAGGACTGTAGTCAAAGAATATGAGATTATTTCTCCCAAGATTAAACTAGTGTAGCCATTTTTATATAGAGTTCCCCCCCCGCCCCCGCCACACACACTTTCTAAATTGCTTTTCTCTTGCTATCAGAACTGTTAACCAGGTCCTACAACCAAGGACCTCAGGGATGAGAACACAAAGAAAAATACACCAACATGTCATTATATGAGTTTACAATGAAAGTTGGGGTGGAAGGATGTACATTCCTCCAAGTGTAGCTGTGTAGCTGAACGGCAGCTCCCATCAGCCTTCACCAGCATGACTAATGGTGAAAAATTATGTATTGCATTCCAACAAGATCACACATTCCCTATGCCTGCTCTAAGGAACTCATACACCCAAGGTTTTACTGCACTCTTTTATTGCCCAGGCAGCTACTTGGAAAAGCTAAGCAGCTACATTCACACATATCCATATTCATTTCTATGGTGAGCTATACTATCAGGAAACATGAGAACAAGGAGAAGACTTACTTGGCCCAAAACCAATTGAGAAGGCACTCACAAAAGCCATCATGCTTAATAATGTAATCCAATTTAGAAGCATGTGTTTCTCCATAGGTGCGTCATCCGCAGATGTGCTGGTACCTTGTTCATTTCTTTCAACTGACTGATTAAGAAAGTGGGTCTGCTCATTGTGTGAAGGAATGGTTGCCATACTTGCCCCATTTTTAACAGTGGCCAACGTTTTGGCCATGCTGGCAATTTCTGTGTTAACAAAGGTTGATTTTGCTGGAAGTTCACTAGCACCCGATGCTACTGGAAAGTAAGACACAGCTGGCTGAGCAGACACGGACTTGATGGGAAAGTGGGCTGAGGTGAATGAAGTGTTGCTTGATCCAGCAAGCAACTCACAATCTTTAGTCATGTCTAATGGAGTAGAATAGCTGGTCAGGCCAATCATGGTCACTGAGAAGGCCATCACCATACATCCAGTGATCAGCAACAGCCTCCTGCCAGCCTTATCTGCAAGAGTCATGGCCACAAGAGTTGAAATGACCTTCATCACTCCAAGACCAACAGAAGCCAGGACAGCAGAGGAATCATCCCGAAATCCCACAGAACGGAAGACTGTTGAAGCATAACAAAGGATATTAGGCTGCCCAGTGAACTGCTGAAAGAGGACCAATCCTAGGCCAACCAGAGTTCGGCTCCTCATGTTGTCCTTTGGCCTAAAAAGGTCTGCAAAAGAATAATGCTTTTCCTGAAGACCCGTTGGCTTCATTGCTTCACCATCTTCATTCTTCTGCAGCCGGATGAGGCTTTTGTGAATATCACTGTACTGTACACTGACAGCTACAGAGGTTTTTGGAAGGAACAGGACGCTGAGAAACTGAATGACTGCTGGGCCAATAACAAGGCCAAACATGTGACGCCAGCCCTGGTGGGTGTCTGCAAAGAGGTAATTCAGTGCATATGAAAGTAAGATGCCCACTGTTATGCCAGCCTCATAGAGGGAAACTAGAACACCCCGCTGATGGGCAGCCACCATTTCAGAAACGTAAATGCAGCATGCCATTGATGACAAAGAAATGGCAAAGCCTACAGTCATGCGGCCACATACCAGCCAAATAAGTGACCCTGTTAATATCATGATGAGAGTGCCACACAGCAGAACTACATTGCTGACCAATATTGCTTTCCGTCTCCCCTGTCGGTCTATGAAGATTCCACCAACCAAAGAAGCCAGGAGAGCGCCAATGAGTAGGGCACTCACAAGGACTTCTTGCTCAAAGCAGCCAAGACGAAAGTCCACCTGTAGCTGCAACAAGGCCCCGGAGATAATTCCAAGCTCATATCCAAAGATCAGCCCACCGAGGAGTGAGACGGTTGAAGACAACAGGAGAATCAGCAGCCCTTGTCCTGTAAATTGAGAACAACATTAATGAGATTTCAACCACAATTTACAGGGAGGAAGCAATGGCATATTATGGTAACATCAGAGATCAGGTTCATGTGCATAAACAAATGTGGCCCCCTTGACAGTAGTAGTCATGGTGCAGAAATAAAAATCTAGAAGCTAGGCACAAACACTTCGAATCAGCATTTGCCTATACTGAAATAGCTTATTTCAAGTCGCAAGCGCAGTGCACAAGCAAAATCCTATTTTCCTTAATAACTTACACTTAACTTGTTTGATTTAGCTACTTGCAATTAGAAGTCTGTCCTGGGTCTGTGTAAAGGTGATCTTCCATTCTGACCAAGCCATAGCCTGAAAATATCCGAATTTGGGGGTGGGGGTGGGGAATGAACAACTGTTTTACATCAAGTGAGCACAGGATTCCTAGGTCTTAACCCAACTAAATCAGTGAATCCCACCATTTCTAGCTGAATTCAGTCACAGCCAATGTCAACTGGTTAGGGACCATAGAACCAGCTGAGCCAACGTAGGAAAATAACACATTGTATGCAGTCTGGATATTGATACTTAATATTTAACATTCTACAGCTCCAAAGTATGGTGTCTATATTATTGGTTTCAAAAGATTTCAGAAAACCGTGTGCCTGTAACCATCATAGGAGGTAAGAAGTCAGCACCTACTAGAGGCAGCATAACTCATTGTTTAGTTGGCTGACAGTGTAATCCTGTTCCTATGGAAAGTAAATAATATTGCTCTCAATGGGTCTTAGGTAAAGGTAAAGGTTCCCCCCACACATGCAAGCTAGTCGTGTCTGACTTTAGAGGAGGTGCTCATCTCCGTATTCAAGCCGAAGAGCCAGTGTTGTGTAAGTCCATGGCCACATGGCCGGCATGGCTGCAAGGAAGCACTGTTTTAACTTTCCGCTTTTTACAGTGGTACCTATTCATCTACTTGCATTTACATGCTTTTGAAGTGCTAGATTGGCAGGAGCTGGGGTTATCAGCGGGAGCTCACTCCACTGTGTAGCACCCGGGATTCGAACTGCCGAGCTGCTGACTTTGCAGCCAACAGTTTTTGGAGCCTTAGTCCATTGAGCCACCACACCCCAATGGTATCTTACTCCTAGGTAAATCCTAAGTAAATCCTAAGTAAATGTGTACAAAATGGAATATCTTCTCTTTTCCCCTTGAAGATCCATGGTACACTGCGGGGGGGGGGGGGGGAAATCCTAGGTCTGAATGGGAAAGCGCTTATCAGCAGTTCGTCATGTGGTGGGCAGCTGTCCCGTTGACTAGGACTCATTTTAGAAGGACTTCATGCAGCAAACATTTCCTGTGTTCTGTCTGAAGCCAATTCCCTGTTGCATTGCTGCTTTCACCTCATATGCCACTGGTGAATGCAAGTCTTCATCGTGACAGTGACGAAGTGCAGACCAGTCAGTCAAATTCCCTGACTGGGAGCCCTAGCCAACTGTTACCGGACTGGGAATTGTCAACAGCTTGCATATGTCTTTGTTTGGTGTGTGCTACCGTTACAGCCTTCAGCACACATAACATCTGCACCACTTCTTCCTACCCACTAGGATCTGTGCAGGTAAACAAGTGGCTGGTGCCTTGAGCTAACAGTCCATGAAATGGAAAACAAACCTCCAGGCACTTTGCCAGGTTGACTATTGTCATCTCATCACACGGCCATGCCTCTTCTTCCCACTACCCTATCTAACGTTGCTTAAAAGTAGGAGCCTATTTGAGTGCTCAATTAATCCGAGATGATTCAGTCACCATCAGCTCGACTTGGAAAGCTGTTTTTTTATTAAAAAAAAATCCCAAAAAAGTTACCCATCACTGAAGATCTCAGACTGCCACCGGACTGTCAATGGTTAACTGAACTCTGTGGCTGAACATATAGAGGTAAGCTCCATAAAGAGATACTATTTTGTATTCTTGAAGGCTTTCATGGGCAGGATCTGATAGCTGTTTTGAGTTTTTCAGGCTGTTTGGCTGTGTTCTGAAAGTTTTTCTTCCTGATGTTTTGCGAGACTCTGTGGCTGGCATCTTCAGTGGGCAAGGAGATCAGGGAACTAGGAGTTTCTCCTGAGCTCCTTGCCCTCTGAAGATGCCAGCCACAGAGTCTGGAGAAACGTCAGGAAGAGAAACCCAGAACACGGCCAAACAGCCCGAAAAACTCACAACAACTATTAGATACTATTCCGTCTCCATTAAATGCTTCCAGTAGCTTCCAGACTAAGCTAGGCTTATATTCTAATGAAATGTATTTATTTAATATTTATTTATTTGTAGTATTTATAGACCGCCCATCTTCCAGACGGAACTCTGGGCGGTTTACAATTAGAATAAAACAGCAGTATAAAACAGCAAAAGAGAACAAAAACGAGAACAAGAAAAACTAATAAGATAAAGTGGAGGGAACCTCCAATTAATGGACACAACTGAGACACTGATTTCAGTGGGGCCTAAGTGCACCTAACCTAGACTGGATTCATTAAAGCCTGATTCTAGACTTGTTTACTCAGAAGTATATCAGAAGAGGATCATTCCCACAAAGAGTACACCAGACTGCACTCATTAGATGCTTCAGTTCAAGATACTAAGTTTCTAATTGTCCAAAGGGTTAAGTAAAATCCTAGAAATGAGAGCTACAATGCTACTGTAATTTCTATATTCTACAATGTATATATGTTTTACTATATGGGATGTTAAAGTTACATTTGACCCCATCTGTTACTTTAAGCTTTCCTTTCCTTTGTGCTGTTTTGTTTTGTTTGCTAAGAGTGTCCAAGTGTCCTTTCACTTTTAGAATAATCTCACTCTGCGATACAAGGGGACTAACAAGCAGAAAAGCCATGCTATCCATACAGCTGTCCATGATTCTGGAAGGTTCATTAGCATTTGCCTGCAAATTCTATTAAGCACATATGGTGCTACTGCGAATGTTGTGCTTAATTCAGATAGATTCTCTTGCAGTTTCTACTCTTGTTACGGCTACTAATAGCTGTTGGGTTTTGATTAAAATACAACCTATTGCCCAACTTGATGCTGCATTAACATACAAGTGGTACCTTGTATAAAGGAATTAATTCGTTCCAGATGAAATTATGTTAATCAAATTTTCCTTTATACAAATTTCCCATAGGAATACATTGAAAATGGAGTAATCCCATTTTTATGTTGTACGGATTTTGCCCATAGGCGATTCTGTTAAGCAAATTTCCCCTATCTCCAGAATATTTTATGTTGTACAAATTTTATGTTATACAAAGTGTTTGTTATACAAGGGTCCACTGTATGTGGGAAGTGTGTGGGGTGGAGTGGGATGGGGTGGTGAGTGGAGAAATAACTGGCAATGGACTACCTCAGGCATGTCCAAACTTTGGCTCTCCAGATGTTTTGGACCACAACTCCCACAGTCCTTTGCCACTGGCAATCTAAGCTTAGCATTCTGGGAGTTGTGGTCCAAAACATCAGGAGGGCCAAGGTTTGGACATGCCTGGACTACCTGTTAGAGAAGCAATGGCTTTGAAAGCTGTGTCAATACTCCACTCAGTGCTTCTTAACTTCTGGCATTATGTCTGTGAAAATTCTCAGCCATCCAGGTGAGGCTATCTAGAAGTTGAGTCACAGCAACTGGACTTCTTTTCTTATGAGATCGATCTCACAAGAAAAGAAGTCCAGTTGCCATGACTCACCTTCTGGATGTTGTGTGTGTGTGTGTGTGTGTTGTGTCATTACAGTCATGACCGACTCTTTGTGACTCCATGTCCATGGAGTTTTCTTGGCAGGAATACTGGAGTGGTTTGCCAGTTCCTACTCCAGGAACCTACAGCACCTGGTATTCCCTGGTGGTCTTCCACCCAAGTACTAACCAGCGCCGACCCTGCTTAGCTTCTGAAATCAGGCAAGATTGGATATGCTTAGGGCATCTAGGCAGCTCCAACTTCTGGATAACTTCAGGCATATTTATCTGATGGTCATAAATACAGCGGAGCCGACAATAGAGCTGAGTTTGACCACTTACAGTGCAGTCCTATGCAAACTTCTGTAGACGTATATCTCACGGGTTTCAGTGGGACTTACTTCCCTTTAAGTGTCTACAGGATTGTAATCAAAGACAGTAGTTAACTGGCATGCATGTTCCTACTTACTTATTAAAGCTGAGTCTTGTATTAGCATGCATAGCTCCTGAGAGTGCAAATGAACTGAACAACAGCAAGACAGATCAGCAATACAAGCTGATAAACAAAACAGTGCAGCAGATAGACTAAGTTAATGAATATGTAAATTTTCCCATGGCTCAATTGTACTAAATAGATCAACAGTTCTAAAACAAAGAGTTCTAACTTTTGCTTTGCATTAAAAAATATAAACGTTTTTGTCTCTCAGTGGGAACAGCATTCAGAAGTTGCAGAGGTGTCCTGGTAGAACAGTGATGAGAAGCTAAATGGCTGAATTCACCTCCAACTAAAAAAAAAAATCATTATGGAAATAACCAATTACAAATAACTAATTACAGTGGACCCTTGTATAACAAACGGTCTGTATAACATAAAATCTGTACAACATAAAAATTCTGGAGATAGGGGAAATTTGCTTAACAGAATCGTCAATGGGGCAAATCTCTACAACATAAAAATGGTCACAATTAGGGATTCATCCGTTTTCAATGCATTCCTACGTGAAATGTGTATAAAGGAAAAGTTGCTTAACAGAATTTCATTTGCAACAAATTAATTCCTTTATACAAGGTACCACTTTACTTTTATACATAGAGGAAGGTGATGACATATTATATGTGCCCCACAATATCTTCTCTTGCTCATTGTGTGCACTGAGGTGTTGTGGAAATGGTTGGGAGGAGAGCATGTTTTCCATCACTAGTGGCTTGCAACCTTCAGCTTTAAAAAAAAAATCAATATTTTAATTACCTTTAAGAAATTGGAAAGGAAATAGATACTTATAAAAACTATATAACATTAACAATGAGGGGTGCTGAGAATTATAACTGTAACTGACTACTTTAAAGTTACTTAAAGTTGCCTAAAGTCAATTACCTTAAAATTACCTTTAAAGGGTAACTTTGTAAGCTATTAAAATAATAACCTACACTAAATTTTAGTGTGTCATGAATCTAAATACAAGCGACCACACTGGCAAAGAGAACGCTTGTTTCTTTCTCTGCCTTTTTGCTGTTTAACCTTGTTATCAAAGTGTCACTGTCTTAATGCAGTACCCAATCTGAATGTCAGCTTACAGAAATTTGCAGAACTGCCTCAAAACCTCAGTCTAGGGTTCCCCTTGCTAGTCTTCCTCCATTAATGCACCTCTACCATCTTCCTCTTGGCCATCCAGTTGTCACATATAGACAAAATAAGCCAGTAAGCCTTCTGAAAATCAGGCACAGAATCGTGGGCATGTTTGAAGCAATGAATGAATATTAAGAGAAACGTGCATATTGAGGAGCTGGAAATTAAGTGAGTCTGCCCTGGCAAATCATGAAATATTGTACACAGAACAAGCATATAATAATAAATTTAAGAGGAATGTTAGCCTCCATAAATTTAAATATTGTTGTAAAACTGGAATTTTTAAAAGCAGAACAAAGAAATGAAGGTACAGAAAGACATGGTTTGCGAGATACTTCAAGCTGCTTACCTTCTGATAGATAACTGTGTGAAACCACAGAAATAGGTGACAACATAAGACCCAAAAGCCAAGAAAATTCCTGTGGAACAGGATTGGAAGGAGTCCGAGTGTGCTGTTAAAAGCTGTGATCCTATGCATGCTTACTAGACGTACTGTAAGCACCAACAAACTCACCAAAATGATACATGGTCAGCATTGTGCTGTTAAGGTTAGATGGACTGATGAGTGAAAAGTAATCTCTCTCTTCTTTTCTCTTCCTCTCAAAAATGGGTAGAAAACCAGCCATCTGTTTTTATTTTTTGTTTTAGTTGAAACTCGGAACACTGCCCTGAATGTGCACAGACACTTCTATTCCAATATTAAGATCTTCAAGAAATGTATTCTGTTACACTGTACAGTATTTGGAATTTTCTTCCTCCTACAGATTCCCAGTGTAGTGTAGCGGAGCAGTGATGGTGAACCTCAGCACTCTAGAATCGATGTTTTAGACCACAACTCCCACAGTCCTTTGTCACTGGCAATATGCAAGCTTGGAATTCTCGGATTTGCAGTCCAAAACATCTGGAGTGCTGAAGGTTTGCCACCACTGGATAGAGAGATGGACTACAATTCTGGAGAAGAGGGTTGAATCCCTGCTTGGCTATGGAAATTCACTTGAGGAGTGGAACCGGTAGAACCACTCCTTAACTATATCACCTTGGAAGCCCTGTTGGGGTCAGTTAGTTCTGACCTGATAGCCCAACACACATGTACAAGTGAAACAGACATAGAAAAATTGATCAAACTGGTCGAGTCGAACTACAAAGTAGGACCATGGATATATGTACCAAATTTAATTCTGCTGTCACTAAGCAACAAATGAGCTACCCAATGCAAAACAGGTGAATTAAACCAAATGCTTCATTTTGCCTAACCAAATATTGGCATGTTTTGTTTACAAAGATTAAAATAGTTCAAAAAAGCATCATTGCCCCCCCACGCCCCACACATCCTGGTTCGTGCTCACTGAGAAGTAAGTTCCACAAACTTCAGCAGGATTTGTTTTTCCACAAATATTTGTTTTGCAATATGTGTTGGCATTAAAGAAGACAAAAAAATGTTTCGGAAAGAGGCAAGCATGAGCTGGATTACATCCTTATTATCCAAATTCTTGTTGACTTAGTAGCTAACTATTTAGTAGTACACTATTTCACTCTGCTGACACCCAAATAAATTGGCAGAGGGTGCAGCTGAACACCTCAGTCCTGTCAACAGTTACTCACAAGTAAAGCTCAAAGATTTCAGGGTTTAAAACTTTACATGGAAAACAGTATGTTTCTGCTTTTAGCAACAGAGCTCTTGTGTTCTGCCTGGCGATGATCATCCCTAGACCTAGCGCTAAGCCCGGGGGCTGGCTCTACCATTTGACAGAGTGAGACAACCAACTCAGGTGGCAAACAATAAGAGAGGCAGGACTGATGGTCCTCCTGTGGCTGTTCCAGGGTGTTGGAGGGCAGCTTAGAGTATATGCCATATATTTGCAATGGTGGTGAACCTTTGGCCCTCCAGATGTTTTGGACTGCAAGTCCCAGAACTCCAAGCCTAGATTGCCAATGACAAAGGACCATGTAGGAGTTGTGGTCCAAAACATCTGGAGGGCCAAAGGTTCACCACCACCACCACCACCACCATATAGGCTGCTCTACATCCCCTAAACAGGGCTGCTTCCCTCTGGTGTGCTGGAAGATCTCTTTCTATTGCCACAGTTCAAATAAGGTTCATGCGCTAGTCACAGCTGGCTTCTATACATGGACGGGAGAGGGGGGCTTGCCAGCCTGTCCTTGGTCTCAGGCAGTAAAATGCCTCAGTTTGGCCCTGCCTGGAATTCAAATCAGAAGGCCCACAAGTTCCTGAATAAACTTTCAAGAGCATCTCTCTGTCAACCGAAGCAGCAAAAGTGTCTTATGGGACCTTAAAGACTGTTTAGCCCAGTGGTTCTCATCCTGTGAGTCCGCAGATGTTCCTGGACTGCAATTCCCAGAAGTCTTCATCACTAGCTGAGCTGGCCAGGATTTCTGGGAGTTGCAGTCCAGGAACATCTGGGGACCCACAGGTTGAAAACCACTGGTTTGGCTCAAGCTTTTGCAGTCTGCCGCCTGCAGGATTCCCACTGTGGCCTAGTGGTTCTAGAACTCTCAAGAACTGGGTTTGAATCCCTGCTTGGTCAGGGGAACTAACAGGGAGAGAGGAACCTGTAAAACCACTCCTTAAAGTCCTTACATCTCTTAAAAGCGCTATTAGGGTCACTATAAGCGGCTTCTGACTTGGGGACAGCGAGCACACACACACACACACACACACACACACACAGAGAGAGAGAGAGAGAGAGAGAGAGAGAGAGAGAGAGAGAGAGAGAGAGAGAGAGAGCCCAGACGATCAGATATATGGAGGAATCTTCCCCAACTGTTGTTTTGCTCGTTGCAAAAACCCAACTCAAGCGGAGGGGGAGAAGGCGCGTGAAGCCGTTACTGAGAGAAGCCAGAAGGGGAAAGGTGGATATTTTAAATAAGTTCTTTTAGAAGAGAAAACTAAATGTCGACGGACAAACATGTCCCTCTACTCGCCTTCCCTCCCTCCTTTCCTCCCTCCCGCCCTTCCTCCGCAACAAGGCTTTTCCACTTACCCATAGCGGTGATGGAAAAAGCAGAGAAAGTTCAGCGCTCAAAGTTGGTCGCTCAGTCCCGACCGAGGAGCGGGCCAGGAGGAAAGAGAGCAATCCCGGCGCGCTTCCGGGAAGAGACCCTCCAAGAAGCGGATCGGCGTCTTCCAGGCAGCGAACGGAGCGCGGAGGGGGAAGCACGTCGAGGCTTCCGAGGCAAGGGGCGCCGCTACGACACGCAGCCCGCCCGGGGGCCAGGCGGCGAGTGGGCTTTCAGATTCCGGAGTGGGAATTCGCATCCCGGATGCTGGGGCAGAGCAAAACACAGTCACACACACACACACCGAATATTGCACCTCCGGCAAGCCGAGAAAGCGGCGAGGAAGGATGAGATCGAACCGTTGCGGAATATCAGGGTGAAGGACCGTAAGGCTCCTTCTTGACTCTCCAGGACTCCAAAAAAGTTGTGCGTGCGCGTGTGTGTTTCCCGTTAGCAGATGGGGCTGGCCGGCCGGCGCCACGTTGCTCGGGCCCTGCCCACCGCTGCCCGGAGCTGGTGGGAAGGTGTGTGTGTGGCGGGGGGGGGGGAGACTTTTCCCCACAAACAAGGGCCCGTCCAGAACTTTTCTGCGGGTCTGGCGAGAAACCCAGGGAAAGGATGCGCCCTCTCCTTCCGGATCCAACCCTCGCCGCCTCCAGACCGTTTTGAGCTGACCGGGCTAGAGTCGGAACCGGAGTGGTCAAGGTTCTAGTTCCCAATGAGGCATGCGACGTCTGGGCTGACCCACCTCGGAGGGTTGTTGTGTGAACAAAGGAGGGGAAGAGAACCTTGTACAGTGGGCCCTTGTATAACAAACGGTTTGTATAACATAAAATCTGTACAACATAAAAAATTCCGGAGATAGGGGAAACTTGCTTAACAGAATCGCCTATGGGGCGTATCCGTACAACATAAAAATGGTCGCGATTAGGGATTACTCTGTTTTCAATGCATTCCTATGGGGAATTTGTATAAAGGAAAATTTGCTTAACATCATTTCATGTGGAACTAATTCATTCCTTTATACAAGGTACCACTTTAGTTCAGTTGGCATTGGAGGACACAGCAGCATGTGGATGTAAGTAACAGCAACTCCAGCCAGGCTTTTTAATACATTGGCCCTGTTGATGTGCCATACGGTTTATCTAATTTACCAAGGCTAATCTGATGAGGTGCCAGGGTATGGCTTTGTTGTATGCTTGGTCATATGCCCAGCTGTCCAACCAAGGTGTGGCCCAGCACCTTGTCAATTAGCTGCAATTGTCAAGAGCAAATTATTCATCATTTGAGGTGAACACTATTAGGATTCCAGTCATTACATTGATAAGCGTTTTACCCCAACAGTTTAATGTATGCACAGGTACAAGTAGGTATATGATGAACATCTTACAAGTATGTGCAGTGGTTTCAGATGGATCCAATGATTATGACATGAGTCTTAAACCTAATCAGACCATTAGCTAATCTAGCTGAGTGTTAACACTGGTTTATGGTTATTTGCTGGGGTTACATGGAACATACCCCCTCCCACTCCCAACATCAGCCTTGGACACTGCTGCGTATTTCTGGGCTGCTTGTTATACAGCACTATGTTTCTCTGCCCAGACACAGGTTGGGGGAGCCCACACGTGAAGGAAGTGTATTGTGTGAATGGGCCATTAGTTATGACCATGCAAGAGTGCAACAGAAGATACTGCAGGTTGCACTTGTTTTCCAAAATACCAAATGTGTTCGATATCAGCAGTGAAAAGAAATGCAGCAATGTGGACAACTGTACAAGTCAAGCAGAACTCTTCTGTAACTGGAATGAAGTACTCTGTGTGCCTCCAAAATTTACATGCTTCTGCAGCAGTGAAATTTCATTAAGGGAAAACTCAATAGGACCCCCATATCTACAATATCTGTATCCACTGATACACTTATCCACAATTTGAAAACATTAAAAATATTTTTTTAAAAAAAAATCCAGAAAAAGCTATTGTCACGTGTGATCAGAATTAGTGCCTAGTGGGCACAATTGACCATCTAATGGCCAGTTCTGGCAAGGCATGTGAAAAGATTTTTGTCACCATTTAATACTACACCATGCATTCTTATCCACTGTTTTCAGTATCCACAGTTCAAGTGGGGGGAGACTGGAACCAATCCTCAGTGCATATGGGAGTTAATTCTAATTGGCAAGCAGCAAGAGTAACTTGCATTGACATCAGTTATACCTAAGAACCAAATAAGATGGGTTAATACCAAGCAAGTCAAAGATCTTTTCTGTAGAAGAGTAACACAAATTATTAAAACCACTAACACAAACTATTAAATAAATAAATAAATGTTTCCATCAGCAACTTCCTTGTCTGTTTTTTTTTAAACAAGCACAATGAGAGTTAACTTTTTCTTATCAGTTTCACAGCTCCATAAGAAAGTTAGGGAGTTTGTTGTTGGCTATCTCGGGACAATGTTATCAGTCCAGTCTGGTTTACCTTGGCCATTTGCTTTCTTCCTAATACAATGTTTGAACTCTCAGTTCTAACAAACTGACTACTGTCTTCTCTCAGATTTGCTACACACTCCTCACTTAAAAATCTAGTCATCCCCCTTTCCATATATGGATAGGTCGACATACCAGTCTTGGAACCTCTCTTTGTTCTGATTTCTTGGGGTTTCAAGCTCCATATTAAAAACAAATTCAGGAAGGGTATTAGTTTACCCCAAATAACCATTTCAGAAGATGTAATAAGCTTATTCCTGTTCTCAAATGGTTCATTTAAGTCATTATGAAAACAAGAGCTCATAACTGGCCCCTTTCTATATTTTTACATTACATCCCAGTTTTAATACTCATCAAAAGGAATGCAAGTCAGAAGTAAACAACTCAAGAGATGAACAAATATGTAAGATTCAGAAGAAATTTTGGTGTTAGGTGCAATATAGCAAAGTATGCAAAACAAAATGACTAGTGTTGCCACTTAGGTTTGAAATTTTCCTTGGAAATGTTTGCTCTTGAGAAGTCTGATCAGGGAAGCCATGGGTGGGGTGAAAATGATTATCTAGCAAAAGGTTAAGGCATCACAACAGGCTGCTGTTTAAAAGTCATTGAAGCTGGATAAGATGTGCATTTTACTTCCTGGTCATTCACAACAGCAGTTCTGAACTGTTACTGTTCCTATTACTGGTGGGATGGAGTGTTTCCATTTGAATGGGGAAGAATTAGCTCTTTCTCAATTAGACGTGGACACAAAACACATCACAAAAAATTAAAGAAATCCATCAATAGAACCAGAAAAATCTGCAAAACATGCCTGTAATAATCAGCAAGCACACACAGCACATACTGCCATCTTGGTGTATACTTTCAAAAGTTGGAATGGGTTACAGAATCCACTCCAGAGTTTTTGTTAAGCTCTAACACATTTGTTGTAAGCTGTTCCCATGCCTGTGGATAAGAAGCCAACATCATTGCCCAGCCTGAGGTGGTGGAAAAACACAACCATATATGCTCAAAAACAGAAGAGTTGCTTAAAAATAGCCAAGTAACAGAAAAATAGAAGGCCCGTACAGGAGCTGATAAGAGCTTGAAAAGTTGCTTTTTTGTGGACTGAAAGTTTCCTTAGCAAGACTGGTGATTGGTTAAGTTGACACTGGCAGTCTGAAAGCTGTAGTCAAAGCTATCACTTCCAAATACTGGAATATATGTTTGGATTGTTTGTTACATTCAAACTGCAGTCCAAATAGCAAGCACAGGTGTCCACTGTAAAACTGGGACCAAATGTATAGGCACACAGGACTCCTGTGTTAATTTAATGTGGAAGATACCTAATACACCTGCAACACTCACAGCACCTGTCAGAGATCCTGCTTGTGCATACCAATGGAACATACCTCTTAAAGGTATAAATCGTTCCTCTTTTTCATCTGATCATGCTTACATTGACTTGAAGACAGATAAAGGTACTTCAGATGAAGAGTGTTGTTAATGTTTTCCTGGTTGCATGACAGTACAAATTCAACATATGTAGCTCTGTCAACAGAGAATCATGCAGCTAGGTGTCATAATATTCTCTTAAAGGCATGGGAATTTTGCCAGAAAGGTACTGGCACTTATTTGTCTAACACAGGGAGATTATTATTATTGGCCAGGCTCCAATGAACTAATTCAATGAACACACGCTACCTGTAGACCTGGTTTTATGGAAGAATGATTTCCTTCAGCCTAGGCTTTGCGTCAAACTTAAGCTAAGTCTGAATAAAGTTTCAAAAAACATTTTATGATACAACCTCATTGAGCAGCAGAGATTTAACTGTTCAAAAGGGGGAAAGGTGAACATGTTTCTAATGTGAATGTAATCTTTTGCATATGCCTGACTAGATTTCTTCAGTCATCAGTATTGTGATTCACTGTCCAGATATACTATCTATGTATCTTCGAAAAAGCATGATACCTAAAATAAGCAAGTGCCTAGCCATGATGCACTTTACTTTCATACATCTGTGCAGCACATGATTTGTATATAAATGATTCAGCTCCCTGCATCTTCTTAAATTATGGGATGGGGAACCTGCATTCTCCAGTGAGGCTGAACTAAAACTCCCATAAACCTTTTTCTATAATTCTAGAACTACTGTATTCTGTTTCTGCTGCTTGCTTCTTATATTGATGACAGACCCTGGAATGAGAACATATACATCAAAGACATTTATCCTGTAGTTTTATTACATGCACCCTGATCAGATGCCCTTTGGATGTCTCATCCCCAGCCATAGCTATGGGCTTCAGGAATGTTCAAAAGAAAGTGTCTTTACAAGCCTTTCTCTCTTACTGCCCCCCCCCTTGCATAACACCTTCCTTCTTCTGTACAACTCTGGGAAAGTATCTGAACCTTTGGTCTTCTTTGCACTTGTTACTTTTACTATCTGTTCGTGGCCTGCAAATAATCAAAGTCCATCTTTCAAAATACTGTAAAAATTGTTAGAATTTTCAACTACAGTTCTGTCTATCTAACAGCAGCATGATTTAAAGACATTGACAAATAGTCACATCATTTCTGTGGCATGAAAGTATGTTCTTTCTGGACACTAAGCCATTGTTAAATGCCTAAAAGAAGTACATGCTTTCCCCTGGTCAGTTGGCATCGTATTTTCCCAACAACAACCTGACATATTGGTTATTTGAGTTAGGGGTCATCTAACAGACCTAGATTGAGCAAATTTGGGTTTTTTAATTCTGTTCCAAAAACCAACACAGTGTCAGCACCACAAAGAGACTAACAATGTTGATAGAAAAACTCTGATTTGGCCTACAGAGATGGCACAAAATAAGAGAAAATAATTTCAATGCATCAGTAGAAAGCAAGGGATAATCTCTGATTGCATGCAGATTTTATTGTACAATTGTGCTGTCCACAAAATTATTTCCTCTTACTGTTCAGTTAGATTGTATTTTGTGTCTCTTCAAATGTGCTTGATGTTTTCTGCCTAAAATGGAAAAACTGATGTTTTGTTTAAAAGGGATGTGATGTGCATTGTCTTTCATTGCCGCCATTAGGGCAGTCAGATGGGAAAATTTATCAGGGTGCTTCGTGTTTAGTAAAAAACAAAAAAAGTAAAAATAAGTGATACCTTAGGAGATCACCAAAAGAAATAATACAATAAACAAGTTTTTTGTGGATTAAACACCACTTCCTCAGGTTTGTACCAGTGTGAAGAACTTAGAGTCCAAAACATAAAGTTCAAACGCACATGGCATGATGGATATTGCCAGGTAAGTTGCTCTTGTATATTAAATCCAGCAGTACTTGGCATGATGGGTCTCACCAGGCAGGTTTGTCTGTTAGATGGAAGTCAGGAATCTGATTGCTGTTTTGTGTTACAGCTTTGACAGCTGTGGAATGAGTGTAATAACCCAGTTTCCCAAACAAACTATTTTTAGTAGTTACAAAGAAGAGAGGGTACTTCAACAACTTGTGTTTGTCAGGCAAAGTACATCCTCAGAAATTTTCTTTCTCATATAACTGCTACTTCATGATTTGGGGGGGGGGAGTCAGCCTTAAGGATGCTGGAAGCCTTACACATGTTTTTGCTTGTCATACCTACATGATAATTCAAACATTCTTGTATCAGTTCTGAAGCAAGTCAGCAGAGGGCTCTACATCATCACAGCAGTATAATTTAATAATCAAGAATTGCAACGGGTCATTTTGCTTGTAGGAAATGGCAGAAAAGTGTGATGTGTTGGTCTCTAGCTCTACTGATCTGAGAAGAAAAACCATTTTTATTTTCCACTCATTCTTCACGCTGCAACTTTAAACAAAACTCCCAGTTAGTTAAAAATGGTGGCCACAGCACAGCACAGAATGAAGGTATGATCAGACAGCTGCCCAGGTGCATTCCTAATCACACAGGAAAGGGTTGCTTAACAGAAACTATTTCCATTAAAGTAACTCTTCAGTTTGCCAGGGAAATTGCTGGTTCAAACAGATTCCACTTCAGCATAGATCAGGGGTGGACTGGAGCACATTTCCTCATGCAATGTGGGATTACAGAGAAACATACCACATCAGACTGCACCACAAGCAGTGTGAGCTCTGATCTGTTTCTCATGCAATCACAACCAGTGCACTGGAAATAAATATACTGAACAGCCACTGAGGCAAAATAGCTGTAGGACTGGAAACACAGGCATTACAACCCCAACAAAAGATGGTGAGTAATATTCTGGTGAAGTACAACAGATATAATAACTTTTTATCAGTGTCTCATATTTTTCCAACAAGCAAAAAAACTAGAAGTGCAGGTGAGTCTGGTTTAGCAGTCTCTGTAGTGTTAGGTTTCTAACTTGCAGGAGAAATTTTATCGCACATGTGCCCAGTAAGATAACACTGCCCATTATATTCTACTATAGTATACATTCAATTAGGTTTTATGAAGATACAACTGGGCCTTATAAATGGCCAGCATTGTTGTTCCTACTATAAGCAACAAAGTAGCCATATAACCAGGCACCAATACAACCCATGTTAGGCTGTGGATCACCCAAGATGGAATAGTCAAACCTGAGATACCAGACTACATCCACTGTCTTCAGAATTAATGGTGACAACAGAATAGAATGGACCGTTCCAGTGGTGATGAGGGCAGAGAAACTTGTGGAGGGCAGCAGCAGAAGTGGAAGGTGACACTAGCAGAGGATCTTAAAGAAACAATTGCACTGACAGTCAAGCAAAGTTTTAATAGCACTCTGCAGAATGTGGCAAGGGTACATTCTTCCTGGATGGTTCATACCTTGAACACCTTCCCATGGCTGACAATAGAAAATGAAACAAGAAATAGCGCTGAGAAATGTTCTGCAAGAGAAAAGCAATCACACAATAAAACAGGATGTAAAAAGAACCACGTGAGAATAGAATGCAAAAACAACCCATAGAATTCAATGAAGCCAGCAACCCCTTAATTGCAAATACATCCTCCAGGCAACCAAACAGACATCACCACATAGCCAATAAAGAAATCAATAAATTAAATAACTGGAAATAGTAGGAGAAACAATATGTTCTCACCAAAACAAAGCCAAATGAACCTGGTACCATGGTACAGACTTAGATCAGTTAATACTCAAAATTCAAGTAAAGTGAAAGAACACTAAGACAGTGCTAAATAAAAGACAAAATCATGCAGCACCTTAAATACTATTATATTTTAATGTAAGCTTTTGTGGACACATCCACTTCTTCAGACATATGTCTGAGGAAGTGGTCACATTCACGAAAGCTTACACTAAAATATAGTAGTTAGTCTTTAAGGTGCCACGTGTTTTTCTCTCTTATTTTGCTTTGTTTTTATTTTTGCCTGGAATTCTTGCACAGACTAACATGGCTACCTCTCACAAACAAGATAGTACTGAAATTAATATCACAGAAATTGCTAATGAATCTGAAGTCAATATAAACAATAGATTAGCATGACTGAAACCAGAGACATTATCAGGGAAGAAGGCACAAAGAGCACCAGGTTAGTCAAAAGAAAAGCCTAGCCTAGATGGAGGAAAGAACTGAAACTGTTTCAAGCCAGAGAAGCCAAAAGTGACAGAAATGTAACTGCAACTGCTCAGCTACTATCAAGGTGGAAACAGAGGACTATTACAGCCATCAGTGCAAAGAAATAAAGAACAAAAGAGGCAGAAAAAAGAACTTCTGCAAGATCTAATAAATTAAATTGAGATTTAAATGTAGATTAGGGGTGCTGTAAAGCTCAACAGAGCTGCCTAGATGCCCTAAGCCAGTGATGGCAAACCTATGGCAGGGGTGCCCTCGGAGCCCTTTCTGTGGGCACTTGACATCGCCCCTTCATAGCCACCAGTATACAGGTTCAATTGCTGTATTGGCACTTTGCAAAAAAAAATTGGCCCTGATTAGTACTTGGATGGGCGACCACCAGGGAATACCAGGTGCTGTAGGCGCCTGGAGTAGGAACTGGCAAGCCACTCCAGTACTCCTGCCAAGAAAACTCCATGGACATGGAGTCACGTAGAGTCCGTCAGGACTGTAACGACACAACACACACACACAAAGCTCAACAGGGGAACACATTGTGGACCAGGAAAAAAAATCAACAAAAGCATTACTAGACTGTGCTTTGTTGACCTGATCTTGCAATCTCAAACCTACTTCCCTGCAAGGATCTCTTTCTAAGAACGAAATTTCCTTCTCAGTAATACACAAGTTATCCCTGAATCCAGCCAGATTTGCACCGCAATAAATAAATAAATAAACAAAAGGCTAAGTGGGAAGTTGGGGCCAACTATTAACAAGGAGTGACACTGTCTCTCTGGGACGACTAAGCCCTGTCTGAGGAGCACAAAGAAGGGGGAAAAGGAAGGTAAATAAGCTTCCTTCCAAAAGCAGCCTCGGACTTTATAAACTTTTTCAGGCTAATGGATGACTGGGACGACGAAGCTCCGCCTCTACGGAAGAGGCGCTTGGTACGCCCCTGGCGTAACTCCACGGACTACGCGTGCGCAGTAGCGCAAGAAGTCCGCTTCGGCCATCATGGCCGGTCCGGGTGGACAGGGAACTTCGGTCGAGCCAGAACCAGAGCCCGAGCCCGAAGTAACTTCTCCGCCCTTGGCGGGGCTGGAGCTAGTCCAGCAAGGGGCGGAGGCCCGGGTCTATCGGGGCCTGTTCCTAGGCCGCCCGGCGGTCATCAAGCACCGCTTCCCGAAGCGTTACCGCCACCCGGCGCTGGAGGAACGGCTGAGCCGGAGGCGAACCGCCCAAGAGGCGCGCTCGCTGCTGCGCTGCCGGCGGGCAGGTAGGGGGCGGGGCTTCAGCCGGGCTTGGGCGGGGCTAGGAGCGGGCGGCGGGGTGGGTGGGGGGAGCCCTGCCAATCTTCTGAATGGGAACATTGTATTAAATCCCCTCATTCATTCCTTTTGGGCAGATCGGCTGGGATTTGAGTACTGTATTATTGGGAGGAAGCCAGTGGAAAGGGAACCCTAAACATCACTTTGGAGAATTTTGTGCGGGGGGTGAAACTTGTGAGATTTCCTGTCTTGGGGAATTATATACAGTGGTACCTTGTATAAAGGAATTAATTCGTTCTAAATGAATTATGTTAAGCAAATTTTCCTTTATATACAAATTTCCCATAGGAATGCATTGAAAACAGAGTAATCCCTAATCAGGACCAGTTTTATGTTGTATGGGTTCGCCCCATAGATGAGTCTGTTAAGCAAATTTCCCCTATCTCTGGAATTTGTTTATGTTGTACAGATTTTATGTTATATAACATTTGTTATACAAGAGTCCACTGTAACTGGTTTTCTATGCCTCTTGTTTACTTATAATCTTCCTGTTCATTGTGGGAAAGTATCAAAATGGGTTTTTAATAGAAAACCAACTGTTTTTGTACTGGCTTTCCCGAAGAGCTGTCAAGTCAATTCTGATTTGTGGCAACCCTTTTCAGGGCTTTCTAGGCAGAGAATGCTTGGAAGTAGTTTACCATTTCTTTCATCTGGGTGTGCCCTGCGACTGCAGCTTGCCCAAGGCCACACAGACTGCTTCTACTCGCAGGAGAAGCAAAAGGAATGGAACGCCCCAACCTGTGGTTGCGCAGCTAGATATCTAAGTCACTGAGCAAGCTGGCCAGCTGGCATAGTGGTTAGAGTGCTGGATTTTGGAGACCCAGGTTTGGGTCCACAGTCTGCTGTGAAAAATCACCAGATGATTTTGGGCCAGTCCCATTCTTTCATTTTAACCTGCTTAATAGGGGTGTTGTGAGAATAAAGCATGGAGAGGGATAGCCGTTTTCATTGCCTTCACTTTGACTGAGGAAAGGAAGGATGCAGATGTTAACTATTCAATAATGTAAAAGTAACAGTTTATGGTCCTTTTCTCTTAGGAATTTCTGCACCTGTTGTATACTTTGTGGATTATGTTTCCAACTGTATCTATCTTGAAGATATTGTGGAATCGATGACAGTGCGGGACTATATCATCTCTGAACAACAATCTGGAAAAAATGCCAGTCGTCTTACTGTGTTAACAGAGAAGATAGGCGAGATGTTGGCACAGATGCATGATGAAGATCTTGTTCATGGGGATCTCACAACATCAAACATCCTTTTGCGACCACCAGTGGAAAAGCTGGATCTGGTGCTAATAGATTTTGGACTGAGCTTTATTTCTGCACTTCCCGAAGATAAAGGTGTTGATCTGTATGTCTTGGAGAAAGCTTTTTTGAGTACCCACCCAAATACAGAGGCTCTGTTTGAAGCCCTGTTGAAGAAATACTCAGTTGCATCGAAAAAAGCCGCTCCAGTTATTAAAAAACTGGATGAAGTACGGCTAAGAGGAAGGAAGAGATCCATGGTTGGATAAAATAACACAGCAAGCATGCAAAGCTAGGGCAGACAGGTTTTACTCAGTATGCAGTTCAGAAAAAAAGTTTCAGTTATTCATTATAAAATAAAATACATTGTTTGCATTGTTTAATGTTCATACAATAAAGCTGGTTTGTGTTTTTATGGTTATGATCTGATTCCTGCTTCAGAATAGCTGAAGAATTTGACAGAAACATGCCTGCTGCTTAATTCAAAACCTGGAAACATGGCATATTTTAAAGTTAGTGTAAAGTGGTGTGTCAGAGTGTAAATGGAAAAAAGAAAATCTGCAATGGCATGGGAAAGATATATGTATCACAACTGATCCTAAGGCTCATATTGTATCCCAAAGCCTTCCAAAATACTTTTTTTGTTTGAAAAAAAAAAGGGTGAGGTGTCATAATCAAAAGGGTCCTGTTTTGTATGCCTACATACTACAGTTCAGCCCATGTGTTGCCCAGAGCATAGGATACTAGTTAGGATGCTCAGTTAGGCCTGGTCTAATTTAATTCACTCTGTCTGTGCGTCCCTTATATAATATACTGTCTGTTTAAATCTAGATTTAATTCAGTTGTAGTTGTATATGGGATTATAGTCAACTCTAGACTACCTGAAAGCATACTTAAGATTGAAACACAGATGGGTTGAAATTGTCATGCTCCTTCCACACCAAAGAGTTTTGCAGCATTTTTAAGATTGAAGGCTCATTGTGACATAAGACTAAACTATATAGACATTCATGTGTCTACTTTGATAGATGCATAAATGTTACCACATGTTATGGATACATGTGCAGACAGAGCAGGTGTCAGGATTTACAGTTTGTATTACTGACTCCAACCATATGATCTTTTAGAATCAGTCTGCAAGATGCCGGAACCTTATACATTTCAAAAGTAAGAAGACTAATGGTGTCACACATTTCAATTTGGAGACACTTGTAGATAGAACCGTCCCCTCTTTTCTTTGCCATAAATGTTAGTATGATTTGTCATCATACTTTCCAGAGGCGGAAGCCTAACCTTCAAAAATGAAGAAAGAAAACCAGACAATTTGAAAATGGTTAAAGCAGCAGTACTATACTTAATGGAGAGTATGTATGTCCCAATTAATTTAGTTCCTCTCAGTTTGAGCATATATGAACAAGATTGCACAATTAAAGCTATAGTGATACTCATACTTAGAATAACCTCCAACAAATCTTAAATGTAATTAACTCAGGCAGTGGTGGGCTGCATGGTTTTCTCTTCCCCAATGCAAAAGTTTTCAGGGCTGGTTCCACTATTACACAAACTGGGACTAGCACATCTGATGGCAGCAATGGCAGTTTGACAACTATTCCTCCCAAGTCTGGTCCTGTGTCCCACAATCCATCCGTTTAGGAGGCTGGAGCTATGCCGATCCCATCACGTGGTCTGTCCTTCACCTTCACACTACCTTGCTACCCGTGTTAAGATTTATCTGCAATTTCTGTCTCCTCCGTTGAATGGAAGCAAAGTCACCTGGCCATTTGCATCAGGTGGCAGAATATTGTGGCTCATCCCCAAACTTGGATTACCGAAGTCCCTTCTGTGTTGCCAGCAACAAAGGGTTGCCAACAACTGATGCAGTACATGGGTGTTATGATAGCATGGCATATTTACTACCATAGGTCCCCTGTCTTTCATCTTGTCACCTGGCAGGCAGAAATCCCTGAGTGCTACACCACTTGCCCCAGCCTAACCTAGCAGTGATGTGTGTGTGTGTGTGTGGGGGGAGATTCTGTCTGTTGAATGTGTTCCTGTTACACAGCCCTGTCAGAGGAAATTTAGATCCCTATTTCTGGGACTTTTTGGAATCAATATGCAGGTCTTTGTTAGAGCCCGACCCTCTCTTGTTAAGGACTTGGATTTTACATTTTAGGGTATACTGTGGGGGAAGTTTGATAATTGTTGAACAAAATCACAGAATCATAGAAGTTGGAAGGGGGTTATAAGGCCACCAAGTCCAACTCCCTCCCCTACACATACACACACCAGGTCCAAATTTCTCTTGAATGCCTCCAGTGTTGGAGCAGTCACCGCCTCTTGAGGTAATTAAAAGCTTGTATTCTCTAGGTCAGCCGGATGCCTTGCATGGAAGAAAATTCCAGTATCCCTTAGATATACAGGGCAACGGTGTTGCAAATAGCAGCCAGAGAGGGGAGACGGGAGGTAAAATAGATTCCTTTAGGAGTAGGGGGGGGGATATCAAGAAAATCATGAGGGTGTCCTCTTCAGCGTCCCATTTTCTATGCCTACCCCAGCAAGCTGCAGACCCCACCCACGTCGCCTCCCTTCTCCCCTTATTTGCAAAAAACGCGGCTTGTGGACTTGAAGCTCGGCCCGATCCTATTATGCCTTGCTTCCCTATCCGAAGCTGGCGGGTCTTGGACTGCACTTCAGAGTCGTCTCCGTGTGTACTTTATTTCTGGTCAACATTCATACGATCGAGCCGGTTTGTGTGTGTGTGTGGGGGGGGAAGTGGCGACGAACGGGAATCTATTAAAGCAGGCAAGACGAACAGAAGAAAGAATGGACAGTTTAAAAAAAAAAGGAATTAACAAAGCACTCACTACGTTGACACTTGCGTAACAGAAAGACAAGAGAGCTGCTTTATTTACTTTCCCCTGAGGAGGGCGTCCAACGACTTTTGCTGTGGCGCAGCGGCAACGCTCAAGACCGAGAGGATTTGTGTCCTGAGCCAGGAACTCGAGTTCGAAACTGCTGTGGGGCTGTTTCCGCCTCTGCAAGCGTCCTAGCGCTCCAGGCTGCTTCGTGTCGGGGGCGTATTCACTTACTTGCAAGAAAAAACTGCTCCAGGCCTAGTGCCCGTTTCCCCTGTGGATCCTGGGTTCCACCGGCCAGGAAATAACTTTTCAGCCCGCAATCGCCAGCCTTCTGCTTCCTCGTCCGCAGCGCACCGTATGTCGGAAGAGTCCGGGAAAGATCACTTCCTCGAGTCGCCCCCGTGGTCTCACCGTATATCACGTGCTCTCAAGGTGCTTTCCGAGTTACAGCAACCCTAGCAGGGTAAGAAATCTAAGGGCTTATTTTACCAGTGCCACTCCCGCCCCGCGAGTTCCCACGACCGAGAAAGGGTGCAAACGCAGGTCCTCTGAGTTAGTCCAACACTATCCGCCACACTGCCCGAACCCTGGCTCCTAAGAGATAAAAAGTCTCAAAACCCAATTGGTGTGTTTGTTGTGCGGGCTTCCTCTCAGAGCCTTAAGCTTGTTTTTACTTCCTAATTCTGCTCTCTGTGATTTATCCCCCTATTAATTCCGCATCGATTAAGAATTATAGTCACGCAGACCGTTGCAAAGCAGCACCTTGGCGTGTAAAAACCAATGACTCCTAATTTTGCTGATGAGAAACTGGGTGTGTTTTTAATCTGGTCGCTGCACAGTCCAGAGTTCACCAGGTGGGATTTCTTCCTTTCTCTGCGAACAGGCCATGCCATGAGACGGTTGTTGCACTTCCTATTGTATCTGGCGGCTGCAGGTAAGGCCCCTCCCTGCCTTGTGTTTTGTGCACTGTTACTGCTCCCCCCTCCCATATTGAGGATGCTGTCACAACCAAGTTTCAGGATCGATCCCCCAAGAGACGGAGCTCAGCCCCTGCAAAGCCACCCTTTCCAATGCCAGGACACAAGCCTTGTTCCAGAGGGCAAGGTTTCAACCGTGACTTGGAAATGGCAGGGGAATGGATCACTGCTGAATATGTAGCAAAAGTGGGTAAACATAAGAGCGCTTCAACAGCCAGCAGAATTTGGAGGTTGCAGGGCAGTGATGCCGAGCCTTTGGACTCCATATGTTTTGGACCACAACTCCCACAGTCCTTTGTCATTGGCAGTCTAGGCTCAGAATTCTGGGAGTTGTGGTCCAAAACATCTGGAGTGCTGAAGGTTCGCCACCACTGTCGTAGGGCTTTGATCACCAGGGTTCTCAACCTGTGGGTCCCCAGATGTTCCTGGACTGCAACTCCCAGAAACCCCTTCCAGCACAGTGAGTGGTGGAGGCTTCTGGGAGTTGCAGTCCAGGAACATCTGGGGACCCACAGGTTGGGAACCACCTGTCATGGGTGTTGTAGTTGCATGGTAGAAGCAGAGTCTGGGCATGCTGTCCTGTTGTCTGAGATTTGGGGTGGGAGGTGGGCCTCAATCACTGAGAGGATGAAGGAGGAGGAGGACGGTGGCAGTGGCTATAGCGTCTGGCTCAGGGGGCAGTGAGTGAATGGGGGTGGCTGCTCTGATAAAGCCCTCATTGCTCCACCACCTCACGCACTCACCTGCCTTTGGCTAACAGTAGGCAGGGGCTGGCAAAGGTAAAGTTGGAAGCAACCGTGATGGTTATTGATTCCCAACCCCTGCCAGTGAAGAGAGTTCACAACTAAATCGATCCTGACAGCTGCTCATCCATTCTCTGTTTAAAAACCTCCCTTGAAGGAAAATCTTTCGCGTTCCAGGGTGTAATTTATTTTATTATCAGACAGCACCATACCTCAGGAAAGTCTTCCTAATATTGAACAGAAGTCTTTCTTGTACATTTGAACCTGCTGGCTGGGTGAATGCCCTATGAAACAGCAGAAAACAAACCTTTCTCCATCTTCCATCTGTGTTAGTATCTGTCCTGCATTGCGGATCTTGTATTTAGGTTCTATTTCTCTAGAGCAGTGACTCTCCAGTGTAAGGGTTTGTAGGGTTTGAAGTTTTAACTTGTAAACCACCTCGAGGAGTACAGTACTTGCACTAATGGGAAGGTATGTCAGACAATTAAATACATACATATTTAAAGCCACGTTTAACATTTTTGCAGAGGTCTTTGGGACTGGCAGTATAATACTAGTTATAAGCAAAGCAAAGGCAAAGTGTTCTGCTTATATACCGCACCATACCACTTCAAGTAGTCTCTGGGCGGTTTACAGTTTAATTACAGTATGCAGGCTACACATTTCCGTTGCCCCCCCCCCAGCAAGCTGGGTACTCATTTTACCAACCTCAGAAGGATGGAAGGCTGAGCCAGCCATGACCAGGTTTACCTGGGATTGAACCCCAGGTCGTGAGCACAGTTTTGCCTGCAGTACAGGCATTTGACCACTGCGCCACGAGGCTCCCCTCAAAAGTAAATCCTGTTGAATTCAATAGGACTTACTTCCTGGCAAGTAATATAGGCAAGAAGGAACTCTGTCAATGGGACCCAGAATTTTGGCCAAAGCCCAGAAAGTGTCAAGATTATAGTGTATGCTGCCATGACTATACTGTACTGCTTTTTTGTTCTCATGATAATGACAGTGTCTTACTTCTAGCTGCCTTGGAGCTGAGGATCAGCCATTCTCCCGTCATAGGACTGGTGCACAAACAGGTTGTGCTCCATTGTAACTTTACCGTTATTGCGAGTGTCAAAAAGGAAGATGTGGCTGTTAAATGGACCATGAGAACAGTGATTGGAGAAGACAGGCCAGTGTTTCAGTTTGATGGGAACCACACAGCAAGTTACCGTCAAGGGTCTTTAGTGAAGACTGAGTTTCTTCCCTATGGTATAGCATCGCTCACCTTGTCAAATGTGACGTTAACGGATGAAGGGACTTACACATGCACTGTTTTAGTCACTCCACAATATGGAAATGGGAAGATCCAGCTTAAAGTCAGAGGTACTATTTGCTTTTGAATTTATGGAACAAGAACGAATGGAGGAATCCTCAAAGTGGATACAGTTGGTGCAGCTTGAGAAGTGTTCTGATTGATGGTTCTAGCCAGCCAGTCATCCATAACCTCCTTTAGGATGACATTCCATCATCACATCATTGACTAGTGGTGATGGAATGGAGTGGTGCTAGTTAGCATACTTCTTTTGAATATACAGTATATGAATACAATCATAGGCTGAACATTATTGAGCGTCAGAACAAGTAAAGACCTGCCTCATCAAAAGTTGCAGAGCATCCTTGGTGTGCATCTGTTGAGGGAAACTGTGGTGGTGGAGGTAGAAAGAAGCAAACATTTGTATAGAAAACAGCAACTCCTGTTGTGATTTTGTTGTAAAATCTAAGAGTGCAACTCCCCAACCATAAGAGTGTTTCTGAACATTAGGAAGTGAAACAGAACCTTCAGCTTTTTGCATGTAAATGGTCCTTAATTTATTAGTTTTAAATAGACTGACTATTCCCAACATTATCAAGGACTGGGGTATTCCATATAAGAGTCCAGCTCACTCTGTCACCTGCAGTATTGAGAAAAGACTATATCGCATAGCTGATCTGAAAGGCCAAACACAGCCCTCCAACCTACAATTGTGATGTAACTGCAGGGGTTTTATATTCAGCCCCATCAGCCAGTTTTGCAAGGTGGGGTTAAAAGCAATGGATAGTACTGCAGGCTTCATATGATCCCATAGCTTCAGCCCAGGTTTGAAGGCCAGGCTGTCTTTGATCAGTCACAACTGCACTTGCAGTGATTACTGTGCAAAAATATATATCAAACTGCAGGACCTTCATGGTCCCTCTTTCCCTGCCACAGATCCCTCCAACCTGCAAATGCAGACAATTAACTGACTGTATGTTCTTTGGAAGCTGTAATATTGCCATAACCTGCAGTGTAGGGTAAAAGCAGTGAATAACAGTATAGGTTGTATTGGGCAGGTTAAGGGACAGTTTAAGGACAACCTATGCAGTTTTTCAAAACATGATTTCTTCTTCCAGAGAGCTTAGCTGTTGTAGACAGTGGCTTCCTTTACGGAGTCAATCCATCTTGAATTTGATCTTCCTCAATTCTTGCTTCCTTCCACCTTTTTGTTGCAGTATTGTTGTCTTTCCCAAAGAATCCTGAGTTCTCATGTTGTGCCCAAAGTTAGGACAGCCTCCTTGTCAACATTTCTTCTCTTTCTGGAAGTCCAGGATATCTACAGAGTTTTCTTCCAGCACCACATATGGAAACCTCTTATTGTTCATGGATTACAATTCCCATCTGCCTCAGTCAGCATATCATTTGGTGAGGTGTATTTTAGTCCCACAGTGTCAACCATGCCATAGGTAGAATGGTCTTATGAAGATGGGACTTTTGCTCCTCTTTAAGCTTGTGTAGCTTGACACCATAAATGGTTAAAGACAGAGGAGTCTTCTTCTCCTCATGTGGCCATCCTGGCCCCTCAGAATGCCTAATGCTGCCCTACCACCATACCATGTCATGCAGGCATGTCCAAACTTTGGCTCTCCTTATGTTTTGGACCACAACTCCCAGAATTCTAAGCTTAGATTGCCAGTGACAAAGGACTGTGGGAGTTTTGGTCCAAAACATCTGGAGGGCCGAAGTTTGGACATGCCTGAATTTGTAAGTTGTTGTTGTGATGGAGTGTGGTTCTAGTCACAAGAATGCTGTACAGTACAAGTGAAAGCTGCCCAGCACTTTTCTAAATCACATGTATCTGTATTAGGGGTTTCAAATATTTCTTAAAGAAGAACAACATGGGTCCTGGGAGTGTTTTATTCCCATAAGAGATCACCAGGTAGAGCTTAGAAAAGTTTTTTTTATTACAGCTCCCAGAATCCCTCAGCCAGTATGGCAAGTGGCCAGGGATTTCTGCAGTTTCTTCCCTGAAAGGAATTTTTTTCCACATTCTCAGTTCCTCCTCTCTAATAATGCTCTATTTTCCCATCCTAGCTCAGCCTACTGTCCTACTCCCATCGCAAAGCCTACTAAATGCAGCAGAGGGCGAGAAGACCTTTGCTTGTGCTGTCCACAACTTTTACCCTCAAACCATTGATATCTCTTGGCTGGCCAGAAAACATGGGAGCACACATGAGATCCCATTATCTTCAGATGTTTGCACTGGAGTTCCATCCTCACATGGCCCAGATGGTTTGTTTGCGGTGCTGAGTCGTGTAACCCAAATGGTGAATGAGACCAACAATGGTTCCTTGTATATCTGTGAAGTCCGTCATGAGTCCCTGGAAAAACCACTACGGAGGAATACGACATTGGTGGTTGAAGGTAAACAGGTTTGCTTCACACACACACCTTTTCAGCTGTTTTGTCCGTCTTTGTCGGTCCTGGGGGCACCCCTGACACCCTCTGCTCTGGAAAGAAGGTGAAAGACAAGAGAGGTTTAGGTAAACTTTGCTTACTACCACATATGTTTGTATAGTGTTGCAGCCACAGAGAGCATTTTGAACACCAAACTACAGATCGCAGAATTCTTTGGGAGATACATCAGCTGTTGAGTGGTTCATAATAAATGGTGCAGGGTTTCCTCCCCTTTGAAAGAAGACTATATGAAAACCATTCATCATATGTAACACTCTCCTCATTGCAGCCCACTTGATTATGATGATGATGATGATCCCTTGGTCAGTACAGCTCCTCCTTTGCCTTGGGTCCTTTTAAGGCAGTGGTTCCCAACCTGGGGGTTGGGACCCCTTGGGGGGGGTCAAATGAGCATTTCACAGGATTCGCCATGAGCCAGTGAAGAAAAGAGGGGAAGGTGGGGAAAGTGTGAGTTACAGCTTGATAGGTTGGAAGGGATGTCAGTCAATGGCCCCAGAGGCTGCGATTGCCTGAGGGTGCCTGTAGAGGGAAGTTTTCTGTGTCACCTGCTGCTATGGCCTGCCCAAGGGGGCTTGTGGTCTCCTCCAAGCAGGGCAAGGGGTCACCACAACATGAGGAACTGTATTAAAGGGTCACAGCATTAGGAAGGTTGAGAACCACTGTCTTAGGGGAAAAGGTGGTGTAAAATTGTTTTAACCAACCAAACAACTGCAGCTGACACCTCTATCATGCAAACTTGGTTTGACGAGCTCCTTCCTCCTCAGATTCACCCATTTTAGTTGAGGGGACAGTAGAGACCACCTATTCTATAGGCTTTGTCAGGCATTTTATTCCTAGTTCCAAACAGGGATCTCTAAAATTCTGGGAACTGTAGTCTGGTACTAAAAATTTTTTTCAGCAGATCTTAAGCTTACATCTACATAGACTTGTACAGGATTGTTTTACTAGAAATCAAAATCCTACTTGAGCGTAAGTATATAAGCAGCATGCTGATGTTTGACCATTATGTCTTTTATTATCATGTTATGAAATAACGTTATAGCCAGTGTAAGTAATCATCCACAGGTGGTGTTCTTTGGGGCTGAGAACCAAGTGGGATGGCTTTTGATTTGAATCCCAACATTAAATCTTCCAAGACAGCAGCACAGAATTCCTTTGGGTTTAAACAAATAGATATGCATAAGACCATAAGAAGTGCCATGCTGGATCAGGCCAAAGGCCCATCCAGTCCAGCTTCCTATATCTCACAGTGGCCCCACCAGATGCCTCTGGGAGCACATGAGACTAGATATCTGTCTCCTGATACCACTCCCCTGCATCTGGCCCTTGAAGTACCCTGGTTTTAAGCCTGGGGATTACACATCTCCATCATGGTTTGTAACCTGTGATAGACTTTTCCTCCAGGAATCTGTCCAGTCCCCTTTTGAAGGCATCCAGGCCAGATGCCATCACCACATCCTGTGGCAGGGAGTTCCACAGACTAACAACATGCTGGGTAAAAAAATATTTTCTTTTGTCTGTTCTCACTCTCTGAGCCCTCAATTTGAGTGTATGTCCCCTAGTTCTGGTATTTTGTGAGAGGGAGAAGAGCATCTCTTCTTTACTCATGCCCTGCATTTTTTTTTGTATGTCTCAATCATATCCCCCCTCAGGTGCCTTTTTCCAGATTAAAGAGCCACAAATGTTTTAGCCTTTCCTCATAAGGGAGGTCCACCAGCCCAGTAATCATTTTGGTTGCTCTCTTCTGCACCTTTTCCAGGTCCACTATGTCTTTTTTGAGATGCGGTGACCAAATTGCACATAATACTCCAGGTGCGGCCTTAATATTGTTTTGTACAATTGCATGATCATGTTGGCTGTTTTATTTTTCAATCCCCCTTTTGATGTTCTCTAGCATGGAATTTGCTGCCTTCACCTCTGCCACACATTGGGTAGACACCTTCCTTGAGCTGTCCACCAACATACCAAGATCTCTTTCCTGATCCATCACAGATAGCTCAGAGCCCATGAGTTAATAGATAAAGTTTTGCTGTTCTGTTGATAGAGGGGGGAAAGCAAGGTAGGCTTAATGGAATGGAATAAATAATACGAACTGAGCGAACCAATCTCAGCTAGAAGACTGAAGGCTGAAGTCAAAGATATGATTAAGTGCATGTCAGAGAGATCAGTTTTCATCAGTTGTAATACATATAACTTGTATCTATATTTTTTCCTAGCACCTAAATCCTATCAGCAGGACACAGGATTTATCATCGGGGTAGCTGTTGCTTGCATTGTGGTAACGTGTTCATGCAGCATATTTTTCACCATTTTTTATCAAGAATATCTTTCAAAAGGTAAATTGGGGTTTGGGGAGGAAATCACACAGACACAAAGGATAAAATGGAGGCCAGTTGCTTTAGCCAGCTCATTTGTTACTGAAAATTAAAAATTGGTCAAGGAGAAGAGTCATACATTTTGCATTGTCAATTAATTGTCACTGTCACTTGTCTTTTCTGAATACCTAAGACCATAAAAGGAGCCATCCTGGAGAAGACAGTGACTGGAGTATATACAGTATATTGGTGTGTGTGTGTGTGTGTGTGTGTGTGTGTGTGTGTGTGTGTGTGTGTGTGTGT
>JAHTLZ010000129.1:86471041-86485840 GCA_023846285.1 Phrynocephalus versicolor | reverse complement strand
TGTGTGTGTGTGTGTGTGTGTGTGTGTGTGTGTGTGTGTGTGTGTGTAAAGCGAAAAGCAAAGTGTTCTGCTTATATAGTGCCCCATAGTGCCTAAAGCACTCAGTGGATGTTTTGCAATTTAATTATGCAGGCCACACCATGCAAACTGAGTACTCATTTTACTAACCTCATAAGGGTCGAAGGCTGAGCCAACCATGAGTCAGCTGCCTGGGATTGAACTCCAGGTTGAGAACACAGTCTTGACTGCAGTACAGCAGTTTCACTGTTCTGTATATATGTCACACAACTACAATAGGTGTATTGAATCACTGGCGCTTATGGAAGAGCAGCCTGATCAAATCCACAGTGATTCGGTGGACTAATTCTAGTAGTGATTGCTGGATTTCAGCTAGTAAGCCTGTCTTATTGATCAACTTGTTCACATCATGCGGAGGAGAATGGGAAGCCTATAAACAAGACATGAATGCAAAAATGATGTCCCCTATCCCCTATCCAGCTTGTCTCCCTGAGCAACAGGTACACAGAAGCAAATGCCATCCCTGCTACGTAACAAAGTTGTGAAGTTCACGACCACAACTATGACTATACAAACACAAACACACACAAAATGTATAGTATTGTTTAGGAATAGTTCTCATGTCTTTTAAAACAAACCATGGCTCTCACTCCAACTTGTTGTGGTGAACTCCACCACTTCGTAATGTGATCTATGAGGAAGTATTTGTTATCCTTTAAATCCCCCAGTTTTCAGCTCAAATGGATGGCACAGGGTTCCAATAATAAGAGGAAAGGAGAAATCTCAAGGTACAGCAGAGGGCTCCCTCCCTTTCAAGTTCTGTCATCACAGCAAACCTGTGAAGGCTGAGTGAGAGCAGTTGGAACCATCTTCCTTCTGAGCTGCGCCTGCTGGAGTCCCTGCCTGCTTTTAAGAGGGCCTTGAAGACCTTCCTCTTCAAAGAAGCTTACGGTGACCTTATTAGTTAGTTAGTTTTTTTCCCCTCTATCTCCTGCCGCCATCTTGTTCTCCGCTGTATTTGTGTGGAGATTTTGCTTTTTATCCTTTTTATCATTGTTCGCCGCCCAGAGTTCCCGTTTAGGGAAGATGGAGTGGGATATAAGTCCTTAAATAAATAATAAATAAATAATAAATAAAAGTTTGCAAGGACTTGTCCCTGGATTTCTCAAGCCCTGCTTCAGGACTAGAACCAGTCAAGCTGTACAATGTTTGTTCAGACTCCAGCTTCAGACAATTCAAGTGTAGCTACTAGAATAACAGGGGGACTTGCCATGGGTAGGGCAACCCTGCTCACAATTACTAGACACGAATCATGTTGGGTTCAAGGGCTTTCTGCCTGCTGTGAAAGAGACCACCATCACTGTTTTAATCCTTTTTTAAAGCGGAGCCCCAGGTGTCCTCTGTGATCAAGCCAGACCTGATTCCAATCAATGAAAAGACCAGACTAATCTGCAACATCAGTGGATTCAGACCTAAAAAGATTGAGATCAAATGGTACCGGAGAAGCCCCAACACGACGACCGCACCAGCAGGATACTCCACAAGGGAAGATGCGGCCCTTTCTGATGTTCAGGAAGATATAACAAGTATGGCAATTCAGCCCTTGGAAGCCAAGGGCAGATTTTATAGCATCTCCTCCTGCCTGATCTACACCCCCACTATAAAGGATGATGGAGCAGAATTTGAATGCCGCATCCAGCACAGCACCCACAAGAGCCCTGTGCAAAGGGCAATCTTTATCCATGTTACCGGTAAGCACAATCTGGAGATTTGCTGTCTAATTGGTAGGCACCATAATTGGTGTCGGAGGCAACATCATTCAGCTCATGTTGCCAAAGGGCAGTGCTTGGTAAGATTATCTCGTTTTCTTTGACTACAGTTTGCATAATCTTCCAACCAGTATGGCAATAGGGCCTACTAGGGCGTTCTGGGAGTTGTAGTCTTACAAAGTAAAATTACCTAGGTTTTCCTGAAAGTGGTTTGGCCACCATTAGGGTTAGATGGAACCCAGTTAATACTGGATAACTCAGTGGTTTATATATAAAGTGTTCTGCTTATTTACCGCCCCATACCACTTCAAGTAGTCTCTGGGTTTTTAATTACAATAATGCAGGCTACACATTGTCGTCCCCCCCCCCCAAGCAAGCTGGGTACTCATTTTACCAACTTCGGAAGGATGGAAGGATCCATGAGCCTGCTACCTGGGATTGAACCCAGGATGTGAGCACAGTTTCACATGCAGTACAGGCATTTAACCACTGCGCCACACAGTGCATATCTGGCTTCAGAGACAGAATCTGGGAGTTTAGTTTCCCAATATCTTTCACTGATTGGCTGGATCAAAGCTCTGCGGGATCCCTTCCAGCACGGCAGCTCTAAGATTATGATGAGAATGATGATGAATGATAGCAATATGCCAGAGATACATCTATTTCATCCTAAATGACACTTAATGTGTTCTGCACCAATCAACTGCTCTCAACTTTAAAATGATGTGTCTGAAATGGATCTTCAGTGATTGGAAGTACAGTATATTTCCTACCAAGAGCAACATTATTCCTTATTTTAATGAGTTGCATTTCTTTCCTATCCTTCTGCCAGTGAGGAAAAGGCAGTGTACTACTTCCCATGATATCCTCACAGCCAGGGACAGAGACAAAGTTTCATAGAATCATAGAGTTGGAAGAGACCTCAAGGGCCATCCAGTCCAACCCCCTGCCATTCAGGAGCCCCGATCACAGTATTTCCGACAGATGGCCATCCAGCCTCTGCTTAAAAACCTCCACAGAAGGAGACTCCACCACCCTCCATGGCAGCAACTTCCACTGCCGAACAGCTCTAACCATCATGAAGTTCTTCCTAATGTTCAAATGGAATCTCTTTTCCTATAGTTTGAAACCATTGCCCCAAGTCCTAGTCTCTGAAGCCATGGAAAACAAACCAGTTCTTTCTTCAGTATGACATCCTTTCAAATATTTAAACATAGCTATCATATCCCCTCCCAGCCTTCTTTTTGAAAGGCTAAACATTCCCAGCTCCCTAAGCCATTCCTCGTAAGACATTTCTTCCAGACCTTCAACCATCCTGGTTGCCCAACTGACTGGCCCAAGGTCACCCATTGGATTCCACGGTCTCATCTCCTGAGTCAATTCAATGTTCTAACACGACACTTTGTTCAAGTATGTATCTCAAGCTTTCTTCAACAGTTTGGGCCTTTTGAAATCCACCTGTGCACAGGCCTGGCTCTTTCTCTTAGATGTAGGAAAGGAAATGAGACGTTAATTGCATCAGATCAGACAATTGAAGAAGGAAGCATTATTTATTTTAGAGTATATTTACCCTGCCTTTCTCCTTGGAAAAAGGACCCAAGGCAGCTTACAGAATGAGGGAAAATATACAGTCCAGTACAATTAAGACATGTTCAAGTATTGAGAACAAGGAATTGAGAATATGTTACAGCATTAATAGACAACATTACATTAAAGCTACAAGAGAACGGGGCAGTTAAAGGGGGGGGTAAAGTTCCATGTAAAGTTATGAATGATGGAAACTAACATTGAAAACATAGTGACCAAACCCGAATTCAGATCGGAGCCAAGATCAACGCGGCACGAGGAGGTATGTGAAGTAACCGCCAATGTAAACCCATAAGGTTATAATAAGTAGTTATAAACACAAAGTCTATGTGATCCTGTAGATTCATATAACAGAAACATAATAGGTAGACCATCATTAATAAAAGCTTTCCTAAAGAGAAAGGTCTTTGCCTGTTTTCGGAAAGACAACAGAGATGAGGCAAATTGTGTACGCGCGCTCCAAGAGTCAACTGTGGGGGACGTTCTGGAGCATCAGGTAGGCCACGGGCTGTTCAAAGTTGGACAGCCCTGCGGTAGACTATTGCCACTCCACCACCCTGTTCCTCTGGTCTGGCCCGTTGTTCCAAAGAAAAACCTGGAGGACAAAGTTGAGTGAGGTTGACACCCCAAGCCTCATCCAACCAAGTCTCAGTGATGCAAGTAAGATCTGCAAGTTCTTGCAGGATCAGGTCTTGAATGATTGCTGATTTCCCATTCACTGATCTTTGCATTTACTAGCAAAATTTTCAATCCAGGGATCCTGTCACTACATTTTTCAGAGCAATTCAAATTTGTATGTACCTTGAGAGGTATCAATACCCGGTAGTCCTTCCTTCTTCTGTAGTGCTGAGGAACGTTATTATGGCCATGTCTTCCATTACCTAAAACAGTAGCAATAGATTATTCTACATTGCCTTGCATGTTGTTTCACTCTGGTATTTCAGCAATATCTGCAGCCCCAAGTGCAGTGCTGACTGACGGATTCTGGAAGATGTGGGCTTTTATAAAGCAACTTCCCTAACCTTTGGTTGTTTTACTTCTAAGTCAATGTAATGTCTGAAATCTCTGCACGCGATCCCCACTCCCCTTCATCTGCACTTCACAGCTCGCCCAGCAAGTTGCTACATCTTCAGCTCACCTCAGCTTCCTGTCCAGGGAGAGAAGCTTATTCTGACCTGTGTGGTGGAGAAATTTTATCCAAGGGACATTGCTTTGGATTGGTTTCGAAATGGACAGCCAGTGGAGGAGGTGACACAGTTTGGACCTTTCTCTTGTGAAACAGATTTTTACAGTGTTTGGAGCCAGACTGAGTTTATCTTGACCAAAGACAAGGAAGGAGTTATTTATACTTGTCAGATCAAACATAGCAGCTTTGGAAATGTGGAAGAACTCTCCTATGAAATAAATCTGCAAGGTAGGATGACCCCCTTGGACTTAGTAAAATCGATTTCTCATTTATTTCCTTTGCATATATTAGAGTGCAGACACCCTCAACCCAATCCCTCCAGGTTTGTCAATCTATAACTGGTGCCCTGATGTCCTTCTGAGTTTATTGAACGATAACTCCCAGGTATTGGGATCTGTAACCTTAACACTTCTATTATGGCAAGGATGGGAAAAGCTGCTGCAGAGAGATGACCCCCTCCTCCCAATTTCTCCATATCAATCCATGAAAACTAGAAACTTCTTGGCCACATTTTCCTATGATGATGTTTGATCCCAAAACAACATTTGCATGAGATGGAAAAATGGAACATTGGGCCCGCTGCACAGAAGAAGCCCTCAACCTTATTCAGCTCTTATTTGTTGACAGTGATAAGAGATGAGATGCCTTTGAATCATTTCTCAGATTTTAAATAACCTACAGGCAAATAAGGAAGTTACTGCACGGAACTTAGGCATGCCTCCATGCGTGGATGTGGTCCCTAGAACCAGACTGTAACATTGGTAGGAAAAAGTCCAAACTGGTAAGAATAGCATTTGGTCCCACCCACTTCGCTCTGGCCCCACCTGCTCTATACTTGATCCCACCCCCATGGCCTTAGATCTGCCCACTGGTTGAGTACGGCCTCCAAGACTCTTCCCAAATCTGAATTGGGCTTTTGAGTAAAAATATTTCTTGGCGGTGTTGTAAAAGGATGAATTGCAACACCAAAACTAAAAACAAAAAGTCATATACTGTAACACCGTGCAGTCCACTGAGTCTGAGATGAAAATATCTGCTTCCATGAAGGATGTAGTCTATGCAGTTGGCATTTTGGGGATGCATCATCTAACCAAGGATATTATCTTGTTCTTTGTCACCCAACAGGAGTCCCCCCAGAAGTTCTCTGGATCACTGCAGACCCTGCGGTCCCTGTGGTAGGCGAGGAGCTAAAGTTAAATTGCAGAATCAATAACTTCTCCCCTAACCTCATTAGAGTGAATTGGTTCCATGATGGGATCCCCGTTCATGTGGGAATGTCTCACTCAGTCTCTGTTGTTGGCACCAATGGCTTGTTCTCCATGTGGAGCCTGCTGAGAGTGATACCAAGGCCGGGGGTAGGAAAGACTGTGTTTGCATGCAGGGTGGAACATGGTGCCCTGAAGGACTGTGTAGAACGATCCTACATTTTGCCTATGCTGGCGAGCCCTCTCCATTTGGATGGATAGCCTGACAAACCGGCGACAATGGTTTTCTTAGGACCAACTAAAATCCTTTAAACCATGGAACAGTTCTGGAGAACATGAGGGATTCTTGAGGGATTGGCCTGTTGGTGGATTCTGCATTTTGTTAAATTGATAAGATTTTTGAAGATCCATAATGTGAGTGTGAAGTAAACTTCGAGAAGGCTCCCAGGGGAGCCTCAGTGAAGTGATGTGAATAGTATTTAGCGAGGAAGGGCTTGAAATGTGACTTGACCTGCATTCCGATGCTCTTTCCCTCCAGGAGGGAAGACAGTGTCCTTTGGCTTTTGGCCCAAGGCTGTCATCTGTGAAAATACCCCATAGGGCAGCAAGAGGATTAAATTCTGCTTACAACATGCTCTGAATACGTTCGTTTCTAATTACTAATATTATTGTTATGGTGTAGCTTTTGGCTGCTTCCCACAAGCAAGCAAAGTTCTGGGATGAGGCCGGTCAACTTGGGGAAGTTTAAATGCTAGGAAGGCCTGAGTCCCAAAGATGGAGATTGCAATACTCCTCTGGTTACTGGGTTTGGCTTAAAAAAAAAAAAAGCTGGGAGAAGTCAGCTGGAAAGACTACAGTGCCCAGAACCCCATAAACAGCATAGCCAATCTCCTTGTTGACTGAGGGAAATCTGGATATTGTAGTCTAAAAATGCCTGTGTTCATTCTGTGTCATCAAGCTGGACTCAAATTATAGTAAATCCAACAGGATTTTCAAGGAAAATGAGATATGTAAGGAGTGGTCGTACCAGTTCCACTTCCCCAGTGAGTTTCCATGACCAAGCGAGGATTCAAATCCTGTTTTCCAGAGTCCTTGTTCATCACTCTATCAACTACGCCACTCTGAGAAACGTTTCCTAGCTCTGCTTTCTTCATCTGGGGCAAAACTTGCTAGATGCTACAGGTTTAAACTTCAGTCCTGTGCACAATTGATTTGGAAGGAAGCCCTACTGTGCTTAACCGTTTTTCAAGCTAGAGCTGAGCAACTTGTGCTCCTCTAGGTCAGTGATGGCGAACCTTTTAGAGACTGAGTGCCTAAACTGTGATTGTGTGTGTGTGTGTGTGTTGTATCGTTACAGTCGTGACCAACTCTTTGTGACTCCATGTTCATGGAGTTTTCTTGGCAGCAATACTGGAGTGGTTTGCCAGTTCCTACTCCAGGCTCCTACAGCACCTGGAATTCCCTGGTGGTCTCCCATCCAAGTACTAACCAGGGCCGACCCTGCTTAGCTTTTAAAAACCCACTAATTATTCGCAAAGTGCTAATATAGCAATTTAACCTGAATAGAGGTAGCTGTGAGATGTAGGGTGCCCACAGAAAGGGCTCTGAGTGCCACCTTTGACACCTGTGCCATAGGTTCGCTAACACTGCTCTAGGTTTTGTTGGACTGCAGCTCCCATCATTCCTTACCATCAAACGGAGTGTCAGGGCAGATGGGAATTGCCAAGCAACAACATCTGAAAAAGGGCAAAGTCTCCCGCTCCCCTAGGAAGTCAACAGGCATAAGATTTTGCTTGATACAGTGCAGTCAATTAGTTACTGCCAGGGAATTCCTAATGGCCTCTCTGCTGGAATCAGTCCCAAGCAGAAAAGAGCAGAAGGTTAAGACTTTTTAAGGGATGAGACTGATGATGACAAGTGGTGATTATTTATCTCAGTAATAGGAGGGACAGTAATAGTCAGGGTGGGGCTAATGGGTGAACTGCCCCAGTTGATTTGCCTCACACAGCAGGCAGCGGCGATGGCAGCAATAATGGCAACAGCGACAACAAGAGGAAAAAGAATGTAAAAAAAACCCCAACCTTTTAAATATGTGGCCAGATGTCTTGAGTAAAGGATAAGAGGTCGTTTTAAAATGGTATTTGTTTTATTGGTTGGCATGGTTTGCTTGTTGGAAGAAACAGTGGTAGTTGGGGCAGCCCCCAAATGGTACCCCACCAGTTTTGGTTCACCTTCTCTGTTTAGCTTTATTCTTCCATTTTTTTCCTGGATTTGTGGAGATCACCGGCATCCTTATTATGCTTAGCAGACCAGCCCTAACAAATGATAGGCATGAGCCCCCAAAAGGTTTGCAGACCGCTCAGCAGGTGAGAGAGTCCTGTTGATGGTAGTTCCTCAAATAAAAGGTTTGCAGGTTGGAAGTGTGTTGTGTATCCAGTTGCTTTCTCCTCCTTTGAGGGGCTGTAGGATCAAGCCAATAACTGTGCCAAACTGGTTCCCTAATCCTTCCTTTAAGGTTTAAACAGATGGCAGGCTGTTTTTGTTTGTTTGTTTGTTTGTTTGTTAAATAAATCACACTGGGAAAAGTGTAGAGTAAACCCTGTCTCCTTGTTTCATGTGCCCCCAGCAAGGATGAGTCAGCATGAATTTGAACATGGCTGATGCCCTTGTCATTTCATCTTCCACTCTCCTGCTCAGGATTGCTCCTCTAGTTGTCCCAAAAACAATCCCCCTGAAGTTTGGGGTAGCGACGTTCTTCCATCGTTGCTGCTTTTTGCAACTCAGGCTGGATGGATTTTATTGTTGCACCCAGAAGAACAGAGGGTGAGACATCAAGATCTTCCAGATGGGGCATCTTTTCACACAACCCTTCCACTTTGTAATAGGAAACTATGGAATTTACCCAGATTTACAGGATCTGCCTTCAGAAGCTGATTCTAGCCTCCTACGCCATGTTGGAGATGGAAACAAAAGGTCTTGGGCAGAATCCTGTCAAGGATTTGTATGTATATAAAATAAACCGTACAACTCACTGTGGCAAGTTTCCATTAACCAGCAAAGTGCTGGTCACGTTACATGGTAAACAATGATACAAAACAAATGACAAAAAACAGTATGCTTATTAAAGTCCTTCCCATTTATCCTATCTTAAATGAACAGCTGTAACTATTACCCATTTTGTGAGTTATTAGAAAACCTGGCAGCCTACATTGTATTGCAGAATGGTAATTCTGTGTCCGCCCCCCTGTAAGAAATTAAATAGTGTCAGTGAAAGAGAAGTAAAATTGCATAAGAAGCAAGACAAGGTTTGCAAACAATTGTACAAAATGTAACAAGCATGAAGGGGAAAGCCCCAAAGGAAACAGGCATGAGCTGTAACCACTAGATGTCACCCTAGATGGGAGAAAAAGAGAGCGCCCCCCCCCACTCCTGAAAAAGGTCTTATTTCATCATTTATTCTGCAAAATAATGAGGTGGCAGAATAAAGGGTTCTGCAATAATGACACCTTATGGGTTGTTGTTCAGATACCCTCCAAGGGTCTTGCCATTAGTGGATCATCCTAATGGTGATGTTACAGTTGCAACCCCAAAAGATCTTGTCCAATACGTGATTGCCTTCCAGCGTTCTCTTTCTTTATAGACATGCAGCTTTCTCACCAGAAAACACAACTAAGGAACTTTCTCAGTTCCCTTATTGTCCTCATCACCCCTGCAGCCTCTCTCTTTTTCCTCTCTCCCTCAGAGCTGCCGTCTTGCCGATGTTTCTTTTGCCTATTTTGTCGATGGGCTTTTTTTGTCTATGTGTGTACGCGTGTGTCTCGATTGTTGTATTGATTTGACATTAACTTGTCTCATTCTTCTTTGTAAACCGCCCGTAGTTCCCATGGGAAGACGGGCAGTATAATAAATAAATAAATAAATAAATAAATAATATTGGTGCTAATCAAGGTGTTTGGAAAACTGAAGCCTTCAGATGTTGTTGGACTGCTGCCAGGCTTGGCCAGTATGGCCAATGGTGAGGGTTGCTGGGAGGTGCAGCCACCTTTTCCCATCTGTAGTGTGTAGAGAAAAGTTTTGTTTTGTTTTGCACATGTTGTTTCTCAAGCAAGCAGCCACAGCTCTACATGATACATGGAAGGGAGTATTATAAAATTCTTCCCTCTGTTCATTATTATATGTTTATTACACATAAAAAGCTCTCAAGTAATCAAAGGCTGTTCATTTCTATACAGGAGATCCCAGTGATGCAAAGCAATGGACATTCTTTTATAATGGGCCAACTGCAGATTCCAGCAACTTCAGCTACAATCAGCTGATTATAAATCAGCCTTGTTAGGAATGGGAGGGGGAGACCTTAGTGGAAGGAATATATTTATGAGCAAGAAAAGAATGGTGAAAGCAGCAGGTAGTGGACCGTAGATGTTGGGACTGCTGGTTGGAATTGTGTATATTTTGGAAGCTGGAATATCTGTTAACTGAGCTGATCTTATAATAATAAATGCTGTGCATGAACAGTTGTTTTTGATGGTTTGTTTTCAAAACTGGCATTTCAAATGGAAATTTCCACACACTCCAAAATGTTTGTTGTGTAAGGACTTATTTACAGTGCCCAAAAAGAAGAAGAGGAAGAACTAATCTTGTGCTTTATGATGTAAACATCCAGATCTGTATTAGTATTGTTTATATTGTCATGAATTATAATTCAGATTTCCTAAGCCCTTCTTGTTTGAACTCGCTTCTTTTATGTTAATATTATCAGTGGGGGTTTTTCTTTCTTTCAGCAAGCAGCTGAAGATTGAACAGAGTGAGATGAATGAGTAGGGGTGCCAATTGGCTAGGAAAAAAAAATAACCTGACTCCCTTCTGGGTCACAAGCAGCACATCCCTATCTTCAGGAGTGATGCAAATCACAGTGCAAGTGGAGCTGAAAATCTGCTCCTGAAACAAAACACAAAAGTAGTGCTCCAAACCACTGGATTCTGCTATTGATTGTTGCAATGGTGGTGGTGGTGGGGGGGTTAATCACAGACACACAGTCAAAAAATCTCTTTCAGATGTTGTGGCCACAATCTAGCACAAAGATAAGATGCCTAACACCAAATGATTTTAGTGTTGCTAGGTGTGATCAATTCTTTGTGAGACTGTGGCTTATCCTGACCCCCCACCCCAGTGTTCTTCCTTTTTGTTGCATAGGGTTACATTTGTAAACTGTTTGATAACAGGGCAGAAGAATCCAATGGCATATTTTGTCTATTCCCCCCCCCCCCCCCCAATGAATAATATGACTCACACAGTGCTTCACCGTTCTGTTTCAACGTGGAGGCTCTCCTGAGTTCCTTTTTTGAACTACACCTCCCTGCCCTGTCAACATGGCAGCAGATGTGTTGTGCTACAATGTCCACCATCCACAAACAAGCTTGGCTGTGCTGTTTGGGGATAATGAGGATTTAGCTCAACAGGTTGGGAAGGGCCCCAAGCTGGACTCAGCTGTTTTTGATGAAGATATGCATTTGGCAAGGCTCCATCTCTCAAGCTCCACCACAATTGTTTAGATTTAACAGAAGGGGGTGCTTGATCACACTCACCCATGCCTACCATCCAGTACAATCATAGAATCATAGAATCATAGAATCATAGAATCATAGAATTATAGAGTTGGAAGAGACCTCATGGGCCATCGAGTCCAACCCCCTGCCAAGCAGGAACCGCTTCACAATATTTCCAACAGATGGCCATCCAGCCTCTGCTTAAATACCGTCAAAGAAGGAGACTCTACCACCCTCCGTGGCAGCATATTCCACTGCCGAACAGCTCTAACTGTCATGAAGTTCTTCCAAATGTTCAAATGGAATCTCTTTTCCTGCAGTTTGAAACCATTGCCCCGAGTCCTAGTCTCTGAAGCCATGGAGAACAAACCTGTTCCCTCTTCAATATGACATCCTTTCAAATATTTAAACATAGCTATCATATCCCCTCTCAGTCTTCTTTTTGATAGGCTAAACATCCCCAGTTCCCTAAGCCGTTCTTCATAAGACATCTCTTCCAGGCCTTCAACCATCCTAGTCGCCCTCCTCTGCACCCGCTCGAGGTTGTCAACATCCTTTTTAAACTGAGGCGCACAGAACTGGACACAGTACTGTACTCCAGGTGGGGTCTGACCAGAGCAGAATAGAGTGGCACTATCACCTCCCTTGATCTAGACAGTAATTATGCAGTGGACCCTAGTATAACAAACAGTTTGTATAACATAAAATTTGTACAAAATAAAAAATTCCAGAGATAGGAGAAATTTGCTTAACAGAATCGTCTATGGGACGAATCTGTACAACAGAAAAATGGTCATGATTAGGGATTACTGTTTTCAATGCATTCCTATGGGAAATTTGTATAAAGGAAAATTTGCTTAACATAATTTCATTTGGAACGAGTTAATTCCTTAATACAAGGTACCACTGTACTTATGAGGTTTGGATTGGCTGCTCTCCAAATTTTGTGCTCTTTACCAGAATTGGTTTATATTTTATTGCTTGTTGCTTTCATTTATTCATTTATTTATTTATTTATTCATACATACATACATACATACATACATACATACATACATACATACATACATACATACATACATTTATATGCCGCCCACTACATAAAGGTATCAGGGTGGCTTACAACAATTAAAATGAACAATTAAAACAGTTAAAAACACTAAAATACAATACACTAAAATTGCCATCAGGACCCATAATTTATATTATATCAGCTTAAAAACTGATAAGGTTTTTACCTAATGCCGAAATGTCATCAATGTCGGCGCCAGGTCTACAAGCCACCCCTCTCACCACCTGGAGAGATGGTTCTTTCAAAAGGGCTCCCAGGCTAGATCTTAATTACTGGGTTGGTTCATATCGAAGGAGGCGGTCCTTCAGGTATCTAGGGCCTAAGCTGTTTAGGGCTTTATATGTTAAAACAAACACTTTGAATTGGGCTCAGACAGCAACTGGTAATCAATGTAGGTTATATAGAATTGGTGTGATGTGATCCTTGGCGGCCCCACTACTCACCAGCCATGCTGTATGATTCTGAACCAGTTGCAATCGCCAGACCATCTTCAAAGGCTGCCCCACATACAGTGCATTGCAGTAATCTATATGGGATGTTACCTAGCACATGCATAACTGTCATGAGGCTCTGCTTGTCCAGGTAGGGGTGCAGCTGGTATAATTTCCACAGCTGAAGAAAGGCACCCCTGGCCACCGAGTCCACCTGGGCTTCCAGAGTTAAATTGGGGTCAAGGAGCACCCCCAAACTGCAGACCCTGTCCCTTAGGGGAAGTGCAACCCCATCCAGCAAAGGGAGATGGCCCTCTAACCTGTCTGGTGAAGCACACACTAAAATCACTTCTGTCTTGTCTGGATTGAGTTTCAATTTATTAACCCTCGTCCCGTCCATTATATGGTCCAGACATGAGTTCAACCCAGAAACCACCTCAGCTGGATTGGTGGAAAACGAGAAGTAGAGCTGAGTATTGTCCACATATTGCTGACTCCTCATTATGCCACTCCAGTATCTCTACTTTTCTTGCTGGGCAATTATCTGTGTAGCAGAAACCTTCCTTTCTGTCTCCCAAGCCTTCCCTGTCTCCTATGCACCTAGGCACTTATTATATCAGTGTCTGGAGCATATCTTAAAATGTCTTTGAGGATTCGGTGAAATTGAATGGTGAGATCAGCTTATTTTGTTGTCCGGTTTTGCCTCCACTTTCTGTGACACAAACACATCAGTGAAGCAGAAGGAAAACCCAGCCGATAATTACCCCTGCTCACTCATCTTCCAGGGCTTTGATCTGATCTCCAATGTGATTACAGAACACAGAAGCTGTATCTTCTGCCCTTTCGCTCCAGGTTCCGAGGGCTAAGATTCTCTCACTTTGTTACAGTGTAAAAAGGAAGCATGTCAGTGTTGTTAGTTTTCTCCTATAGTCAGAGAGGAAAAGAGCTGTACTGCCTGGTCATAATAGAAATCCATTTTCTTCAGCACTTAATGATGCAGGGTCCGTTCAAGCCACACTTTCTCCCAAATTATAATTGCAGTTGGCTTGCCTTGGCATTTGCTCTGTAACCCTGCTTTTCAAACTACTCTTTCAAACATTTTCCCCCTAGCTCATGGATCCCTTCTTTCTTGCAGCTTTGCTCAAGACGGCGGAGGCCTGGCACATGGAGCACAACTGGGTGACTTGTAGAATCCATATGTGGTGGGACTACAATTCTGATCCAGCATATTCATTGGCATGGAAGTCCATTTACATCTGGAAAGCCAGAAATTGCCCATCCTGATATAAAGCATGTCTGGCCAGCCTTGGACCTAAGTGACAAAGAATCCAGAAAAAAAAGAAGAAAAAGTAATTTCCCAAGCTTTGCTATACTGTTTTGCTTAAAATTTGGACAGGGTATTCAGGCTGCAACTCCTAGAACCAACCCTTCTCAACTTGGATATGAAAAGGTTTGTTGTTATTGTTGTTGTTTGGACTGTGACTCCAAGAACCTACAGGCTAGCCTGTCTGTTGACTAGACTGGGTTATAATAGCTGAAAACGTGAGTCATTATAGTTTCTAAAAAGCAACTTTCCAAGCTCCAGTTTTGCTTTCCAATCATCAGATGGTGAGAACTTCAGGATTGGGAAGTTATGGACTGTTTGTTCACTCTGTATTTATTTCAGACAGTTTTTCAGACAACCTGACAAACTACCAAATAAGTTCTGGAATCAAGACGGAGTTGGGGCAGTCCTGTGTTCAACCACTGCAAGGGTTGATCACACTCCGTTTGTAACACACACCATGGTCATAGTTTCTCAGAAATCTGCCCTGTGTAAGTAACAAATCACTTCCCCATAAAACCCTGTATTATGAAACAGCTGGTTGAATATTTGGTTTCCAATTCTGGAAGTACTCATTTCCTCCATTTCTGATATTCATGCTGGGAGAAGCGTAACCACAGAACCAGAAGGTGTCCATGCACAAGCTGGAGATAGCAGCCAA
>JAHTLZ010000129.1:86441694-86468454 GCA_023846285.1 Phrynocephalus versicolor | reverse complement strand
CTTTCTTTCTTTCTTTCTTTCTTTCTTTCTTTCTTTCTTTCTTTCTTATTTATTTTTAAATATTTATTTATTTGTATTTTTTGGGTCCTTTTCTGAGGAGAAAGATGGGATATTATTGGCCATCTTCGTCCTCAAAAAGGACCCAATGTTGCCTACATCATTAAAAAGAAAAGATTTAAAAGCTAAAAACAGTAAGTATATAGTGGGTTGTGGAAGTCTGGGGGGGGGGGCAAAGATACTTGTCCCTGATTTTTTATGTCTAGGTCAGATTTGACACTATGACTCATATGATTTCCAATTAAAACTGCTAGTGCAGTCCAACATATCAAGAGGACACCATGTGTCTTGTTGAGTGCAGTGGTAGGGTAGGAATAGGTAGGTATGCAGGTTACAAGCTGTTCTATACCTGGGTAGAGCTTGCAACAGACCACACCACATCCTAACCCTAACCCTAACCCTAACCAGAGAGAGAGAGAGAGAGAGAGAGAGAGAGAGAGAGAGAGAGAGAGAGAGAGTCTGCATAACTATCACAAGCTTGCCAGCAAAAAGGAGCTATATTTTCCAGGAACTTGTACCAGGTTATCAGTTAATGTACTGCAATATCAGAGTGCGAGCAGACTAGCAACAATGGCATTTGTGTTCTGCTATGTGGCACTGAGAACTCCCAAACATGGAATTATTTTCAGGCATGGCATCTAGCATTCCAGCTGGGAATCTCAGCTTTTGTGTTTGAGTGGCAATATGTGTACATTGAACATTGGTGTTTTAACATTGCCAAGATAAGCTTGAAAATGTGTGGACAGTGCTTCTCAAAAATTGGAGATATGAGGAAAGGAAGAGGAAGGGAAGATGAACAGAAGTTCCAAAGGTCAAGGGATTGGTCATGAATCACAGAAGAAAACTAAGTACGGTGTGCTAAGGTACATAAGCAAACACGCATGCAAAATGCAAGTTGCAGAATTCAAATTCTTCTATGGCAGAATTAGAGTAAACATTTCTTCTTGTTCTTAGTTTTGACATACTTAGACACTGATTTCCACTTCTGTTGGCAAAAAGACATATCACATGTTGGGACATCTGTATGAAAAGCCTGGATACTTTTTAAAAATTGCAAATATACTAATGGGGGCCTTTTAGGAGCTGTGTACCAAAATGTAGTGTTTCAAAGCTCTGGTTGATCAAAATGCACCGCTATTTGGCCTGGAGGTGAGAGGAAGACACTCTCCAGAAGATTCTGGACAATAATTTTTACACAGCTGCTGAAATCATAGCTCTTCTAAGTCACAGGTATGCAAATGGTGAGTGTGGAGGGACCATATAGGAACAGTCCTCAGATACCCGAGGAGCTGCCACAAAGAAAAGATCTATTCTCTGCTGCCACAAAAGGCAGGACTTTATGTAACTGGATTAAGTTGACAGAAGGGTAGATTTTGGCTGTACATCAGATGAACATCTTGGGAAGAGTGAAACAGAACCAATTGCTCAGAGGGATCAGCAGATTCTCTTTAGTTGCTGATCTTCAAGTCAAGGCTGGAGAGCCGCCTGCCGCCGTCACTCTAGCTTAGGACATTTTGCAGAGTAGGAAGGTCGGACAAGATCCTCCCAGCTTTGTGCTTCTGTGTCTGTTTACATTTTGCTATATAGTGGACCTTCGTATAACAAGCAGTTTGTTTAACAGAAAATCCGCTTAAAGGAAAAAATTTCCAGTGATAGAGGGAAATCGCTTAACAGAATCGCCCGTGGGACGAATCCGTACAACATAAAAACAGTCGTGATTAGGGATTAATCAATTTTCAATGCATCCCTATGGGAAATGTGTACAAAGCAAAATTTGCTTAACAGAATTTCATTTGGAATGAATTAATGCCTTTACACAAGGTACCATTGTACTTTCTCATCTCTGAAGCTCAGCCGTGTTTTGTTTTTCCCCTCGAGTAGCATTCAGGAACTTTCTCCAAGAACCAAAAGAATTATCTGAATTTTCAAAGAGTGTTTTTAGATCTGACAGAACAAGAACCTTTATCCTTGCTTTAGATTTGTTAATGACAAAGAGTAGGAAGATACTGCCCTCTACAATTCCATGTGCAGAAGCCATCTGGAATGATGGTTTAATCTTAATATTAGTGGTGGGATGCCATTAACTAAGGAAAGCAAGATAGTCTGGGCTTACAGACACAGGGCAAGCTATTCTGCTCAACTCCCCCCCCCCCGCCCCGACTTCTCCTCCTCACTCTGCTTAATATCAGCATTGTCCCTTGCCTTAAGATATGTTATTTTAAGCTGTAGGGTGCTGCAGTAAAATGAAAAGCAAGATCAAATAAAATAAAGTTTTACAGCCCTTATCTTTGTATCAATATGAACATATGCTTTAGTTCAACATCTGAATCCATTTATTTAACCTATATCACTGCTCTACATTTATATCTTTCTGTGTCATTGCTGGCTGAACCAGCTCAATAGTTTAGGTTTTATTCACAGAGTTTACTTCTTCACTATGTCTTGAGAGAAGAGCCAGCCTCTACAGCCATGCACAAGCTGCACAGTCCCAGGATGCCAGGAGAAGAAGGGCCTGGTAAACTACCAATGAGTACAATCTACCTAGAAAAGCCTGGAAAGTGCTTCCATAAATTGGCATCAACTTGATGGCACATAGAACCATAGAATCATAGAGATGGAAAGACCTCAAGGGCCATCCAGTCCAACTCCCTGCAATGCAGGAACCCCCATCCCAGTAATCCCGACAGATGGCCATCCAGCCTCTGCTTAAAAACCTCCAAAGAAGGAGACTCCACCACCCTCTGTGGCAGCATATTCCACTGCTGAACAGCTCTAACCGTCAGGAAGGTCTTCCTAATGTTGAAATGGAATCTCTTTTCCTGTAGTTTGAAACCATTGCCCCGAGTCCCATCATTATTATACTCTGTGTCATAATCTTGCATACATCTGTCCATTAATTTCTCCAAGGCAATGTGTTCATTTTCAGTTCTTAAGTCTATTCTGGAAATGACAAACTCAGAAGAAATGGAGCGGCCCCAATACTTTGCAACCTTGACAAAAGCAACCTAGACTTGAATGATTCCTTCCAGTGGTAGGCATGTAGGTCATTGAAGACTTGAATACATCGGCCTGTCTTCTCTTTCTTCTTTTGCAACCCACTATTTACACATATTTACTTTGCAGTTACAAACATTTACAAGTGTGACAGCTGAGGATGTGCTCCTTTGGCCACATCATGAGAAGAAGACAACCTTCTCCAGAAAAGACAATAATGCTGGGAAAGTCTGAAGGCAGCAGGAGGAAAGTAAGACCAAATGCAAGAGGGATTGACTTCCTCAAGGAAGTCATATTCTTGAGTACCATCTGTGGAGATCTCTCAATTACAGGGTTACCTTTAAGGGGAGGCAACTTAATGGCACACAGCAGCATTATGAAGCCTCCTGGCACAGTGGTTAAATGCCTGTACTGCAACTAAAACTGTGCTCTGGCTTTGGGGGTTCAATCCCAGGTAGCAGGCTCATGGTTGATTCAGCCTTCCATTCTTCTGAGGTTGGTAAAATGAGTACCCAGCTTGGGGGGGGGCAATGTGTAGCCTGCATAACTAATTGTAAACCGCCCAGGGAGTGCTTGAAGTGCTATGGGGCGGTCTATAAGCAGAACACATTTATTATGAATTGCGGCACAATGAGGTGTAGTGGTTAGAGAGCTCCATTGGGACTTGGGAGATCCAGGCACTAGTCCATTCGTCATGCTGTTCTGCTTCTTCTCAGCCTCACATGATTTTTGTGGTGGGGATGACTTGAGGAAGAAAAGCCAGCCCTGGGTGCCTGGGGATATACATGGAAGCTTGAAAGAATAAGTTGCAGATTGGTATTCTTTCACATGATTTCGGCGGAATGGAACGAACTATATGAGCGTGTTGTCCACCTTTCTTTTCTGCACACCAACTTTGTAGGTGTGCTTTATTCATTCTCTCTCTCTCTCTCTCTCTCTGCCAGTCTTCAGCGTCTCGGGCTCTTCGGAGTCTTCCTCCAACCCCTTTTCCCCATCTCTGCGGCGTCCGGCTCGAGAGTGAACTTGAACCGCTCGGAGTTGCACCGGGCGGGGGGCGCGGGAGTGGGGGGGCAGGCGAGTCCTCCAGCGCCGGGCTTCAGGAACAGGCCGCTCGCCCAGAAGGGGGCCGCCGCATGAAAGCCAGGCGGCCGCAGCGGTTTCCTCTCCCCGCGCCCGGGATGCGAGAGGATGGAGCAAGAAGTGGGAGTCGGCCGGCCGGCGAGTCCGGCTGCGCGCCGAGCCCCGTGCTCCGCGCCGCTGCCGCCCCCAGGTAAGAGCCCTGCCTCTTTCCCGCCTCTCCTCCTCCTCCTCCTCCTTCCCCCGGGATAAAACGACGGCCCCGGCCGGTCACTCTCTCTTTGTCGGTCGGTCTGTCTCTCCCTCCTTCCCTCCCTCCTTCCCTCCCTCTTTCTTGCCTTATCTCGAGCCGCCAACAACCCCCTCTTTGAGCCCTTGTCGGGTTATGGCAGCGCTGGGAGCCTTGGTGAAGAAAGTGTGGAGTATCCGCCGCTACTTGGTGCTTCTTGGCGCCCCGCTGCTGCTGCTGCCCATCCTCTTCAGCCTGCCCCCCAAGGTAACCCTCTGCCCCTCCCCAACCAGAGGTAGACACCCCCCCCCGCTAGTTGTGCCTTTTTTGTAAGGCGTTTGTTTCTTATTTCTGCCCCGTCGTCTCCTTCCTTTGACCCTAGTGGGGAGCCTTTCTCCATCACTGCAACCAGTTGGGCAGCCGCTGGCGCCCCTCATCTGGTTGTGTCCCCCTTCCCCAGACCTGAAAAAACAATCCATTTCTCTCTCCCCTCCTTTGATTTTCACTCCTCTGTGACAGCTAGCTCTTGGACAGGTGACATTTTTCCCCACTCTGCTGGACTTCACCTGTTGACTTCCTGCCTGTTGTTATCCAGTCGTGGAAAAAGAGAAGGGTGTTTATATGAGGCCCACTCTCCCATCCAGAGTCCTCTCTCAGTAGCACAGGGCTCCTAAGTTTAACCACTGTTAAACCATATCTCTCTACAGGAAGCAACTCATCTTCCATAATAAGCTCTAAAAAAACTAAAAATTCCAGTAACTTTGCATCAGTCAAGAGACTATCTGGAGTTGGCCTTATCCTCTGTCACTCACATATCCTGATTTCACATTCTCATTTGTTTGCAACTGTGTATTAACTAACTTCTATTGTTGCTCCCCTGTCTCTGTCAAAATTCCCATTGAATAGTTGGCGGAGTTATATTTTGTCCACTGCACCTGGACTACCTTTTGGGAATCTTTATGGTTCTTCCTAAGTGGGACCCCCTCAAGATTCAAAGTTGTCACTTATTGGATGGCCATTGCTTCATGTGTTCACTCCTAAGCTTTTTCCAGCTGGTATACCCAAATGCGTTGCCATGAGTGTAAAAGACAGACCTCCCCTTCGGGCAGTCCATCTCTATTTCATTTGGTTAATGGAGATTAAATGGTCCAAGATGGTTTATTGCCTAAGATACAGCAACAATCTGTGCCCCTTTCTATACTTGCAAATAAAGATACGTATATAGTGTCTTTTATATAAGCATCTTTTGGAAGATGTCTGTGAAGATTCTCAGTCATCTAGGAGAGGTTATCCAGAAGTTGAGTGATGGCAACTAGACTATATTATAAATTGGACACCTTGCATCAGCTTTCCTTAGACTGACAAAGCTGCTTGGATGAGTAGTGAAACATTTCGATCTCAAAAGAAAAGAAGTCTAATTGCCATGACTCAACTTTTGGATATCTTCTGGAAGAGACTTCGAGGAAAAATTGCCCCACTCAGCCAAGTAGAGGTTAACTTTGTACACTTTCCCAAAAATTAATTTACACCACCTCCCCCCACCCCAAGAAAAAACTTCTTGCCTGTATTCCACTTCTGCATCCCACTATCCAAATGCCCTTATTTTTGAGAGGGTCTCTTAATCCAAAGGGCTCAGAGTATTTCTGTGGAAAAGTGATGGGCATCCCACATTAACAGAAAAAGCACCATCCTGTTCTGTGGCACTGAAATCACAGTTCCGGACCATCACCTTCGCACTCTGCTTCAACAGCTCCTTTTCATTCATGTCACAAGGAAATAATTCTTTTTCCTGGATAAATTCCCAGAGCTTGTTCACTGCTTCCCTTGCAAATGCTCCTTTCAGGCATACTGCTAGCTCCAGTTCTTTAAGCTACACTAACTAATAAAATATAAGTTTTTGATCGTATATTCTTGCTTGATTTTTCAGCCTTCTGCTTCCGAAACTCTTCATATTCCTGCCTGTTGATAGGCGCTGGTTCACTAAAGTTATTCTGGTGGCAAGTGTTTGGCTTGTATGCACATGCTGAGCCGTGACGTAATGTCACAATCCAGTGTACACATTTCAGGGAGTTGATTGTGATTAGCCTGTTGCAGCACAGAGGAAGAGTGTTGTTGTAGTATCTTAAGGATGAATAAATTGTCCTTGTGTGCTTTCGGACATGATCTGATGACGTGGTTGGCCATCCTGGAAAAGTTATGCAAGACACGACACTGTAGTCTTTAGGGTTCTGCAGGGCTCTTTGATGTTAATCTCTGGCATGTTTCCTTGCAAAGAAGTTCTGTTGTGTTCCTTTGGGCTTACTCATTGGTAACCCTCATGGGATTGCAGGTTAAGGTTATCATCCTGAGTCTCTTTACTTTGAGTAAACATGCAAGAGCTCAGACAGTTTTTAAATCTTCCAAATCCTTTTCTAAATCTTGGTGCTCCAGAGTGCCTTGAGGTACAGTATGGGGTTTAACTGCAGATTTTTAAGCAAGACGTTTCAAGGAAAATCTGAATCTTGCACACGTTTAAAGACAGGGTTATCAGTTCAGGACTGAATGTTTAAATAAACCAGGGTGGGGGCAGTGGTAAGAGTTGTCCTCAAATTCTAGCCATGTTCACCTTCCTTTTCTCGTCTTGCTAATACCGTATCCACATTTTTCAGAACTGTGTTGGCTGGCACAGAAGTGTCCTGCAACTGTGACACACAGTTCCCATTCTCCAGTAATATGGGTGGTTTATTCAGAACCTTGAAAAGTGACTTTTTAAAATTGCCGTTCCCAGACCTTTTCCCCCAAAGCTACAGGGTAAGTTTCCTGGGGTATTCTGGTAGTGTAGTCCCATCAAGTAATTATTCCAAGGTCTAACTTGGTTGTTGTCTTTGTGTGTATGGGTGTGTGAGAGAGAACATACCAGCTACCCCCACAGGAGATGACAAAAGCATCCAACATGCTAGCAAGAAAAGGTTCATAATCATTAGGTACAAAAAATTGGTCTATTTTAATGGCTAAATCAATTTAATTCCTTGTCACTCCCAACAAGAAAATTTTAATTTTATATGATACCATCCTGAAATTCGGAGTGATTGGCTACAATATATGTATCTTTAAGTGTGATTTTTAAAAATAAAAATAAAAATAAGTTTTCCCAAAAATTCAAATTTTATATTTATTTAACTGTGTAATTTTATTTGAAAATGTACAATTGCATCATGTTGTATATCAAATGAAAGCCCTATTCATAAGGTCTGTTGATATCACAGGTATCTATTAAATGACATTTGAAGTTATGGTGGCTAGAGAATTTCTTCTTCTTCTTCTTCTTCTTCTTCTTCTTCTTCTTCTTCTTCTTCTTCTTCTTCTTCTTCTTCTTCTTCTTCTTCTTCTTCTTCTTCTTCTTCTTCTTCCTCTTCTTCTTCTTGCAGTTTTGAAAATGCAATATCTCAGAAATGGGCGGACCAAAAAATCTGATTTTTTTAAAAAAAACATCTCATGATAAGGTACAAATGTACCAAAAATGAACCAAATCTATGACATCAAGTTCCAAAAAGGATTTTTCATTGGTTGATTTGACATGGAATGACCCTCTCAGGGAATTATCCCTGCAATATATGTAATTCAAATCAGTTGAAAAGCAGAATCGGCATTGCTGATTTTATTTCCTAAAAAAAACCTTTGCCTGTGAGGCTTTTTTTCTTGCTTTTTTCCTCAGATACCCCTCTCCCCCAAATTTACATGTGTGTGCTTGTAAAGGCTCCAGGCTCATATTGGAGAAAGACTGCAGGGTATTTATTAACATTTCTTTTCACCACAGATAAAGTTAGGACACATAATTCTGTTGCATGACAAAAACTGCTAATTTTTTAATTAGGAGATTCATTAAGAAGTTTCATTCTATTGCCGGAAAAGGGATTCATATCACACAACATGTATTAATTAGTTTAATTAGTGACCAATGTTTGTGTTATTATGAGCCACAGTTTGGTGAATGGCCAGTGGTACTCATGTAACTCATGTTGTTGCACTGTTGAAAGTTTTGGTTTTTAATTTCTGTCTGTCCTCACCATGAAGCTGATAAAATAAGCTGGAGTCCATGAATTCTCATGCAGTTTAAAAAGTTTTAACCCTTAAGGTACTACAGGTCTCTGATGTTTTTTCACTACAACTCACTTTTGAAATTACACTGTTTTCTCATGTAATCTGCAGAGGTGTCTTTGAACCCAAGTGGGATTTGAATCTGGATGATCTGCCTCCAAGCCCAGTGTTAGGTCTTATGCAATGTAAGAGCATGCTCGGATTGCAGCTCCCACCATCTCTCACTAGTGGCTGTTTTGGTTAGGGATGATGGGAGTTGCCATCTATGGATACCTGGAAGGTTTCACATTTCCCATCCAACAATGCAGTACAGAAGATTATATTTTCTCCAGTGTTTTTTTTTTAATTATGAAACCTTACATTTTTATTCTAGCTCTGTGGCTTAGATATGCTTAGGAGGTCAGTCCCATACTGTGCTTCTTTGAGAGGGGCTGGACTCAGTCATCCATAGGGTTCCTTCCAGCTTTGCAGATCCAGGATGATGATGATGATGATGATGATGATGATGATGATGATGATGATGATGATGACGACGACGACGATGACGACGACGACTACAATGACGACTTACTACTGTGATTGAATCTACATCATGGTTACTTGATGTAGAATCTGTTCTCAGCCAAATTATATTGGATGCACTACTCCAGGGCTGTTCAACTTTGAACAGGCTGAGGTCTATTTTTTCCAGCCCAAAATGCCTGAGGGCTACTACACTTTTATCCATTCTGAGCACATGTTCATCAGTGAAAAATGTTTGTGAGTAGAGCAGCAGTTTCCCATAGGAATGCATTGAAAACCAATTAATCCATTATGGAGGGAACAGATTTTCTACGATTCTATGATCTATGATTCTATGAACTTTGCTAGGACAGTGGTGGTCCTTGTGATGGGTGGAGAACTTATCTCCTCACTTTTTAAATTGATGACCAGCGGGCTACTTTTGAACCCTTTGTGGGCTACTGGTAGTCTGTGGTCTACCTGTTGTGCAGGCCTGCACTACTCCATATAGTGTGCAGGTTTTTCTTAAAAATACACCACATAGCCTGTATGCATGTAGAAAAAAAAGAATTAATAGGATTAGAGCAGGCATGAAACCTACTCTTTTTTCTCCCTGCTGTGGTCCCAGGGAAAATCCTTCAGATGCTGATATTTGCTTTGGGTGAAACGTCCCCTTTGTGCAAGTGAACAGGTTTCTTTCATGGAGATCTCCTTAGGATTTTAATATCCTGGGTGGCTGGCACAAATGCCCCAAATGCCCTCTCATTTCCAGAGCTCACTCAGCTACTTGGGATAGTGAGAGGATGCCACCTATGAAGTTATTAAGGAGACAGCTAGAGAGCAGGTGGAGAAGAGATCAGTCAGCACAAAATAAGACTGCAATTAAGACTATGGGTAATAAATATGCCAATGTCCTTTAAAGGGCAAAAATCCTCCTTTAACATCTTCTGGGGGATAGGTGACGCCGCAAACCAACAAGTGGAATTGTTCTGAGCGGTCTGCAATGTCACTAATTCTGGCCTTCCAAGGCCTAGTTTTGAGTTCACTAGTAATCAGTTTGCAGCCTTTTTAAAAATAAAAATTGAGGCTGATTTGTTCCGATCTCAACTCCTCCAGTAATTTAGCTGTTCTGGTGGTGACCACTGCAGCCCCATCTCCCTCTGCCCACCTGGTTCAGTTTGCCCCTGTGGTGACAGAGGAAGCCTCCAGGGTGCTTGCTAGCCTGCTCCTAACATGATTCTTGCCCAGTGTGACTGATTAAAGGTGATTGATAGGATCATGAATATGGTTAATTCATCACTGAGGGAGGCAATTTTTCGGAGGGTGGGATTGGGGGCCTGATTTTTCCCTGAGAATCACATCCAGCTAGGAGAAGATGTGTCGGACACTTGGACCTTAACCTGGTGTCCCTTTGAGGTCAGCATTATCTCTGATGCTGTTCAGCATGTATATGAAGCCATTTGGGGAGGTCATCATGAGATTTGGTGTAAGGTGTCACCGGTGGGCTGATGGCACCCAACTCTATCCCCCTTACGGTCTCTGCAGTTGAGGCCGTCCTGATGCTTGATTGTTGGCCGGCTTCAGTACTGGAATGGACCAGGGTTAACAGGCTCAAACTGAACCTTGATAAGACAGAGCTTTTAATCAGTGGGGGCACAGAAAGGTTAGGGCGAATTGTCCCTTGGCTGGATAGCATTGCCCTCCCATTTAAGGTTTGTAATCTGGATGTTGTTCTGGACCTGGCTCTTTCCTAGGTATCCCAGATTGCAGCCATTTCTAGATCAGCCTTCAATCAGCTGAGGTTGATTGCCCAACACCATCCTTACCTGGACAAGGTATCCCTCAGGACTTTGGTGTCATCTCCTGGGTTGACTTCTACAATACCCTGTATGTGGGCCTTCCCTCAGGCCTGATCCAGAGACAACAACAGTCCAGAATGCTGTGACCAGACTGGTGGCAGGTTTGAGCAAATTCTACTGCTTAACCTTGCTTCTGGCTTGCCTTCACTGGCTGCCTGTTGCATCCTGGATCAGGTTCAAGGTGTCAGCACTTACATATAAAGCCTTCCATGGTTTGGGTCCATGTTACTTGTCAATGTATTTCTCCTTAAGGTGATCCACCTGATCCACAAGATATTCCCAGTATGGAATCCTCCTGTGGAACCAACTCCTGGAGGAACTCCAGATGGCACTCTTCCCTTACACCAGGGGCGTCCAAACTTTGGCCCTCCAGATGTTTTGGATCACAACTCCCAGAATTCCAAGCCTAGATTGCCAATGACAAAGGAGTATGGAAGTTGTGGTCCAAAACATCTGGAGGACACCACTGCCTTACACATTCAGTAGGCAGTTTTAAAAACCATGCTCCACAGAACCCTGGCTGAGTACTGTATTTATTTTGTCCTTGTTAAGTCTGGGTTTGTTTATATATATATTTAATGTATCTGCTTGCATAGTGACATTGTAGTGGGTTTTAATGTTTTATTTTTAATCGATTCTATGTTTTATACAGGCGTACCTCGGTTTACAAACACCATGGAAGGCTTTATATGTAAGTGTTTGTAAACCTCCGTTAATGACATTTTCAGTTTGTGAAAGGAAATCCATTGAAAATAATGCCTCCATTTATGTTGTTTTTTTTCCCTGAAAATCGTCGGTTTACATTTCCCCCCCAAAGGACTTCCTTTCTCAGGATGCATTGTGCCCCCTGCGTTTCCTGTTTTCAAAATTTACGCATTACGAAAGGTCCCAGAGAATGCATTAATTTCTTAAACTAAGGTATGCCTGTATTTGTAAAACTTCCCAGAATAGTGTCTTTGGCACAAATGGCAGGAGAATAAATTCAATAAATACATAAGTAAATAGGATACAATAGGTTAGAATAGGATAGGAAGATACCTCCCTTATGACCTCCCTTATGAAGAAAGGCTAAAACATTTGAGGCTCTTTAGTCTGGAAAAAAGGCGCCTGAGGGGGGATATGATTGAGACATACAAAATAATGCAGGGCATGAGTAAAGTGGATAGAAGGACGCTCTTCTCCCTCTCACAAAATACCAGAACTAGGGGACATCCACTCAAATTGAGGGCTGTGAGAGTGAGAACAGACAAAAGAAAATATTATTTTCACTCAGCGCGTTGTAAGTCAGTGGAACTCCCTGCCACATAATGTGGTGATGGCATCTGGCCTGGATGCTTTTAAAGGGGGATTGGACAGATTCCTGAAGGGAAAGTCCATCACAGGTTACAAACCATGATGGAGATGTGTAATCTCCAGGATTAAAACCAGGGTACTTTAAGGGCCATATGCAGGGGAGTGGTATCAGGAGACAGATATCTAGTGTCGTGCGCTTCCGGACACATTTGGTGCGACCACTGTGAGATACAGGAAACTGGATTAGATGGGCCTTTGGCCTGATCCAGCATGGCTTTTCTTATGTTCTTATATACCCATACTCTCTTCTATTTCCATTAATTAATGGAATCAGGCTGCCTTTTAATGGAATCAGTTCATGCAGTTTGTATTAAAAACCAAAACAACCCTACATGCTGCATGAAAAGAGTTCTTGCAGTTTCGGTGCTTGTTAGTGCATGGTTTTATTAAGAAGGGGCTGCTGGAAGGGCAGTTTCCAGGAAAGACCTTTTTGCCTCTGGACTTTGTTCAGTGTCATTGGTTAAGATTTATTGACTTTCTGGCTTTGTTGTAAAGAATATGGGCCTCTTTTCCTTCCTAGCTCGTGTTTGTTCTTCATCCTTTGGGTTAGATATATTTCCTTCAGAGATTCTTCTATATGTTTGTGTCCAGGAAAGCTGTGAAGTCTAGTGGAGTTCTTCACAGTCACCATAATATTCTCACTATAGTGTGATTACAAGGATTATTTTATTTCCGTTCAGGTAGGACTCTTAATGAAAGTCAAGTCTCAAAAGACAAGAAGCCTACCGTGTTTAAAAAAATGGTTTAGGTATCTGAGTGCAGAGCCAGAGGTTGGAGGTTGGATTCTCTGCTGTGCCGTCTGTGAAGTAGAGTCAGTTTGTGCAGCCTTGAGTAAGCGGCACAGTCCCAGGGCAGCCCCCAGAAGAAGGGAATGCAAAACCACTTCTGAGTAGAGATGGGCACGAAATAAACTTTTAGTTTGTTTCATTATTCGTTATTCATTTCATTACCTAATGAAATGAATAATGAACCCCCAAAGTGAATTTAGAACGAAATGAAACAAACTGAAAAAATTGGTTCGGTTCAGTTCGGTTCATTAATGGCAGCGCCGGAGATGTCTCTTACCTGGTGCTGGTCTTCCTGGTCTGGTTTATCTGGCACCAGGGAGGGGCGACCAGGAAAAAAAAAAGCCAACAGGCCCGCGCTACAGCTGTAGCACGGGCCATGTGGTCAGAAGTAAAAAAGTAAAAATAAAAATAAAATAAAATAAAATAAAGGAGCGCCAACCCGGCCCCAGGGGTGGCCGGGTTGGCACCCTAAAATAAACTGCTTTTCCAAGGGTCCTTTTCCAAGGAGAAAGGTGGGGTAAATAAATAAATAATGGCAGTTTATAAATCCTAAGTACTGTACAATTGGAGCCTCGTGGCACAGTGGTTAAATGCCTGTACTGCAGGTAAAACTGTGCTCACGACCTGGGTTCAATCCCCGGTAGCAGGCTCAAGGTTCACTCAGCCTTCCATCCTTCCGAGGTCGGTAAAATGAGTACCCAGCTTGCTGGGGGGGCAATGTGTAGCCTGCACACTGTAATTAAAATTGTAAACCGCCCAGAGACCACTTGTAGTGGTATGGGGCGGTATATAAGCAGAACACTTTGCTTTTTGCTTTGCTTTGCTTTTTCTTTTTGTCTTTTTATAAATATTTCCAAGATACAGCATCAGAATTTAGCTGTTAGAGAGAATTGGAGAGCATTTCGTGTATTTTTCTTTCCTGTACTTTTCTGGCCAGATTAATAATTAGTAATGCAACAAAGTGCTTGCCTGATAGGAGCAAGCCTAGTGGTAGAAGCAACTCCATAGCATCATCATGGGTGCCAAGAAATAGTAAGTCAATGACTTCCTTCCAAAACTTTATGGGTCTGTTTTAGGTGGGATTAGATGGTGCAGTGGCTCTGCGGGCTACAGCACTGAAACTGTCAGCTGCAAAGTCAGCAGCCTGGCGATTCGAATCCCAGGTGCCTCGCAGTGGAATGAGCTCCAACTGTTAACCCCAGCTCCTGCCAACCTAGCAGTTTGAAAGCATGTAAATGCAAGTAGGTACCTCTGTAAAAAGTGGGAAGGTAAACAGTGTTCAATGCACAGAAATGCGTTTAGCCATGCCGGCCACATGGCCATGGACTTGCACAACAGTGGCTCTTTGGCTTACAAATGGAAATGAGCACTGCCCCTAGAGTTAGACATGACTAGCACGCATGTGTGGGGAGAACCTTTACCTTTACCTGTTAGGTGGAATTAGTAATTGTGTTTAGCCCCACAAATTACTGTGGTACACTATATCATTCTGTATTGTTATCATACCTGTATTAAGAACATAAGAACATAAGAAGAGCCCTGCTGGATCAGGCAAAAGGCCCATCTAGTTCAGCTTCCTTTATCTCACAGTGGCCCCACCAAATGCATCAGGGAGCACACGAGACTAGATATCTGTCTCTTCATACCACTCCCCTGCATCTGATCCTTGAAGTACCCCGGTTTTAAGCCTGGAGATTACACATCTTCATCATAGTTTGTAACCTGTGATGGGCTTGTTAATATCATACCTGTATTGTTAAGATGATCTGCTCTTTACTTGAACCTCTAAAATTTATTTGACAAGCTGTGTCATCAAAGCTCCTGAGCAAATGTAGCATGTACAAAATTTGAGGAAAATGCCTTTTATGGACTTGAAACTGATGAAATAGAAAAGAGTAAATGGGAGCCAATGGCTTTTCCTTGCATCCTTAAGTTTGGATGTTGGAATCTCTGATCTCAGGCAACTCAGTTCTAAATCTGAACTAGCACGTGTAGTTTGTCTCATTTATGGCTTATGATACACTGCAAGTTATTGACTACAGTATGTCCTTTGCAGTAGTATTTTGCTTCAAAATGGCCCTTTCACCAGCCACTATTTTGCCTCTAGGTTCTGTGATGGTCCTTGGGTTCAGGTGATCCTCAGAAACTGTTGTCCGCCCAAGCCAAGAATGTGGAAGAGCTCATCGCAGATTCTTTTGCTTGCCTGGAATTTTGTTTGTGTTCTAAATAAGCCAATTTATTTCGACTGGGGGAAAATTGCATTGTTTTATTTTGGCACCCGGAGATGCTTGTTGTGTTATGCCCATGTGAGATGGAGTTCTTCTGATGTTGAAAGTTGTGCTTTGGTTCCTTCTGCTTGGCTGTAGCCAGCAGGTTGCTGCTGCTGCGAAAACAGGTTACATTTTCAACTGTGTCCTGAAAATGCCAAAGGGTTGGGAGAGGTGAAGTCACAGCAGGCAGAGGAGGTTCATGGGGTTGTTGGATTCCAGGCTGCATACCAAGAGGAAAAAACGTTTGTGCTGTACCCACGCACATCTGAGTCTGGTCAGAAATGGAATACTAGAATTTCCATTAGACCATCACTGTTGGAATGAAAAGGAAAAGAGTACATATTTTGTTCAATCGTATATGAAACAGTAAACTGTTTAATTCTTTTCCTCCACATCCATGACTACTAAACCTATCTATACTGGTGGCTGGAGGATGTTTTGAAAAGAATCTTGAAACAGTCCTGAGAGTCAGTCTAAAGGTTATTTTGTATGGCTCCCAGTATTACACATTGCTGGCCCTGTGTCTCTGGAGACAGTCCACAAGCAGACAATAGGTCTCTCATGCTGTTGTTTCCAACAATAAACAATTCAAAGGCAGATTCTAAAACTGAAGGCAATATACTGTAGGTATAGTACTGTAGATATAGCGTACACATTGCAAAACTGACTGCCCATTGATTGATCTCAATGAGTTTAAATTCCATCTAAGGGACATGTTAGCTGGAGAGATAGCTCAGTTAGAGGTTGAGAATTTCATTCTTCACTGTGCTTCCTGTGAATACAGCCAGCCTGCATGACCTTGGGCAAGCAGCAGAATCTTAGATTGTCCCCAGAATAAGGGAATGGTAGAAACACCCTGCCCTGAGTATAAGGAAAACTGGGAGAAGGTCATCAGAAGTCAGAAGTGACTTGACAGCACACACATGATGATGATGACGACGACGACGACGACAACAACGACAACGACAACAACGACAACGACAACAACAACGACAACAACAACAACAACAACAACAACAACAACAACAACAACAACAACGTGTCCTGTGCACAGCTTAGAAAAGCTATAATGGGGCTACAGCTCCCAGAAATCTCCTTGCCAACATGATCCCTAGCCATGGTGGCTGTAAATTCAGACCTCACCAAATTTTAACTTTTTAAACTTTGAAGATGCATTGGCCTGCATTCTAATTGTTACTCTCAGTTAGAGTATGCAGTCCCAAGACAAGGGACACACACACACACACGCACGCACACACACACACACGCACAAATCACTAATGAGCATTCTATCCCATATAGGTCATCATCAGGCTGAGTAGCACAGAACCTGGTATAGAAGAAACACAAAAGTATTTCCCCAAATCACAGCCAAATGGGTGTGCCAAGCGCCTTCATTAAAAGCAAGTTTCACAACTGGAGCTGAAGTCTCAGGTCATACATCTGGATTTCAGATTTCAACTTTCTTTGGTAGTCCTGTATAAATTAGAACATCTCTCCCGATCTTCTTAGATCAGAGCACTAATTGGAACTGAGGCACTGATGAGAGCTTGGAAATTTTGCTTTTTTGGACCATAACTCTTTGAATTTCCTTCATTTGGCATAGCCTGAAAGCAGTAGGTTCCCTACCTTGGGCCTCCAGATGTTCTTGAATTACAGCTCCCAGAAGTCCTAGTGAAGGCTTTGGGGAATTTTACTCCAAGAACAATTGGGGACATGGTATATTGGTCTAAAAGTGATGTTTCTGAGCTTTCATGATGCATAAATGAGGCTTACATAGGTTTTGATATGCTGTCTTGTAGTAGTTGTTTGACTTGTATACTGCTCATAGTGCTAAAACTACTACAATTCCAGTTTCCTGACAGTGCTCACGATCTGGGGTTCTAGCCCAGGTAGCTGGCTCGTGGCTGACTCAGCCTTTTCTGCTTCCGAGGCCAGGGAGTGCTTTAAGCACTATGGGGCAATATATAAACGGAACACTTTGCTTTTGCTTTGCAAACAGAGGGGCTGGAAGTGCTTGGCCCACTATTTAGTCTTCTGTTTGTTTCCTCTGAAGGGGTGGGCTAGTTGGCTCTTAAAGGTAGCGATCAGACAATGGCTTTGCTGGAGCCCATCTGCTCACTCCAAGAACAGTTCTATCTACATCTTTCTGTCCCCTGTCAGGGACTTCCACTTTTGGGGTGTGGTTAAAATCAGCCTCTTTTGGTCTGTTTCTAGAGCATGGGATCACTGGGAATAGACATGGGCACGACCAGAAAAAATGACGTTTCGAGTTTTCGTTTGTCGGAACGGATCTGTTTCGGGTCGTTTCCGTTTGTCGTGAAATTTTTCAAAAATTTGTCGTTTCGTTTGTCGTTTGTCGTTTGTCATTTCCACCGCGATTTAGCGCGATTTGACTTCCCAGAGCATAGGGGCATCCTGCAATCAGGGCCGGCGCTAGGTGTTTTTGCTGCCTTGGCGGCGGGTGGGACGGGAGGGCCATGGGCGGGTGGCGGTGGCGGGGGCCATGGGTGGGTGGCGACAGCGGCAGGGGGGAGGCGGAGGCGGGCGAGTGGGTGGGTGGCGGCGCGGGCGAGTGGGCAGTTAGGATATCACTTAGGATAGAGGTTCTGTTCTTGGCTTGCACCCAAAATGTGTTTGTGTGCAAGCAAATTGAAGTTGGGAAAATAGAAAATAAATGGTAGTATGTAATATATATTTAAAATAAATCCACACCTCCCACTCCCGGTCGAACCTCCCCCTTTATCCAATATCAGAAAAAAATCCTCACAAACTGCCAGAGAGGAAATAAAGAATAAACTGCTATTCCCTTCAGCAGACAAAGCTGCAGGGAATCAAAGAAATTATTTTCTAAATTCAATTCCCTCCTTGCCTGCCTAACTTAAATCTAAAGCCTCCAGCCTCCCTCCAATCTCGATTCGAATAGCCAGAGCAGCCAGCCACACAGCCCTCCACCCTCCACATCCAAGACCCGACTGCGACTTCTGGAAGGTGCCTCGGCTTTTTATGCCCTCTGGCACATCCAGAAGTGTCCGTCAAAACCTGCCCATGCGATTGGTGGAATGGGTCAAAAAATTTGCATGGTCCCACCCCATGGCCAGCCCATCATTGTGCATGCGCAGGTCTAAAAAAATATAAAATAAAATAAAATAAAATAAAATCAATACTACGTTTTATTGCTATAAAAAACCCACTGCTGCTACTATTAAAATTCAGGCATTTAAAATAAATAAATTTCACATGTTTCTGTGGTGATTTGGTGTTTTTTTTTTGACCACGATTTCAAAAGAAAAATTGTGGTCGCCATTTTGGATCCCCCCCCCCACCGCATGGCATGGCGAGACGACGAGGATGACCCCCCCCCCAGCCTGGTGCAAGCAACCCAGGACAGGAGAAGGGGGGGGGGGAAGGCCGGGGACCCCCCAGAAACCACCCCTCTGCTAGGTGGCAAAACCTCAGGCAGGCATATTTTCGCCTGCTTTTTTGGCCGGGAGTCGGGTTTTTTTTTAAAAAAAACGTTTAAAAACTTTTTCTGTGCTTCGCATTGCACGATCGCCACAATGCCACAAACGAAAACGAGAAACCCAACCAAATTTTTCTTTTTTCTGTTTGAGTTCGAGTTCTGATGGCTTAATTATCGTTACTGTTTCCGTTATGTAACGGAGACGAAAAACGGAAATGAAAATGAAAATTTCGCCGAGTCGTGCCCATGTCTAACTGGGAATGAACCAAAGATCTTTCATTTTTGATTTGGCAATAGTGTGAATTGTTTGATTAACAGGGTTAGTCAAGAAACTGCTCAGAGCCAAATCTGCATCAGTTTATTGACTTTAAGATGAGGAAAAGAAGTGTATTTGTATATTAGGTATGTATATTAAGCTCTCAACCAGACCTTTCAAGGTGCATTACTTAATGCCTCTTCTCTTATCAGCTCTTCTCTTCAAGGGCACTAGTAATACACACAACAAGTACATAAGAACACAGTAGCCCTGCTGGATCAGACGAAAGGTCCATCTAGTCCTGCTTCCTGTATTTCACAGTGGCCTCACCAGATGCCTCTGAGACCACATGTTGGTCTGTCTCCTGATACCATTCCCCTGCATCTGGCATTTTGAGGTACCTTCCTTTTTCAGCTTGGAGATAACATATATCCCCATCATGTAAACATACACTAAAAAAATGGAACAAATAGGATTGGTTGAGGTCTATATGCCATTTGGATGTGAGCATTGTATCCCATTTAGCCTGTTCTACCAGCCATGTAGATAATCCCAATGTCCTGTTATCAAGGTAATCACTGAGGGATAGAGAATGGTGGGAAGATTTTGGAGGAGACAGCGTGGCCTCTGCCTTTTAAGTTGCTTCTCTCAAGTGTGCTGGAGGTGGGTAGGCTTGAAGTAATCTGAAGATATCCTGGGGACCATTGCCTCCCCCACTAACCTGCTTCTATCCTAAGATCTGATGAGGAGGCCCTTCTTTGTGTTTCACCCCAGAACAAAGTACTGTACAGTGGTACCTCTTAAGACAAATGCATCATAGGTAGGGGAAAAAAAACCCATAGGAAGAAAAAAAATCCAGAAATAGGCATGCTTTGCATGATGAAAAAATCCCTTTGGGATGCTTCATGAGATGAAAAACCATTCTGCATGTGCCCAGTAAAAATCCCTGGTTATTTTTGTCTTTATTCCTGCTTCTGGAACAGATTAATCTGCTCCCAATGCATTCCTATGGGAAACTGTATTTCGTAAGACAAAATTTTCTTAATTGACCCATTGGGTCAATTCACTTAAAGAGGCACCACTGTATAGAAACCATCAATGCAATAGTTCAGTGGTTTGTTTTGTTCTGGGCAAGCACATTTGATCAAAGTGCCCTGAAATGAACTACAAAATGACCTGATTCGTGGATTTTTGTGTTTTGTTTGTTTGTTTGTTTTGTTTTGTTTTTCCTTCATGGTTTGTTTCATGCCCATTTCTAATTCTGGTTTTCCTTACGATTTGCTGTATAATATTTTATCAATAATATTTGTTTGTTTTCATCCCTTGTTTGCTTTGTTGGCATTCTGTTGTATTTGATAGTTGATTTCAGTTGTTGTTAACTGCCCTGAATTGTATGAGTAGTAGAAGAGCAGGATATACTGTATGCTTTTGTGTAAATAAACAGATAAACTGCTAGACTGGTCGTATGCGGAATGGGGATGTGGGAGCCCCAGTCTTGTTATCTCAGGCAGCAAAATGGTTTGCATTAGTCTTGACTGTCAGCCAGTTGCATCAGAACAGGAACTTGGCCTATAGTTTTCTAAATATCATTCCCTCATAAAATGCTATGATCCAGATCTTCTTTTATTGTGCGTTTCTTCCTTTTTAACCAGTTTTACACCCTTGCTTTCTCCCATTGCTCTGGAGGGAAGGGTTAACTTTGGAACAGGAGGAACCTTCATCTCCTTCCTGTACATGGCAAATGATTGCAAGAGGAGACGGCTCAGCAGGGGGCAGGTAGTGGTTATGTTCTTGGAAGGGTCACGGGGACATTTTTAATGAGGTGTGCAAAATGCTTGTCACTACAGTTTCTAATGAACTCTCTGTCACTGATACTGAATTTCAGAATTGGCGGGACGGTATCATAGGCAGTCCTTCCCAATAAATCAGTTGTTCCCAACCTTCCTAATGCAGTGACCCTTTAATACAGTTCCTCATATTGTGGTGACCCCTTGCCTTGCTTGGAAGAGGCCACAAGCTTCCTTTGGCAGGCCACTGCCGTAGAGAACCCTCAGCCAATCACAGCCTCCAGTGCCATTGATTGACAACCCCTCCAACCTATCAAGCTGTAACTCACTCTTCCCCCCACGTCCTTCCCCTCCCCCTCCAGACCCAAGCCATTTGTGCCTTTTTCTTCACTGGCTCATGGCGACCCCTATGAAATGGTCGTTCAGCCCCCAAAGGGGTCCCAACCCCCAGGTTGGGAACCACTGCAATAAATGGACATAGAGTTTGATTTAATAATCATAGAACTGGAGAACTGGAAGGGATGCTGTGGATCATCGAGTCCAGACCCTGTCAAGGGGGGCACAGTGGGGAATTGAACTCCAATCCATAAAACGAAAATAATGAACTATCCAGCAGGTTTGAAAAGCTGATTTTGGGATTACCATTTTGAGGACCTCTCAGACTTTATGGGCAATAACTGTCCTTACTGGAAGTTTCTGGGATATTTTTTAAAAAAATACCTTTCTCAAGATCTGGGTGGATAGTAGTTACGCTGGGCCAGCATGCAGACGGATTCAGGTTCAATAAGAGAGCTAATCCAGGGTATTGGGGGAAATGCTGCATAGTTTGATGATAAGATTATACCTTAAGTATTATAAATGTAATTTTAACAGCTATTGATCAATGCAAACGTGTTGATTGCAGAAAGTTAAGAGGTAGTTTATCTAGTTTATTAGCTCCTACAGTAGTGTGAGGAGTCAGAGGATCTCACCGGAACACCTCAGGGGGGAAATGGTATTTATTAATCTCTGGAATTATAAATGTTGAAAATATGCAACAGCTCATTATACCTTATCTCACTGATACATACTGAAGACTGCAATTCTAAATTCATTTACTTGGAAGTAAGATGCCCTAAGCACATCTGATCTCACCTGATTTCGGAAGCTAAGCAGGGTCGGCCCTGGTAAGTACTTGGATGGGAGACCACCAGGGAATACCAGGTGCTGTAGGTGCCTGGAGTAGGAATTGGCAAACCACTCCAGTATTGCTGCCAAGAAAACTCCATGGACATGGGGTCACAAAGCATTGGTCACAACTGTAACGACACAACACACACACACACAAGTGATAATAGAAATTACTATTGGGCGATTTCGGTCATTCCCTTTTAGTTAGAGTATGAGGTAGAAAAAATCAGTAGCAATGCAGAAATGTTGAGAGATAGCTCAGTCTCTTCAGCTCCCTCCATTTTTTCCTGGAACAAACTAGCACTTTGTATGATAAAAATTACTCTAGAAACATTTAAGATAAAAGGGCATCTTTAGTTACAGCTACTATCTGTAGTTACAGTCAGAAGGTGGGGGGGAGGTCAAATTGAATCTTCACCATGTGGAAGCTCCCCAATGTTTGTTATTTAGAGGAAGGTCAGAAAGGGAAGAAGGCTATCAATGAAACAAACAAGCCAGGAAGAAGGGCAGGGGCTTGTCTCAAATGCCATTTGTGTGTGGGGGGAGGGGGGAACATTACTGATCAGGTTAGTGGCAAAGGAAAATCATAGTAGTCTGTAAAGCCCCCGCCCAGTGATACCCAATGTGAGTGCATGCAGGATTGCTATTATACCAACACTTACTAATCTAGTTTTTAATTGTTATATGTGTTATTTATCTCCTAATTTTCTGTTGTCACACTCAGATTGGTTTTCAGCAAAATAGTTTAGTGTTAATTCTTTTTCTTCACTGAGATTTTTACTGAAAGGTGGACTATAAATTCCTCTAATAAAGAAATACATTTCTAAAATACAATTAGAAACAAACTGTTCAACTACAAGAAATTGTAGCTATTTGAAGCTATTTGAAAATGGAGCACTAATAGAATTAGTAATTACTATTACCATGTTCATTCATGGTAAGCCCAAAACGTATTAAAATAGTAATAGGTCCTTTAGCCTGGTGAAAGTGATCAGAAGGAAGTATATGTATTATTTATATTAACTTCTTATTGCTTACTTCTTATTGTTCACTTTCTGGTAATCGCCGACCCTCAGTGTTGACTCTGCATCCCATTTAAACTCATTACTTCTCACATATTATTATAATAATAATCTATGTGAATTTATTACAAACTCGCATATATAGTACATGTCTGTTTACAAGTGGAGGTGATGACATAATGCTGATATTGCATTTCCTTACTGGTTATGTTTATAGTTTAGGAAGAGTAAACCAGAGGAAGTCTAAACTCAACAAATACCTTGTAGAAAGAATGAGTAAAAGTCTCCAGATAATCAGATACACTAGTTGCAGACAAGGCCTTCCAAAGCAGTTGAGGCCACAGGATATATCAGGTATCTCTGCAACTGGTATCTCTTTAGATGATGTTGGGCAGCTACTCTAATCAGCCCAGTTCAATAAAGACAGTGAAAAGGACTGAGGGAAATTATTGTCCATGAACATATGCGTGGTCAGGTGTTGCTATTCCCTCATATGGTGGTTTTCTCTCTGTATGTGTCTTTTTTGGATAGCGTGTATGAGCATAAGATGTTGGTAATTCCTATTATGATTCTTGATTAGGTACCACCAATACTAAAAATAGCATATCAAGTGTGGGGTCTTTTTGGGGAAATGTAAAGCAAAAGCTAGAATACTTGCTTTTTTGGGTAAAATGCCCCAGTTTCATTCCTGATTAGAAGGAGCTCAGCAACCAGATATGAGGAAGACCTTGGCTAATGCTTAAGCAATATATTTTTGAATTAATGTTTCCAACCCTGGGTGCTCAGATGTTATAAAAACATAAGAACACAAGAAGAGCCATGCTGGATCAGACCAAAGGCCCATCTAGTCCAGCTTCCTGTATTTCACAGTGGCCGTACCAGATGCGTCTGGGAGCGCACAAGACTAGATATCTGTCTCCTGATACCACTCCCTTGCACCTGGTCCTTGAAGTACACCGGTTTTAAGCCTGGAGATTACACATCTCCATCATGGTTTGTAACCTGTGATGGACTTTTCCTCCAGGAATCTGTCCAATTCCCTTTTGAAGGCATCCAGGACAGATGCCATCACCACATCCTGTGGCAGGGAATTCCACAGACTAACAACGCGCTGGGTGAAAAAAATATTTTCTCTTGTCTGTTCTCCCAGAAGCCTTCATTACTAACTATGTTGCCCAGAACTTCTGGGAGATGTAGTCCAAGAACATGTGGAAACTCGTGGTTAGGAACCATTGTTAGATAATCTGTGATAAGAGAGGTAAGCTTGTCTGTTTTCCAAAAATATTATTCAGATAACCAGTATTTTGCATATGAATAATATTTTTCTCCAAACAAACAACACAATTATGTCCACAAACTGGTAATAAAATTAGCAAGATAATTTGCAAGATACAGGAGGTGAGAAAAGCTCTTGCTGTGACATTCATACTTAGCCCACCCTTAAGGAATTCCTTCATTTAATGGTGCACCAAATAATGCAAGATTTACTGTCCTTCAGAGTGGATAATGGCAAGATTAGCAAGCAATCTGATTTAGTAGCTTTAAATGCTGAGTTCCAGTTCCAGTCCTGGTAAAAAATAAAAAAAAATATGTTGTAGGTAATCATTTCTCTATTAGTGAAGACCATATTTCACATTCTAATACTGTATCATTGTGTGGGGCACATCAGTTGTGGTGATGCTATACAATTGTTGTCTTACATGATTCCCTGTCCTCTGTGGGCACTTTGTATTTTAGAATATATGCTGTTTGTGTCATTGGTGTTTTCTTATACACCAGGCAGTATTTCCCATAAGTGGGTATTTCTCAGTATTCATTTATTTATTTATTTATTTTAATACTTATATACCTCCCGTCTTCTGGAGGAACTCCGGGCGGTTTACAACAAAGGAAAACAACAGCAATAATAAGGAACTTAAAAAACCCACATCATAATAAAACTACAAAAAGAAGTCACTGGCGTGGTGCCAGGAATGGGAAAAAAAATTAACTGTTGCCAAATGCCTCACAAAAAAGCCAGGTCTTTAAGGCTTTTTAAAAGGCTGGCAGGAACTGTGCAAGGCGCAGCTCACTCGGGAGATGGTTCCAGAGCACAGGACCAGTCACAGAGAAGGCTCGGTTACGTGTCACCGTTTTCCGAGACTCCCTGGGTGTGACCACCCAAAGTGAGAGCGCCCACGACATTCTGGTAGGTCGGGCCTCAGTTGATCTTTGAGAGATTCGCTCTGCCAGGTAGTCATCGTCAGCTAGGAAGGGAACCCTGTTTTCAACTTTCCTCTTTAGACTATAGGAAAAAACCTCTTAGCATTGCTTTATGACCACAATGATGCTATAATATCCAGGGTTTTTTTTTCTATGTTGTTATGAAGGAGAATGCATAAAGAATGTCTTGTGTAACTGAGGAAAAACCTCTTGCATCGGCAATTATTACACAGTAAGAAAATTAGCTCAACCACAAGACACATTGGAACGTCAGAATTTGTGACCAAAAATAATCTGAAGCTTAGTCAAGCAAGATAATAATTTATTTTCCAATAAATTGCTTGTAGTAACATAGAGGCTACATTGAAAATGATTACTAGCTGGCTGCCATGGATTCAAGTTAAACTGATGTGAAAGCTGCTTTTCCTAGTGGAAGGGAGAAATGGGTAAGAAAGGGCACTGTTTCTATATTTTCCTTCATTTCCTTGGGAGGTGGCACAGTGATTTGCCTGCAGCATGCATGGGAGTGGATCTTACTTTTTAATCTTAAAGGGGACTTCTAACTGATCCATAGCTGCGACCCCACTATCCAGATTATGTAGTCAGACCTGCTTGAGAGACAGTTATAGCTGGGGGACAGGGAAAGTGGACATCTCAAGGCAAATAGTGACCAGAGTAGTCAGTCAGATGATAGTATCATGGAATAGTAGCTGGATTAAGCAACCAAATATTTCATTTACTGTCAACAGGCATACCATTTGAGCAGAGGGGGTTGACGTATCAATTGGAGCAAGGTAAATGGTTAAGATATATCAGTGTGGCTAAAGTAGATAGGTGGCAGCTGCAGTTCCCTGGTGGAAACTGAGCAGTCCCCAACTCCAGTGGCATTTTGGGCATGGGGTTGGATCCAGATAGTATGAGGGTGGCACGCTGGAGCCTGCTCATCTGAGTAGCTGAAGCAATCCCCTTAAGGGTTGCTGGGGCAGGGCCACAGTCTGGCCTACCTTGGGAATCCGTGGAGCCAACCTGCCCTCAAGTGGCAGGGTGTAATGGAGTGGTATATACCCAGTTCTCTAAAAAAAAAACTGCCACTCCTGGTGCAAGCTTCAGTTGCTACTAAAGGGGTCAGTGGTGGCCATTTGGGGACATTTGGGTCTCTTGATGCATTGGATCCAACTCCAAGTGCTGAGCCAGGGATTCCTGCTGCAACCAATAAAACTGTGCCCTTGGTTCTCCAAAGGGTTGTGTGTTGTATCCTTTGTGTGTAGGTTTAGCCAGCTTTGGGCCTCCTGAGCACTAGGCCAGCAACTACTAATCTGGGTGTGGATTAGTAACTAATAGTTGTGGTGAAGTTGTATAATTGATGTCTATATGATCCCTTTCCCTCTCTGTGGGAATTTTGTGTTTTAGAGTACAGGTATCTGCTGTTTGTGTCACTGCCTGGTATTTTTCTGACCTTCAAGCTGTCTTTTCCATAAGTGGGTATTACTCAATAGTTAGCTAGGAAGAGGCACTGTTTTCACTTTCTTCTTTAAAGCTATGGAAAAAATCTTCTTAGCATTGCTTTATGTCTACAATAGCGAGGTTTTCTTTCTTTTGTGTTGCAATTGTGTGTGTGTGTGTGTGTGTGTGTGTGTGTGTGTGTGTGTGTGTGT
>JAHTLZ010000129.1:86386709-86437235 GCA_023846285.1 Phrynocephalus versicolor | reverse complement strand
CACACACACACACACACACACACACACACACACACACACACACACACGCATGCATGCAGCTCAACGTATGCAAAGGGAGGGATGCTACTTTTTCTTTTTTGGGAAGATAACCTACAAAAAAGAGTTGGGACATGACAACGGTTCTCAGATGGTCTACAAGGGCACTTTTATATCTCTGTTACATTATTGAATGGTGGTAGAGCATAAATTCATAGTTGTAGAATGCTACTGAAGCAAATTGCAAACAATAAATAAGCAGACAGATTTCAAGAGGTCATGAAAATTTATATTCTACACTTGGTAGGGACCATTTTCATTATTTTTAAAAATGGGAAGAAGATGCCTAGGAGTCAACATCCCTTCAAGAAGGAAAGTTAACCCGGTTAATTTGACTTTGACAAAAGCAGTGAGTAATTATTATTTTTTAACTTGCGGGCTGAATTCCAATTAAGGGAGAGTTTCAGGAGCCATATTCCATCAGTGGGCAGCTTTGCTATGGGGCAGGGCCGCAGCTAACAAGTTTTTGCCTAATGTAATTCTTGCACATTTTAATACTGTATTTGATTTTCTCGGAGCAGACCACAGTTCTCTGCATTTCTCTGCAGGGATAAATCCCACTACAACAGCTTACTGTCTTGCAAGGTTCTTCCCAGACTGCAAAGCCAAGCTGTTTTGTTGCTGCTAAATGTGAGGGCCGAAGCTTCCCTCCCTCAGTTGGTTGGTCTGAATTAGAGATGGGCACGAAACAAAAAATGGTGTTTCGGTTTTTCGTTTGTTGTTGAGAGGTCTGTTTTGGTTCGTTTCCGTTTGTCGCGAATTTTTGGAAAAAATCCGTTACCATTTTTCGTTTTTTCGTTTGTCGTTTCTACCCGCTTTTGTGCAATTTTTAAAGCATTTCCGTGCGCAGGCATCCCCCAATGCCCCAGACCAAAACACTAAAAAAAATGGATGCTGGCAGATACACAGTATAGACTAGGTACGCAGGGAGGCTGCAAAGGCAGCGGCGGGCATTGCCCAGGGTGCAAGGCAGCTGCAGAGTGACTGCACTGCGGGGCAAGGGAGGGTACTCACCAAGAGGTACGCAGCATGCACGCACACAGGGAGGCTGCAGGACTGAAGCTAGAGTCGCAGAGACAGCAGTCCCACCCTAACTCCCACCAGAGACTGCAAGGAGGACGGGGGCTGCCAGACCTTTTTATGCCCTCTGTGGCTGCCAGACCTGCCTGCCCAGTCTGCAACCTGGGGGCATGCTATTGGTTGAACATGATCCCATCACATGGCTTGCCTCCATTTTGTGGCTGGTGCGACATCCATTTTAAAGGGAAAAGAAAAATACATTGCGATGGGAGAAGACAAAAACAAACGTTTTAAGGACCCCAAACCCCCTGGTAGGTATTATCAGACAATATAAATAATTATTGCTGCATTTTTACAGATGTCCAGGGCATTTTTTAACATTTAAAACAGTTCATTTCATTGTGCGTCGCCATTAACGGAAACGAAACGTAATGACCACAATTTTCGCGGTTCTGTTCGTTTTGTTGCATTTTCATCACAATTTTCGTTTGTCATTTCGTTACGTAACGGAAATGACAAATGGTAACGGAAACGAAAAAACGTTCGTTCCGTGCCCATCTCTAGTCTGAATTACAGAAGAGTTGTGAGAGGGATATGATACAGAAGCAGCTGAGAAACCTACTGTAACTGTTGGGTGGGTGGGTGGGAACAGTAACAGATAATTCTCCAAGTCAGAAAGAGACATATGGTTACTAGAGATGGGCACGAAATGGAAATATAGTGTTTAGTTTAGTTTAGTTTAGTTTAGTTTCAGTCTTCATTTCATTTTGTTTTGTTAATAAAGATTTGTTGTCATGAAACGAAACACTTCGTAAGGCTATAAATAATGGGAAGTGTTCCTTTTTTTATTTAACAGGGAGCCCACTGCCCTAAATCAAAGACCTCTCCCCAAACCTTCCAATCAATTTGCTTTCAAGCAAAGAACCTTCTGTAGACAAGCTAGAAACCTAACAACTGGTTGCTGCATGGAGAGATCGGGGAGATAAACTCAACAGCTGATCTGCAGTGCAGTGAGGGAAGGAAAGAAACTATTTAAAGAAATAACTGTCACAGTCCTTCTTAAAAGGGAAAGGAAAACAATCAATTAAATCAACTTACAAACACAGCCAGTGAATGGAACAGCTAAGCTCCTGGGCTGTCTAGCTTTAGGCAGATCAAGATCAGAGATAAGGTATCTCAATAGCTGAGGCACGGGAAGAAAGGCAAACAAATCAATCAGTTTAAAATTAAACCACCTGTTCTCAAGGCAACTGGATCAAGAGGCTAGGATGAATCATTTCATTTTCAAAACAAAAAAATTGTAAGGTTTCATAAGCTTGCAGAACGATGAAACAGTATGTCTTTTTTTGTAAGGTGCCCATCCCTAACGGTTACCTTCTCATCAAGCTTTTAAGTTTTTGGTGTATATACCACACAATAATTTGTTGCAGTGATATGATCTTTCCAGGCGTGAGTGTTTCTAATGGAGGCCAAGGTAAGAGTAAGTAAAGTGTGAAGAGTAAGCAGGTAGAGTGATAAGGAGGGGGATCCTTTTAATTATTATTATTATTTTGAAAGCAGAGTATGTCTAAATATTATTATTACTCATAATAATATTTGTGTGCTGTGAAGTCAAGTCTGACTTATAGTGAACTTTTTCTGGGCTTTTCAGGTGGAGAAACACATGTCCGTATATACTTGAGTATAAGTTGAACCGAGTATAAGTCGAGGCCTGTAATTTAACCCAAAAAACTTGGGAAATTTATCGACTCAAGTATAAGTCTAGGATGGGCAATGCAGCAGGGCCTGGCAGCTCCTCCTTTGTGGGCTGGGGGAGTGGTGTGTGATGTTTAAAATGACATTTAGCTCTTGCCTCGGTGGCTAAAAGACATTTTAAACATCACACACCGCTCCTCCGTGATGCAGAGCGGGGTCAGGAGAAGTGGCGCTCAATGTTTAAAATGACTGTAGCCACTGACCCAAGCACTTGCCTCAATGGCTAAAAGTATTGACCCAAATATAAGTCGAGGGCCCTGTTTTTCAGCCCAAAATTAGGGCTGAAAAACTAGACTTATATTCGAGTATATACAGTAAGTATTTTACCATTCCCTTCTTCTTGGGGCATCTTGGCACCGTGCAGCTTGCCCAGGGGGTTCACAGACTGACTTTGGAAGCATCTTTATTCTTAACTCTTTTGTGGTAATGAAAGAGACAATTCTTAGGGATCACTAAGTATAAATTTCAAATATTAAATCACAGATTTGATTGAGGACTTTGACAAGTTACATTTTTGGGCTACAGCTTCCAGAATCTTCCAGCCTACCATGGCCACCAGGCATGTTGTCTGGGAGTTTCTGGACACAGTTGTGCAAAAAAATACCTTTCTAAGCTCTCTTTAGCAAAGTTCCTAACTGTTCCCCTTAGCTACTTAAAAAATATAAGAAAAGAAATCTGTTTCAGATTAACATTTATCCCAGTTGCACAGATTTGGATTTCTTGTACAATATGACTGCTATAGCTTTGTTCCCATTAATCTTCAGAGACCCTGGTCAGCTGGAACAAGAGCAAAAACCCTACAAAATTCCCTCTCCCTCTCTTTCTCAATAGGCTTATTTTAGGAATGATGCTGACAACATCCTTCCTTTCTATGTGGCTAAGTAACACAGCCTCTACAGCAATGATGTTACCCATTGCAATGGCTGTTCTGAAGAATCTTTTTGGAGAGAAAGAAACATTCCGGGATCTCAGCAGGGAGAAAGAGGAAAATCAAGGTATGTCCACTTGGCTTGTTCTAGCTTCATTAAGAAGGGTTCTTCTGCTTTTTGTTTGGCCTAAACCTAATTGGTTCTTAAGATGTTAATAGGGGGTTCTAAAGTCTTTCCCTGCCAAAGCATGTGCTGGTGGAAGATTGTGTTGCCTTGATAGACATACATTAATTTTGCTTTATTATTTTGCAATATATGAGCCTTCCTATTACAAATAAATAAAGCAGATATGGAGAACATCTAGAGATCTGGACACTACACACCCCTGATATTTTAGAGGTCCACATCCACATGTTCCTTCATATTACTTGTTTGTCTGAAGTGAGGCAGGTTTCTTGCACATGGAAGAGGTTATTAGGCCTGAAGATTTCACCCAGTTCCATGAAAAACTTAAAACTACTTCACGTTGCCCCACAGAAGTAGAAGGAATTCTGTGCTAAGTGTCTATAATTTGAGAGGATTTTTTAAAGGGATGGTGGCTGGAAGGATAATTGTGTTCAGGTAAGATTTATGAAACTTCCTATGGCTACTTGTGTCTAATTGACAGTTATTGTGCAAACACCAGTACGATGTTAGTTGGCATCTAACTAAAAAAGCCTGTCTTCCTCTTTCACCATTCAACCTCCTCCCTGACACATGTTGGAAAACTGAGATTCAGTAACAGCAACATTTCCACCTTCCTTGTGTTACCTGGAGGATTGGAGTGCAATGCAATAGGTAGAAAAGTGGCTTTTAGGATTCTATGACACTGATAGTTTATGAATGGATGGTGAAAGATGGGAGGAGGGTAATCAGAGTAGTGGTAAAACAAAGCAAAGCAAAACGTGTTGCTTATCTATTTCCCCATAGTGCCTAAAGCACTCTCTGTGAGGTTTGCAATTTAATTATGCAGGCTACACATCCCCCACTCCACCCCCCTGGTGTGCTAGGTACTCAATTTACTGACTTGGAAGGCTGGAAGGCTGAATGAGCTTTGAGCCGGCTACCTGGGATAGAATTGCAGCATGTGAACACAGTTTTGGCTGCAGTACTGCATCTTAACCCCGTACCATAAGACGGAGAGAACATAGGCAAAATGGGAGGTGCCACAAGGGGTGGGGTGAGATGTTGGAGACAAAAGGAGAATGCTTGTAGATTGATCATCCAGATGTAGTTGCCACCTTCCTGCATCTGGGCATCCATTTAAAAATGTTAAAAGTGTGATACAAGCAGCAGTACCAAAAAAGCCGCAAAGAAAACCAATAACTATGAACAGCAACAGCATGTGGTTGACACAGATATTATTGTCTCGATGAATAACATAATCTGTTGAAATAATGACTCCTCTGATTGATTCTTGCTATCGAATCTGCCTTCATAAGTGAAAAGCACAGCAATCAGGAGGCATGTTCTGTAACATGGGAGTCGAGCTCTGGATGTTGAGTCATGAGTTGAGGACCTGTTGTACGTTGCGGCCTTCCTAGGACTCAGTGGTGGGTGGAGCTGATGAGAGCAGGAGTCCAACAATTTCTGAATGATTATATGTTCTCCTTTCAAATTCTAATATTTCAAATTCTAATATTTTTGTGTAATCTAGAAACCTGCCTCCACTGTAATATTCCTTAAATACACAACTTTAATGCAGAATACTTTCTGCAAGCTTGGGCAAATGCACACATTGCATTTGAATATGTAGGAATATGTGGTAAGGCAGGTATTTGAAGCATTGCAGAAACTGTTTATTTATTTCAACTTTCTATTAACCCATGTTTTTACACATCAGGGCTCCAGATCAAATGGACAAGAAAATACTAGGAACAGTTGCTTGCAACAGTGGCTTCTCTTTTATTTTAAAAATCTAGCTTTCTCCCTTGCAGTACCAAAATGACTTAGTTATAAATTAAAGAAGAAGAAGATGGTGATGATGATAATGATGACCAGTGACTGAAATCCTCTTCCTTAATCTAGTAAATCACCACTAGAGGAGATCCATTTATATCAGTGAAAGTTACAAAGGACTTGATTCATCAAATTGTCACTGATTCGTTTGGCCTGCTTTAGTGCTACTTATTTGCTAAGCTACAGGGTTTCAGCCAATAACAGCAAATGTGACAGGAAGCAACCAGAATAAATTACCTATTTTTAAAAATAATGAACTAATATGATTTAAAGTCCATTTTAAAATGAGCAGACATTAAATGTGTAAGGCACCCATGATTAAAACACACACACACACCCCTCCTTAGCCAGCTGGTAGCCAAAGGCTTCTATGAATAAAAATGCCTTTGCCTGTCAGTAGAAGGAGAACTGGGAAGGGATCCAATAGCCTGGAAATAGCCATTTAGAATATGCTCTCAAAAAGCCCCTGCCGCAGGGACCAGGATCTGCCGCCGCCGCCGCCGTCCAGTAAGTACTGAACCGATTCGGTTCGGTTCGGGTTCATACAAACTTTTTTTAAAAAATTGTACGAACCCGAACCGAACCAAGGGTGTGCCCGAAACAGACGAACCCAAACCATGGGTTTTCTGTTTCATGCCCACCTCTAGTCTTTTCCAACTGTGAGACATTTTGTAGGTATCCAGCACCCTGTGCCTCTTCCCCCTCCCACCTCAGTATCAGTGTTTTGCCAACTCAACAGAATACCCACTGGAAAGCAACAGTGAGCAATAGTGGCTATATTGTGCCGTCTTTGTTGCTGAGATATGCATGGATTCATTATGAAAGAGAAGATGGGATTTATATACATTCATATTCTTTTGTCTTCACGTTGCTTCGATAAGAAATGATGAGGTCAGTCTTACTGAGTTAGTCAAGTGTAAAACATGACATTTCAAAAGTCACTGGTTCGCTGAGCAGTAACAGACTTACATGTCTTCTACAAGGGAGCAGACTTTGGCCCCAGTGAACTTGCTTTTCCTTGTAATCTTCTGACTATCTTAGTGTGGGGAAATGGACAGAGTAGGCAACTTTTCCAAATGGAAAAATTTATACTGTGGCATCTACGGTCAAATGAACAGTCATTCAATTCAGATCAAGAACCAATAGGGCATTCCAGTGTTTAATTATCCTAATCCTGGCCCTCAGCTAAAAATCCAATAATATAATAAGAGGGTTGGGAGAGGCAAAGCATTTCAATAAATTATGACCTCTGTAAATGAAACCTGGTAATTTTCCGGATGCAAAGGGGGAGACGACAACAACTATTTCTACTAAATTTGAAACTGGAAACATTTATATTCACCGTTGGGATTAAAATGCTGCAGATGTGGAGATTTTATAGAAGAAATCTCATTTCCTAGTTGTGTCATCATGACCACAGCTAGAGAATTATTCCTTTGATTTTTTTTTAAATCAAGGTAATGTTTTATTTCTTGAGAAGCTTTTCAGAAACATAATAGTCCTGTAATTCCCTCCCTTGCTTTGTGGCAGATATGAATTGTGATTGGTTTGTTTTTTAATTTCTGCCTTTGCTTATTTTACCCTTTTTCACTTTAAAGAGTTGTAGTGTTCTTTGCTGGCAAATACGCCAAAGAGTTTCCTGGCACCTTTGATAGAGATCTCAGTGTAGTATAAAAAGTTTTTTTGTGCAAATGCAAACTTTGCACCAAACTGCCATTTTTTGTGCAAAACTGGCCAAATTTGTACATCTCTGCAATGTGTGCAGTTCTACAGCTTTATTTATGGTGCAGCCATCAGTGCACTAGATGGTTGTTTTCATCTTAATAATTAGTAGCTCCTGTGCTTGTTCTGTATACATGTTCTTTACTTCTCAAAGACATGAGAGGCATTTTGCATAATCTTTACAAATGCTGAGAGAGAGAGAGAGAAATGTCATTTTTGTCTTTTTCTATCTGCTGGAATATATCATGTAGCTTAACAATTCCTTGTCAAGTTTTCTTCTCATATTTAAATAGACCATCTTTCTACCCAGGAAGGAAACTCATATCTAGGACTAGGCAGAAACAGGAAATTTGGTCAGATTTTAGCCAAGCTAAGCATGAAAGCCTTCTAATTTAGGTCGTTCTCCTAAATGTACAGAATCACATTGAGGTGTTTATCAGGTATTTGTGCCCCCCAAACTCCAAACAAAACATCCAGGCCATTATCATCACTATATTCAAAATGTATTTATTTTTTAATTTTAGAGTATTTTTACCCTGCCTTTCTCCTTGGAAAAGGACCCATCTGTAAGCTTGTATCAAGGAGGAGATTCATGATGGCATTAAAAAGATCATTTACTCAGCTCAAATGTCAATACTACTTCTCTAAAATGATAGAGATATTAGTCAATGTTATCAAGAACAGCTTTAAAAGAAAAAACTTAAATGTATCACAAAATCCTTAGAATTAAGAGGGTGAGTGATAACAAACTACTAAATGAAATAAATCAAGACTAGCAAATCATATAATGCAGAAAGCTAAAAACTGGATTATTATAATTGTGCATTTAAAGTAAAGATACACTGGGGATAAATATGGAGGAAGGTCAAATATATATTGGGAGACTAGCTGAGATGGAGCATAACATTATTGTTTAGGGATGCCATATCTGAAGTCAAATTAGTCATGATGATGTTGGACCTCTAGTAGAACTGCAAGAAGAAATGTCCTTTTTTGTCTTTTCTTTTACCAAAGTGTAAGTGGCCGCTGTACTAAAAACAGACAAGTCTTCCTTACCTTTTGGAGGTGTAATGGTGTCTGAAAAATCACATTTACATGACAAGTATTTGTTGGTGTGTCTTGATAGGTTTTTTTTAGCTGTTGCAAAAGCTCTCTTGGTTTGTTCATTTGGACAAATAAATTTTGACATTCATGATATCCTTCTGGGCTTGGTAAATTGTGTACCCAGCTTGCTGAGCGCAGTGTGTGGGGAGGCAATGTGCTGGACTCAGCTGGTAATCCACTTGGCCAATTATGCACTATAGGCCATACCCATAGCTTAATCCCATTTGGGTTGATTTATCACTCGATTGTTGCTTTTAAATGCACTCTACTTCTTTACCTTGTTTTTACAGTCTTACGTTTAAATGTGGTTCATCACCTTTAAACTGTTAGAACTTTCGATATTAACTGATGAATGAACCACATTAAACAAGTCCTTTAAAAAAATAGACCAGCAAATTGCTTTGAAGATTCTGTAAAAGCCTTTCAGCTCCACATTCCCCGTTAAGCAGAGGTGAATGGTGAAAAAACAGAATAGAGGAGCAGAAAAGATGTCTTCACACCTAGGCAGCTGTAGCGTTAGATGTTTTTCTCGCCCATTATTTGGCAAATAAAATGAAGATGTCTTGAAACTGCAGCCAGGAAAATAGGAACTGTTTCCCTAACCCTAACATTTTGAAGAAAGCTGTGCATTTGCTTATTGCTGTCATTGGCAAACACCAGCATCTTCAATGTGGTTATACTTAATTACCAGCTTGATTCTGCCACAGTAGTGTGGTGTATTGAATAAAGCGATGGACAGGGATGTCCAAACTTTTTGCAAGGAGGGCCAGATTTGGCGAGGTAAAAATGTGTGGGGGCCGACCATTCAGCTGCATTTGGCCCCCAGGCCAGACTTTGGATAAGTCTCTATAACATGCAAGGAAGCGGGGAGGACGCTGCAGCAATGGAGCTGGGGTGAGTAGGCTGGGGGCAGTTGACAGAGGCAGGGAGGGCAGGCAAACCCTAAAATGGCAAGCTGACACCTCCATCTGGTATGGGGAGGGGCCAGCTGGCAGGGATGCGTGACAGGCTGAGCCAGTGAAGAGAAGAAGCTGCGGGCTGTTCGAAATTTGAAAACAGGCCGCATTTGGTCTCCAGGCCTGACTTTGGACATGCCTGGACTAGGACTTTGAAAACCAAGGTATGATTTCCCACGTTGCAATGGAAACTCATTGGTGAAGTGAAACTATAAAGGCCATGCCTTGCTTATCTTGAAAATCATATTAGGATCGCTATAAGTCAGTTCCGACTTCATAGCACATAACAACAAATGTCATTTAACAGCTTGACCATCTGAAAATATGGTTTAGATGGTTTCCCCTCCAGTGCATTTAAATTCTCTGAATCTTTTTTCAGGTTTTGTACCACAGAATAGACTTCATGTGGTCCCAACTGATATGCAACTTCTAGCAAAGATTGACGAGTGAGTAAACTGTAAAGTTTCTATTGAAGATTTGGAAAATAAGGACAGTGAGAATCAAAGATTATACTTTCTTACTATCAGGCTGTTGAACTTGAGAATAGATCCAGGAGAATTCATTTTGCACTGTACTGCAAAAGTGAGAGTTGTAACCCATAAAACTAATATGTCTAAGCCAGTTTTGGCAAACCTATGGAATGGGTGCCAAAGGTGGCACTTGGAAACTTTTCTGTGGGGACCCAACATCACCCCTTCACAGCCACCTGTATTCAGGCTAAATTGCTGTATTGGCACTTTGTGAAAAATTAGTGGGCTTTGAATCAAAGTTCGGGCACTTAGTCTCTAAAAGGCTCATCATCACTGGTTTAAGCTATACCTTGGAATGAGCTTTCATAGAATCATAGCATCGTAGAATAGTGAAGTTGGAAAGGGCTGACAAGGCCATCAAGTCAAACCACCACTCTATGCAGGAATACAAATTGAAAGATTTCTTGCCAGGTGGTTGTCCAGATTTTTCAACATCTTCCTGCATTTGCTTCTATTTTCAACTAACTGAGATTTGACATTATATCTGAATCAAGGCAAACTGTTAACTTTTAACTATGATTTTTGTTCCAACAAGCCAGGATCAGGCAATGGCTTATCATCCCGGAATGCATGGCTAAACCATAGTTCAATCTAACCAATGTTGCCTTTTGAGATACATTAACAAACTGTAATGTTCTCATAGATATAGAGATGAGCACGAAAGGAACAATTTTTCGTTTCTGTTTTCGTTTTTTCGTTTCATTACGCAATGAAACGACAAACGAATTTTGTCTCTAAAATGAAAAGAAACGAACAGAAACACCGGAAATTTTGTCGTGCGTTTCGTTTCCATTACTGCAATACAAGTGAATTGCTTAAAATCCTAAAAAAAAATCACAAAAAATGAAATAAATGATAACAAATTGGTAACAAAATGAACAAAACAAAAACAATTTTTTTGGAAAAATTCGCAAAAAACGGAAATGAACCGAAACGGACCCTCCAAACGACAAACGACAAACGACAAACGAAATGCCATTTTTTAAATTCGTGCCCATCTCTAGATATAAATGCTGTTAATCTCTTTGTGCCTGCTCCAAAGTAAGAGGGAGACCAGCTGGCTGGTGAATACGATACTAAACAGTCTAGCATTATGTCTCAGTAATTCCTTTTTTCTAACAATAGTTTATCTAGATTTCAGTGCATGTGATGCCCTTCAACATGCATGGAGAAATCTTATGTTGGCAAGAGGCAGTGCTGTTGATGTGGGAGAATGTAACCTAGTTTTTTTGTTTAAACGTTATTCATTTTATATACTGTACTTTATTATATGCAATAATTTTATTACTTATTTGCATTATGCTTAGTAGTGTAAGTTTATCTCTCAATATAATATGTCGGTGCTTCTAACACGCATGAAGAAAGAATTGCAGGTTTCAGGCAAAGAACTTCCCAGGTCTCCTTGTTTTTTTCAACCATCAATGTCAGGAATTAAACCTGGCGACCTAAGCAAGTGCCCTGTTATGAAATCATGTTCCAAGTCCAGGTTTCTGTTTTCTTGTCACTTAAAAGTTCAATTCAACTATAAATAAATTCAATTGTAAACTTAATTTGCAGTTCAACTATAGAACTGAAAGTAAAAAACAAAAGCACCTCAGCAATTTGAAAGTACTCATGGCTGTAATTGCCCTTGTCTGGAATGTTTTAAAGGAAAGACGTGACTGAAGAGAAAGAAGTCACAATTGAAGTATCCCCAGACACAAAGAAGGAGGAAGAATATAAGACAAATGTGTGGAAAGGATTCCTCATTTCAATTCCTTACGCTGCTAGTATTGGTGGAACAGCAACTCTGACTGGAACGGCACCGAATCTCATTCTTTTAGGACAGCTAAAGAGGTATGAAGGTCGTCAGAGGGGATTTTAATCGGAGCTTGCAATAAACAAGTGTTAATTAGGCATTCAAAGAATCTGAGCAGCCAGAATAAGGAGAACAGAAAGAACAGATCATAGCAATGTACCCTTAGGAAAGCTTTTGCCAGGATTGTTATTGCTAATTCCCACCACCACCACCCTGTCTGTGTGTGTGTGTGTGTGTGTGTTTGTGTGGTTGGAGAGCCAGAGGATGCCATTATGAGACAGAGCCTAAAAATGTCTCCATGGAGTCAGAGGCAATCAAAATATTCCTGCTTAAAAGTTCTCCATTCTTGAATCTTAATTCTACCATAATTTTAAAAAATAAATAAATTCATTAAAGATTATTTCATCATTTGTGCTAATACATATTAAGAACATCTGAGCATCATATCAAGAATGATTGTGTGACATGTTGTCTTTGGTTGTTGTTTGGAATCCTACATCATTTCCCTGTGTTTCGTTATTCAGGAACCTTTCTGTTTCTTAAAGCTTTTTTCCAGGGTGTGATGTTGTGAATTTTGGATCTTGGTTCGTGTTTGCATGTCCTTTGATGGTGCTCTTCCTTTTCTTTGGCTGGCTCTGGATCTCCTTCCTTTATGGATGCATTAGCTTAAGGTACTTTTACTTCTGATTTACTTGACATGTGGATTCCAACCTCCATAAGAATATACTAATGCCATTCAACATTAAGCAATTAAACAACTTGGTCTTCATTTAATTACTAGAGGATTACTAGTAATTAAATGAAATTAAATTACTAAAATCATTTAATTACCAGAGGATTTTTCCTCTTTTGGTTTTGGAAAAAGCCTGCCTTATTAGGGCGAATATGCATTCCCTTGTCTGAATTCTATTTTCCTTATAAATATTACAGCCACTATGCCTACATGCCCTAAGCACATCCAATCTCACCTGATTGCAGAAGCTAAGCAGGGTTTTGCCCTGGTTAGTACTTGGATGGGAGACCACCAGGGAATACCAGGTGCTGCAGGCACCTGGAGTTGGAACTGGCAAACCACTCCAGTATTCCTACCAATAAAACTCCATGGACATGGGGTCATGAAGAGTTGGTCACGACAGTAATGATATAACACACACACATGCTGAGAAACAATTTAAAAGCAAAAACAAAAATCCATACCACTTATGACATAAAATACACTTCTAGTATGATAGAAGATTAAATGTATCGATCGTGAAAGAAATCAACCCTGAATGTTCACTGGATTTTGAAGCTGAGGCTCCAGTACTTTGGCCACCTCATGAGGAGAGAGGACTTCTTGTAAAACTCCCTGATGTTGGGAAAGACTGAAGGCAAAAGGAAAAGGGGATGGCAGATAATGATATGATTGGACGGTGTCATTGATTCAACCAATATGGATTTAATCAAACTCCAGGAGGCAGTGGAAGAGAGGAAGGCCTGGCGAGCTCTGGTCCATGGGGTCACAAAGGTTCGGACACGACTGAACGACTGAACAATAACAACAAATGATAGGTGTACTATAGAAACTATACCACATGAACAGTGGCAGAGCTGATAAGGTTTTTTTTTTGCCTTTTAATGTATATATGCATTCAAAATATAGTAGGCAAATCAAATTATGTAATAGTAGACAAAAAGAGGAAGTTCACAGAAAAAGAAGGAAAATGTCACAGTCCTGTAACAATTCATTTCATTTTATATAGTCATAGAATATGATATGGTACAGAAAAGGTAATCCCTTTGACATCTTAATTTCATAATTGTGGGTTTTAATGCTCAGATAGGAAGGTAAATCTGTAGAGATTTTATTGGACAGCACAAGTTTAGAACGTGAAATGACTACGGAGAGTGTATGGTGCAGTTTTATGAAGAAAAAACAAATGTAGTCACCCATGCCGCATTCAGATTACCATCAAATAGACTGCATATATGAATATTCCTACAAGACTGTCACAATGACAATTCTGTAAGAAAGCAAATAGATTATAACCTAGTTAATTCAAGGTACTGAAATAGTGCTAAATCTAATCTCTAGTTGACACTCCATATTATGATATTACGTATAATACTGCTGTTGTAGTTCTCATTACATTAAACAAAATGGACAAAATGTAAACAGAAATTTATAGAAGTTGCACTAACTGATCCAGTTAAATACACAGTTGTAATGGAAATGATTCAAGAAGGCCTCAAAAAACCAACGTCCACATACCTCACATATCAATGCTATTCACTCTAAACTAACAAATGTATATGATCAGCAACAGTCTCAACATTAGAAATGCAGATGGCAGAAAAAAATATTAGCACTAATGGATGATATGGAGAAATGAAATGGAAAAAGATGACACCAGATGTAAAGAATTATAGAAGAACATTTGAAAGAAAAGGAAAGGCAAAGAAAATAATGGTCTGTATAATGCACAGAGTTTGATATATTAGAAAATATCTAGAAAAAAATTAATGCGCACAAGAAATCAAAGAGGTAGCAGACATATTCAAACATAACAATGCCAGCTGCTGATAAATGGTAATAATTCCCTGATATTTGACTTCAAGAATACACCAATAGTGTGGAATTACTGCAGAAAGGAGCTCTTTGAAAGTAACAGACTGACAGAATGCATTTACTAAATGTTAATAGAGGGCTGCAAATACTGAAATCTGAAAGGCAGTCTGGCTTACTAAATACATTCAACAAAGATCCTGATCTGAATGGTGGTTTTGCAGAGGAATTACCTGCATATACTTGAGTATAAGTTGACCCGAGTATATCTCGAGGCCCCTAATTTTGCCTTTAAAAAGTGGGGAACTTGATTGACTTGATTATAATCCGAGTCAATATTTCACTCCCCTGCCTCCCCCAAACCAGCTGGGGGAAGGTGCGAGGTATTTAAAATATCTGGTGCTGGCGGTGGCGGTGGTGGCGGCTGCTGTGGAGGTTCCCCTTCCCCTTCCTCCTCCTCCTCCTCCCATGGGGGGCTGGAGAAGCGGTACTTTTTGTTTTTTAAAAATTCACTCCCGAAGCAAGTGCCAATGGCAGACATCGGCGCTTCCTTCTGGAGATAAAAAAAGTTTTAAAAACCCACTGCTTCTCCCTCTACGTGCCTGATGAGGGGAGAGAGAGAAGCGGCAGGTTTTTTTTTAAAAAAAAATCTCTCACAAACTAAATGCCATTGGTGGACATCAGCTCTTGCTTCTGGAGAGGGAAAAAAGTTTTAAAAACCCACTACTTCTCCCTATATGTGCCCGATTGGGGGGGGGGGAGAAGTGATGGGTTTGAAAACTTTTTTCTCTTTCTCCCGAAGGGGAAAAAAAGGGCTGAAAAACTCGACTTATATTCTACTATATATGGCAAATCTATTAGAAAATGATGTCTTAGAATGGTTTAGTGAATTCCTGGCTTACCACAAACTGTAATCAGTTGACAAACAAGCCAACAGCTAGAATGGCACACTCATCAAAATTGTAGTAAACAGAGAAGCCCATGAGCTGAACGCCTGAGTTTGTAGTGGCTCCTGCAATATTTAATCCTGGCTTAGCATTGTAGGTTGAACACAGTACAAGCTCCTTCATCTTGACTTGCTTATCAGTTTTTCCTATCCACATCCAAATTATTTACCGTGTTACAGAAGATAATCAGGTACAGTGGAACCTTGACTTACATGCTTCTTGACTTGCATCATATTTGACTTGCATCAAGAAGGGGCCTGTTTGACTTGAGTCGCAGGCTTTGACTTACATCTCGGAGCCCCGGCGCAAGGCACTGGAATCGGGCGGCAGCCACGACCCAGCATTGCGGCTGCTGTCTCCAAACTGTTCCTGCCTTCTTCCTCTCCTACAGCAGTGGCAGCGGCAGCTTTGGCGAGGCCAGCTCTGAGCACCTGGAGCTGGTCCTCGGCCTCGCTGAAGCCGCCATTGCCACCAGAGGAGAAGAAGGGCCAGGAGCTCGGGGCTGGCCTCGCTGGTTAGGCAGTCGGCTCAGTCTTATAAAAAAACTGGCTGCAGAATTCTGATCCACAATGGAAGCATTTTAGTTGGGGAGCTGTACAGTTGTGGGACTCTAATGGTAAGCATAGAGTTGTTCAGAACTTGGAACGTCAGGTTAAAATCAGTAAAACTTAAATGTTAGACATTGTTGTTATGAACATTAAAAAGTGGAGGCGTATAATTTGTGGACTATAATTCCACTGCCTCCTCCTCTCTTTGAAGAGACATTTCATTTACATCCCCGGAAGGAATCTCCTATCCCAGTCAAATTTGTGTTAAATTGCTGTTTTCGGGGGTCTTTTCCATCATCTGGAACGGATTAATCCACTTTCCCATTACTTTCTATGGGAAACGTTCTTTTGACTTAAGTCATGTTTGACTTAAGTCTAGACCTCTGGAACGGATTAATGATGTAAGTCAAGGTTCCACTGTAGTGGGTTTTGGCTTAGTTCTACAGCAGTCTACAGAATTTTGCTAATTTCCTACAATAAGGCTGGGGTTCAAAGATAAGGCTTCCTTTTAGGAAACAAGTGTCTATTTGGGCTGCATATATTATTTTCCCATAAGTTCTTGGCAAGCAGGCAATTGTGCAATCAAACATTATAGGAAGGGGTTGTGTTCTGTTGCTTTCCAGAGATTGTGTTCATGCTGCATTAATTTTACAGGTTTAGTTGTCGACATGTTTTGGAAAATTAGCTTGGAACACGTTACATTTTACAAGAGTCACACTTCAGTGATCTCATTACACAATGTGGTAATTGGTAACTGAGCAGTAACATGGTTTTATTGTAAATATATTGCTAATCTGCGTACTTACATCCTCTCAAGTCTCCATGAATTCTTTTGCAGATTGTTGTACTCAGAGTTACTGCTGATTAACTGGTAGACAGGTACAGGCAGTTTTGTTCATTTGCTTGCCTTAGTTTTTAGACATAGATATTTCATCTCTGTGTACACATTAAGCAGTTATTTGGTTAATGCATCTCTGTGTACACATTAAGCAGTTATTTGGTTAATGCACATCTCTAACATTCTGAAACCGACTTTCAGACTTGCAAAAATATATTGCTATGAACAAATGTGGGATCTATTTGGAAACATTTTTTCTACCAGTTGAATTAATCATAGCTTTGGTGTAATGTAGATCATAGCAGAAGACTGATTTTTTTTTTAAAAAAAAAAAAACCTATTACATTTTAATCTTAGCTTGCCATTAAAAACAGCAGTTTACATCATGGAAAATAATTTAAAACAAAATTGTTACAATATAAAAAAATCTTGAAACTGAAAAGATGGGTTTTCATGCTACGAAGAAGCACTGAGAGTAGGATGTGATCACAGTTTGAAGTGGAAAATACGCCTCAGTTATGTAACTTTGAAGACTTGTTTTTAGTGATGCATATGGTACTATTAATGGATAAAATTCTTTGCGCATTTCTTTTTTATCCTGCTCATCAAATCAGCAGGATAGGTCCCTTTTTACATATTGGGAGAGCAGGAACCAAACAATTATATTTTGCTCAAAACCAGCCACAGAGTTAATTGCTTGGCAGGGATTTGATTACCAGTACTTGCTTCCTAGGTCTGATTACAGAGTGTTCTGCACTGGGGTGGTGGTGGGGAGACTATCAGTACTGACCTACTTATTAAAGTATTTTTAAACACCCTAAGGACATTGAAGGCCTTTTAAAAACATACTTGGGTAATGAAAGAAAATGAAAAAAAAATTCCTTGCATTGCAAATACATGCTTCTGTGTACCTCATTTTTTATCCTACCGTAGAATGTTTCTAACATGGCAGGTTTAGGAAATGGCAGAAGCTTATATATAGCAGGATACTATTTACATGAAAAAGTTTGAAGATGGACTAATGATGACTGTGGAAGCTGGAACAGGTGGAGATGCAGATAAATGAATTAGAATCAGTTTTGTATATCAGGGCTGTTCAACTTTGAACAAGCCAAGGTCTACTTTTTCCGGCCCAAAGTGCCTGAGGGCTACCTCCCTAAAACCTCTACTTACGAATTTTATCAGTTCAGAGCACATGCTCATAACTAAAAACTTTTGTAAGTACAGCAGCGGTTTCCCATAGGAATGAATTGAAAACCAATCAATCTGTTCTGGAGGGAACAGATTTCAATGCACCATGACCCTTGAACTGCGCTGCTCGGCTGAGACAGTGGGCTGGCAGACCTAGAACTTTGCTGGGGCAGTGGTGGTCCTTGGGATGGGGGAAGGAGGAGTGGAGAACTTATTCCCTCACTTTTTTATTTGATGACCGGCAGGCTACTTTTGAACCCTTCATGGGCTACCAGTAGCCCACGGTCTACCTGTTGGGCAGGTCTGTTGTATATGTAAACTCCTCGTCTGCCTCATGGCACAGTGGTTAAATGGCTGTACTGTAGCCAAAACTGCACTCATGTCCTGCGGTTCAATCTCAAGTATCTGTAGCTGTCTTGTGGTTGACTCAACCTTTTATCCTTCCAAAATTGGTAAAATGAGTACCCAGCAATGTTTAGCCTGCATAATTAAATTGTAAACTGCCTAGAGAACATTTTAAGTACTATAAGGTGGTATATGAGCAGAACACTTTGCTTTGCTTTTTTTTTCTAAAACAAATCCTGCTGTCAGATAGCAGGAATTTAAAAGCACCACAAAAGTACCAGGCTTGCAAAAAACAAAAAAACAAAAAACAAAAAAAAACCCCAATGCCCAGCCACTCACCTCTAATTGCCCTCCCTCACACTCTTTCTTGCCCCCTCCCTCTCACTCACCCCTGCCTCATAAGAACATAAGAAGAGCCAAGCCGGATCAGGACAACGGCCCATCTAGTCCAGTTTCCTGTATCTCACAGTGGCCCCACCAGATGCGTCTGGGAGTGCATGAGACTAGATATCTGTCTCCTGATATCACTCCCTTGCAAGTACTTTCCCCACGTCCTCCCACCCTCTTCACTTTCCCTTCTTCTTCTCCACCTTCCTTTCCATTCTCCCCTATAACCCCCTCTAATCCATCTGACAGGATGGGGCAATGGGGCAACAATCTAAAAAGGCAGCAGTAGGAAACCCAAGGCAGTGGCAAGGATCTTAAGAAGGTAGTGGTGAGGATGCACATAATGCCACAAAAGTTTTTCATTCAGGCTGATGTCCATGTGACTGCAGCCCAAATAAAAAAATACATTTCCTCTGCCAATTTATTCTGGCAGGGCAAATAGACCTTCAGCTTGACAACCAGAGAGGCCTACCGCACTTAGGTTTTGAATCGCCTTTTGCTTAAAGTCAAATCACCTTAATAATCACCTACCGCATTTCCAATCGCTTTTTCCACGGAGCCCCCTTGGCCACACCCCTTTTTGGCTGCTGTGTCGGTTTTTCTTGCAACGGCCACCAGGGGTGGGGGTTTTTAAACCGATTTCTAGACCGCTTTTTGAAGCAGTTTGGCTGAAACTGCAGACACCATGCACCGTTTTTTTCTGGGTTTCAGAATCAGAATCAGAATCAGAATATTTTTATTGGCCAAGTGTGGTTGGACACACCCAGAATTTGTTTTGGTAAAATATGCTCTTGATATAAAAGGAAATATAAGAATCAGATAGTCAACAATAAAAACACAGTACAACAATACAGTATAACCCATTATTTAAAAGGAAGAAGAGAAGTAAAAATTAATTATTCAACAGTTTGATAGCACTTGGAAAGAAACTATCTTTATATCTAGTTGTCCTAGTATGCAATGCCCTAAAACGCCGCCCTGAGGGTAACAATTGAAACAGATTATGTCCTGGATGTGTGGAATCTGTGTACATTTTCATCGCCCTCTTTTTAGCTCGTGTGGTATACAATTCCACAATAGATGGCAGATTAGTAGCAATAATTTTTTCTGCAGTTCCAATTATCCTTTGAAGTCTATATCTGTCATGCCTAGTCGCAGAACTAAACCAGACAGTTATAGAGGAACAGATAATAGATTCAATAGCACCTCTATAGAATTGAATCAACAGTTCTTTTGGCAGTCTGAACTTCCTAAGTTGATGCAGAAAAAACATTGTTTGTTGTGCTTTCTTAATAATACTTTCAATATTAGATGACCATTTTAAATCTTGAGATATAATAGTACCTAAAAATTTAAAGGACTCCACTATTGACACTAAGTTATTTGATATCATAAGAGGTGGCTGTATAAAACGAGTCCTCCTAAAATCCACCACCATTTCAACAGTTTTGCATGTGTTTAATTCGAGATTATTTTGAGTACACCATAAAACTAGTTGTTCAATCTCTTGCCTATAGGCAGATTCATCATTGTCTCGAATGAGGCCAATCACTGTAGTGTCATCTGCAAACTTCATTATTTTAACAGAGGAATCCTTTGAGGTACAATCATTAGTATATAAGGAAAAAAGAAATGGAGAAAGCACACAGCCCAGAGGAGCTCCTATGCTAACCTTGCTAATGTCTGATATAATTTTACCTAACTTCACCTGCTGCTTTATGTATGTTAGGAAGCTTACAATCCATTTACAAGTGTAATCAGGTACAGACAGCTGTTTTAATTTAGTCATAAGGATATCCGGAATAATAGTGTTAAATGCAGAACTAAAATCAACAAAAAGAACCCTTGCATACGATTTTGGAGATTCAAGATGTTGCAATATATAATGTAAGGACATATTAATAGCATCATCTATTGATCTATTTGCACGATAAGCAAATTGCAATGGATCAAATGACAAATCTGTGATAGATTTCAGGTGAGCCAACACTAGTCTCTCAAAAGTTTTCATGACCACAGAAGTTAAAGCAACTGATCTATAATCATTCAATTCCTTGACAGAAGATTTTTTTTTGGTACTGGAATAATCAAGGAATGTTTGAAGCAAGAAGGAACGCTCTGTATGCCTTATCCTGCTGTCGGAAAAGCGGAAAATTAGCTACATTACTTAGAATGGAAGAACAATGGCATGACATTACCCTAAAAAAAACCTTCCAAAATAGAAGCAGATGATGGGAAAATGACGGGCAAAAACAGAACAAAAAGCGGTTTAGCAAAGTGCGGACAGGGAAACCGGTTCATAAGAAAATGCCAAGTGCAGAATGCTGAATCGCTTCAGTGACCATGTGACCGGGGGAGGGCAGAAGGCAATTCAAAACAAAAAGCGGTTGCTGTTTGAAGTGCCGTAGCAGCCAGAGCTGGCCCTGTGAATACGGAGTGGGGTAACTGCCTCAGGCTGACTAATGTTATGAGGTACCCATGATTGCCTGGGCCCCTTGAACTCTCTGGCATAGTCATTTGCTTACAGCTTTTTTAGATTGTTGTCCCATTGTCAGTATTATTTCTTTCTGATGTGAACTATAGAGAAGGATGCCATTTTGTCCTTCTACAAAGTCATCAAAATGTCTTAGGTTGGTATAGAATTCCATTCTTTACTCCTCCTCAGAGTTCTTCATATATACCTGAGAGCACAAAGAGAACTCCTCGTTCCCTGAGCTCCTTGCCTTCTGAAAATGCCAGCCACAGAGTCTGGCAAAACCTCAGGAAGAAAAACTTCCAGAACACGGCCAAACAGCCCCAAAAACTCACAACAGCTTCCTCATATATTGTTTTATTATCACTGACTGCTCTGCCTAATTAGGATAGCTGGAAACTGCTAGTTATTCCTGGGGGGTGCATCTTGCATCTTCTTTTTGACAAGTTGTGAAATAAAAAATCTGATTATGTCTCAGTAGAGGATGTGCGGAGGTGATGAAGCACTGCAGCAGTCAGGAATGCAGGCTTTGATAGTTATGGGGAAGATTCTTCTGCCACAGCATGGCAATAAATATGTTTTATATACAATAATATGAAGCGAAGGTAATTTCCTTTGAAGATGGAAAGGGAAGGAGCTGTTTTATTTTGCAATGGAAAGTAAAACTACGATGGCTTCTGGAGTCTCAGTATACTCCTCAAGGTGCCTTTTCAGAACTAAATCTCAAAAAGTTTCACGTAATTGACTATATTCTGAAGTATCAAGTAATTGACAATGTTTTCAGCCTAAATATCATGGACACAACTGTATATCTTATGGAACACTTCTTCCATACTCCCCCTGCCACATTTGGGAGCCCTCAAGAGGGAGGTATTGACTTCTGGTTCCAGCTACATTGGGGTGAGACAACTTGATAAGTGCTCCAGATTATCAAGTTGAATTCCTCCAGATAAAGGGATCCTAATAAGGGTAAATTTTCCTTGGAGGGAAAATGAATACGAGGCAGCAAAGACCATGAAGGGAGCAGCATTTAACTTTGTGGAAGGAGGAAAATGCTTCATCTCCCACTGGGCGAAGACCTTTGCTATGGCGAAGGCGGAGCTGTCGGTGCCGGACATTAAAGCTGTAAATATTTGGCATGAGTAGAATGCTTCTATCTCTTTCTATGTGAAGCTTCTCCTTGGTATCTGGAAAATCTTTCCTTCAAACAAGCACTAAACCCCCCTTATGAGGAAGTGGCTTTTAGCAAAGAAGGGGTAAATGTTTTCGAAAGTCAAGCACAGAAGAAGTGATTGTTTTAAATTATTTCATGAACTTGCCTTTCTTGTGGAAAAATATTTTATGCCTTTGCTGCTCTTTATATGTGGTGGATTTAAAGACAAAATTTAAAGGAAACTACCTTATGCCTTTGTGCTTTCTATATGTTGAATTTAAAGACGCAACACAACTGTAAAAGCAGCAGGGGAAAGTTGTTTTTTCAAAAAACATCATCTGACTGGAGAAACCGTATGTTTAAACAATTTTGAAGGCTGTTCCTCACTGCTTTGGCTTCAATCTAGTCTAGTGTTGCTCTCCTCTGTACTTCTCTTTTTTGGAAACTAAGTGGCAGAAACTATTACAAGCAACATTAACCCTTTCTTGTGGGCTATGAAACACAATGGATTGGGAGAACATATCAGAAGAAGATTTTGACAACATAATTCTATCCGGTTTGCAAAAAAAAAAAAAAAAAGATATCTACACAGACTCAACCTCTGGAGATACAGAAATTCACAGAGGCAAAACAGATAAGATGGAGTGGTGGATAACACTGGGTCTTTAGAAAAAACTGAAATTAGTTCTATCAGGAGATTGAGCTAAAACAGACAGCTGATCTTATTCTACAGACAAACACAACAAGATTGAAGCAAGATAAATCTTTGGATATACCATATTCACAAAATATGATAAACACATCTATTGAAATCAGCTCGAATCAGCTTGAGCCAATGCATTTCAATGCGAAAAAATTTCTCCATTGAAATGCATTGAGCCAATGCATTTCAATGGAGACGGCCCCGGACGCTGCTCCCCCGCCCGCGGGAAAGATCCCCCAATGTTGCCGGCGCACGCTAGTCTGAGAAGTCTCGGGGCGACGCGGGCGGGTGGCAGGAGGTCAAATCCCCCAATGCCGCTGGCGCGCACCGGTCTGAGAAGTCTTGGACCGATGCGGGCGGGTGGTGGTGGGAGGTCAGATCCCCCAACGCCGCTGGCGCGCACCAGTATACAAATTCTCAGGGTTCCGCGGGCGGGCAGTGGCAGGAGGTTAGATCGCCCAATGCTGCTGGTGTGTGCCGGTCCGAGAAGTCTTGGGGTGGCGCGGGCAGACGGGTGGCCGCGGGAGGTCAGATCCCCCAATGCCGCCCGTCCGCGCCGCTCCGAGAGTTCTCGGACCAGCACGTGCCAGCGGCATTGTGGGATCTTTCCCGGGAGGGGGGAAGCGACATCCGGGGCCGTCTCCATTGAAATGCATGATTTTCAGTCATCGCGGGTCAGGTGGGTCCCTAACCCCCGCGATAGGTGGGAGGTTACTGTATGAAAGTATGGTCATTTAAGATGGGAAGGGAGGTATGAATTATACTGGGCTCAAATGTTGGGAAAAACTGTGACTGAAGTGGTAACACAACAGGAGACACACACTTTATTTGTTTTATGTAATTTAGTGTAGAAAATAAGCAATGTAAAACAGAGGGAGGTATTATATTGCACATAACCTGTATGACTCACTTTCACCACATGTTTACTCTTTCAGCTTGGGTGTTAAGATCTCCTAAGGAGGTAATTAGAAGTCCCTTAATTTGTTAATGTATAAATAGAGGTGGCAGCATCATTTGAAAGTTCTCAATAGTTGAACCATCTTTTGGAAATCCTCCTTATAGAATGGTGCATCTTATGACTTTTATATGAAATTTAGGTGAGAAGCAAAACACCTTAAAAGTATGAAAATGGATCATAGTAACTATGTCCAGCAAGAACTGCAAGGAACTACATAGTCAAAGTTTTTCTTAAAAACAATGATCTTAACATACAGATAAGAGATAGTTTATTATCCCTAAACATTTCCACAAGGGAATCTGTTGCAGCAATGATTGTGAATGAGCAACAGTGTTTGATGGGAGGCATGTAAACCTGGTAATGTGTGAGCTAAACATTTTCTTTCTCTTTCCATGTTGTCAAGCAGCTGGAGAAAGAAGAAACCAGAAATTAGAGCTGATGCAGAAGCCAGAGCCAAGGCAGTAATAACAGAGGACTATCGGAAACTGGGACCGATAAAGTAAGTCACAATGAGAAGAATGCAAGAAACTAACAAAAATGCCAAAATATGAGGGAGGGAAGAAGCATCAGGTATATGACAGGTAGATTTTCAGTGTATTCTTCAATTACACTTAGGAGTATAAGGCTGGCCAGTCTGAAACAGGTCAGAAACCCATTTTACTCTGCCTTCTGGCAGTAACAGGAAGAAAGGCCCTGACGAAATTTGAATCTAACATTAGTTCCCTGCATACAAAATTTTTCTCTTGAATTTCAGATATTAATTTGAAAAATGGCCAGGAGAAGATTGTTGTGATGGTGAGGTCAATGTGCAAGGAAATAATCATTCTCCATCCCATCCTCATTATCATAATTGTGCACTTCTTCCTTGTCTGGTTGATTAATGCTTCCCCCAATCAACTGAACTGTGTGCTTGTGTATGTGTAGATGCAGAATGGTGATGGAGAATGGTTTCTCCTCCACAGCAAGATCCCCTTTCTTGTTGATCTGTTGACAGGCTAATTTCTCAAGGAGAGAGATTCTGAGACTTGCATACGCATTATGGAGGACAACTACATTCTCTGATAGTTCCCTGTGGATTTCAGGCTGCCAACCTATGCTTTAGGACATTATACATTTCTGTTAAATGAAGAGCTTATAAATGTCACTGTTTTGAATTTCAACTCCAGGGAATTCTGGGAGTTGCAGTCCCAAAACAGTAACTTTTCCCAAACTAAAAGGAAATCCCTTCCTTCATTTTTTGTAAAATGCTACAAGAAAATTTAGCTCAAATTATACCCTCAGAGCAAATTTCAACAGCTACGTCAAGTTGTTATTTTGCAGTTGATTGTGTCATCTAATTATCTCTGGTAAATTATTTAATCAAGGAATAGACTAATTCTCTAATTAGCCAATCTGCTGAGTTCTGAAAATGTGTAGTTCACCATGGTCCTGCAGATGAATAAGTGATGTCTGCAAAAATTCATGAATAATTGTTTGTGTATTATGAGAGCTACAAAAATGCACAAAAATTAAGGGGATTTGGATTCATAAAATATTTATTGTAGATCAGACCTTTCACTTTCATAGTCAATTCAGTTCTTAAAAATACACCTTCAGTAGCCAGTAGTTCCTTTTTCTACATTTGAGAATATGTATTTGTCAGTGCACACCAAAACGTGGGTTGGCAAAGACATGCCAAAAAGGCATATTAAATCTGAGTTTTTATTTATGTATTTATTTTTGGATTTATATACCACCAAGTTTAATTCAGAGAACAACTCCAGGCTGTGGAAAAGTAAAGGTAAAACAACAAAATAAAAATAACCTTTACATATATTAACTAAACATAATAAACAGATAGAGCAAACAAATCATAATAGGGAGTCAGATAGGTGGCGAGTAATTTGTTTATTTATTTAATTTTTGATTACTTTTACCCTGCCTTTCTCCTTGGAAAAGGACCGAAGACGACTTACAGTAATGAGGGCCAATATGCAGTCCAGTACAATATTCAAGTTTGAGAACAGGGAATTGAGGGGTATCTTACAGCATTAAAAGACAACATTAAAGCTAAAAGAGAATGCAAGCAGTTAAAGAAAAGAGTATAAATTCCATGTAATCATGTACAGTAGGCCATCTAAAAGTTATGAGGGATAGAAACTAACATTGATAATGTAATGTTAATGCAATCACACAAGGAGAGATAGAAAAACAAAGTTGTAAGTGGTTATAAACACAAAGTCTGTGTAGTCATGTATGGTAGATTCATATAAAAGATACAATAGGTACTCCGTCATTCAGGGAAAGCTTGCCTGAAGAGAAAGGTTTTTGTCTCTTTCCGGAAATACAGGAGAGATGCTTTATAATGTGAACAGCTAATGTGTGCACAGTTGAAAAACACTCATAAACATCAGTGGAGAAGGGAAAATTAAATTATTCATATACGGTAAATGTCAGTCTGTCGGTCTATATAGACTGCTTGTCCAAACTGGGAAACTTGACTAAAAAGTATGTTCCACTGTATTTGAATATGTTTACCTGCAGCTAAGGTTGCATACAGGCAAAAACTCCATGTTTTATGAACTCCTTGGGCAAGAATTCTTCAGATACCTTGGTTGTAAACGTCATCTAAATAATTGTTGGTAATGCCCATTGGTCTGCCCTATTGCTTTGGCCACAACAGGTATTGCTCCTCAAAAGAAAAGGAAGAGAAGTATCCTTCACTTTGCTGTCACATGTTCAACAGTGCTAAAAGTCTCACGATAGAACCAGGTCTTCAAAGAACTCTTAAATATTGCCACAGATGGAGCTAAATGGATGTCAACTGGCACTTCGTTCCAAAGAGCAGGGTCAGCCACTGAGGGCCTTTTCACACGACCCCTAAACTCCGCGGCAAATGGCTCCCAGCTCCGGAGCTTAAAATTGTTTCCCCACCAGCTCCGGAGTTTACAGAAAATTAAGTGCGACCACGCCCACCTAAGCGTGTCCCAGCGCACTTTTCAGGTACCTGCTCTCCGGGGGTGAAAATCACTGATGCGGTTTTAATGTAGTGAGTGCCGGGCTCTCCTCGCTGCTGTATTTTTTTTTTTGCCTCCCGCCCCTTTAAGAGACAGGAATCAGGACGACAACGGGGCTCGGGGCGGCTTCGACCAGTGGAGGTGAGCCTGCATTTTTTCCCTCTCTTTTTTTCTCCCTTCCCTCATGCAGACAGGAGCAAGGAAGTGCGGAGGGGGTGGGAACACAGGAAGAGCAATGAACCCCCAAGATCTCTGGTCCGAATTTAAGTGGCCAGCGGATCTTAGGGGTCGTGTGAAAAGGCTCTGAGAAAGCCTGGTTTCTTGTAACAGTTTTCCGGACATCCCTAGGGGTGGACACCCTAAGTGGCAACACTAAAGAAGATCTAGTTGGACAGGCATTTATTAATCTAAGGAACAGATGCTCTTCAAGAAAGATGCTGAAAAACTGGAATGAGCTCAGAGGAAGGCGACAAAGGTGATGAGGAAGGTGGAAACCAAGCTGTGAGGAGCAGGATCTGTTTTTGATCATCCCAGAGTGCACGACATGCAACAATGGGCTCAAGTTAAGAGATCCCAGCTTTCGGCTGAATATCAGAAAAAACCTCCTAATAGTTAGAGCAGTACAGCAATGGAACCAGTTACCTGGAGAGGTGGTGAGTGCTCCAACATTGGAGGCATTCAAGAGAAATTTTGGGCAACCACCTAGCAGATAGCCTTTGATTTGTATTCTTACATTAAGTTGGACTTGACAGCCTTGTAGGCCCTTCACTATTCTATGATTCTATGATCTCTCTGCACTCATGCACACGCTCTGTCAAGCATCTCCTGATTAGGTTCCCACAGACACCTTTCCTGGGGACATAGCATGGGTGTGGCCAGCAATACTGTTTTAAACAGGAACAAATGAAGCAGTACTGTTAAAACCAATGAGAATGTTCCTACCTGACTTCAAAAATAAATGTATTGATACAGTGAGTATGGAAATACTCAATATACTCATACATTGGGTTCTTTTGTCAGTTGTTATTATGCCCTTAGTGACATCTGGAGTGTTTCATTTTTGTTTCTCATTGTAATAGGCTGTCGGGAAAAGGAAACAGTTCATTGTCATGGAAAAATTACATGGACTGGAATAGTAGCAGCAGTTGCAACTAGTGATCAGTATGAACTGCCTCTGCACAATGAATCGTTATACAAGTTATACACTTGCATAATTATTGGTTGCTCAATAGGATTGCAGCCATTATGTGGTAAACCTGAAGATGACAACAGATTCTAATTGTTCCTTTCGTTCTTCTGGTTTTTTTGCTTTCATTGCTTTAATGTTACATTCCTATCTTTTGAACTGTATTTTAAATGTAATATAAGAAGGATGCTTTAAACGGTGAAAATAAGAAAATCAGTGGGGCTTGAACATAGCCACAAAACAACTTAAAAAGCTTTCCATGCTCATAGATTGTTATGAAGTAAATTAGTTTGCTGGCTATCCTTTTAAGTCCTTACACACCGGGAACCTGCAAAGTATCACTGGAATAATCAAAGAGCTCTTTCACTCTAAGAGCACAGAAAATCTATTAAAGCAACTCCTGCCAATTTGATTAGAACCTTCAGGTTTCTATCAAATGGTTTTAATGTCGCTCCTTCCTTAAATCTAGGGGTGGATTTTTTGCCCATGTCATGTTTATATTTACACGATGCATACACTTGGGAAGATTACAACATAATTAGAGTTTCCTTATCCTGTCCTTTCTTCAATATCGGAAGACTGAAATTTCCAATTGTTCTTGAAATGAATTTCAATTTGTTTTCAGAAGATGCTTTCAAAAGAGTTGTGTTAAATATAAGCTGTTTTCCCCCCTTTGAAAAAGATGAGTAGTACTAATTGAGAAAGGGGAACAGGGGCTCAGCCCACTCTTCTCATGTCCAAGTGCCATATGCTGTCTAGGTAGAGGATTTCACATGGAAATAGAAAACCAATAAAATAAGGGATCACTGACTCCATGTCAAGAATCTCTTTGTCCACCAAGCGAACGAGCACATTGCAGTGGGGAATAAGATCAGCAAGTGTGCTGTAAATACATAGTATTCATTTCTAGGTCTTCTTTTCCAATGTAGAAGGAATGCACGAACAGAACCCTTATATGTTCTGCTACACATGCAGCATTCTGTCCATGAAATTAAGCACCCTATAGATACCAGCTGTAGGGCTGGCTGGACAGCCCAGTGGGTTAGATATCTGGCTCTGGAGCCAGAAGTTTGAAGTTTGATTCCCCACTGGGCTTCCTTTGTGGCCTTGGGCAAACCACAGTGTCTCAAGAATTTACCATCAAGTGTTAATGGACCAAATGATACATATATGTCAGTAGCTCAATGCCTTTCTTTCCACTACAGGTTTGCTGAACGAGCAGTGTTTGTTCTTTTCTGTCTATTTGCCATCCTGCTCTTCTCCAGGGACCCCAAATTCATTACAGGCTGGGCAAGTTTATTCAATCCAGGGTAAGAATTTTCTTTTGGTGTAGTTTTCTTGTTGCCTACATTCATTCACAGCATTCCCCAGCATGAGTAGAATCACTAAACTATCTGGAACTTGAGTCATGGCATCTGGACTTCTTTTCATGAGAGATTGAAATGTTTTGCTGCTCATCCAAACAGCTTTGTCCGTGTGACGAAGCTGTTTGCATGTGCAGCAAAATGTTTCAGTCTCTCAAGAAAAGAAGTCCTGTTGCCATGACTCAGCTTCCAGATAAACTCACCTGGATGATTGAGAATCTTCACAGACAAATCACTACACTAAAATCTCTAGTATGAAATCATTAGACTAGATTTGTCTTCACATCTGTTCCAACATTCTTAGCATTCTAATTGTTTATCTGCAAAACAACAGTGCTTCTGACTTAGTGGTGATGAGTATGGCCTCCCAATTCACACGAATCCACAAAGTTCCCAGAAGCAACCCTACAATCTTCCTCCTGGAAACAGAGGAGGGAGCTCTTTAAGGCCCCAACACCACCACAGTTGGACCCACGCCTACTGCTGGTTAATTCTACATAAAGTTAAGCAGCAGGGTTCCTGCCACTGTGACCTAGTAATGTGCAAAGTGCACACTATGTACACTAGCATGCCACCATGTAGTTCCCTTGTGGCTCTGCAGCCCCCTTGGCCAAGTTCATAGGCGATGTCCTTGGTCATAATTGCTATCACACTTAATTGGTTTAAAAACTGAAAGCAACAGTATTGAATGAATCATTGGGGCATCTAGAAGATGCCTTCAAAAGGGGATTGGACAGATTCCTAGAGGAAAAGTCCATCACAGGTTACAAACCATGACAGGGATGTGTAATATCCAGTCTTAAAACCAGGGTACTTCAAGGGCCATATGCAGGTTAGTGGTATGAAGAGACAGATATCTCGTCTCATGCACTCCCGGACACATTTGGTGGGGCCACTGTGAGATACAGGAAGCTGGACTAGATAGGCCTTTGACCTAATCCAGCATGGTTCTTCGTATGTTCCTATGTTCTTAAGTAACTCATACATGCTCTCCCACTCTTTGGCTTGAAGCAAATTATAATTTTCAGGTCATAATTCACAGGAGGCACCAGGTTGCAGTGCCAGAGGTTGGGAGTTCAATATCTCACATGGCCTCCTGCAAGAAGAGCCAGTGTGTGGGGCCTTGGGTGACCCTGTGGGGGGGGGGGATTCCACACGGTTCCAGGATGCCACCAGATGAAGTGAATAGCAATCCATTTCTGTGTATTCTTTATGTAGAAACCCCTAGAAAGGATCACCACAGGCCAAAATCAACTTGGTGGCATGCAATTATTATTATTTATTAATTTATAGGAAACACTTAAAAACATTCTCAGTGGGTGTTCCTGTGTCTTGGTGTGATACTATAATGTCCTCTGACAAAGTATGATTCCCACCACTTATACAGCATTCATCTTTCTTTCTTATTAGGTTTGTGACAGATGCAGTTACTGGGGTGTCAACTGTGATCGTGCTATTCTTTTTCCCATCAAAAAGGCCATCTCTTAAATGGTGGTTTGACCTCAAAGGTAAGTTGCTAGCCTACCAAACTTTGGACCTAGTTCCTGTTTTCTGTTTCCGTGGAACTGATAATCAAAAAAACCTAGGCTTCAACAAACACTATGGGTGAGCTGACAAAGGTACATTCACCCATAGAAGCGCCAAGAATTTTCAACCAAGGACATGGGGAGAGAGCAGGGAAGGAAGGTGTTGATCTGCTAGGTGCTGCTGCTCTAAAAGAGACCACAGCAATTCTCAGGCAGAGCTTTGGGGAGATGTTTTGTTAGAGTACAGCGTTCAGAATTGTCCAACCAGCTCAACCAACATAATCCCCCAGCTAGTGTGGGAATCAGCAGCCATGCTTGCTGGGAGATTCAGAAATGACTATTCTATTTTTAATAAGTAACTATTCCAAGATCTGCTTAAGGTACAGATTTCATTCAAAACTCTAGTTTTGGAAATAGATTTCCCCCCCATTTTGGAGTATTTTTTTCCTCTGGGCAAAATCATACACAGTTTAAAACCTCCTCTGTTCTTCCTTTCCAGTGCAACCTTCTTAGGGGTAACTCTTGCAACTGTGCTATAAAGTGTTTTGGGGTACAATATGGACCAGCTTGCTCACTTACAACTAGATTGAGGTGGGCTAACTGTAGTCTTCTGAAGCTATTTTTACAGCCGTTGATATCTCCTACAAAATGAGCTGGGGAGCTTATTTTTTAAAAATTCCTACAGCTAGGAGGAATACATTGTTGGAACATTAAAATAAGATTATTGGGAAAGATTTTGATCTTGGTTTTGCCTAGATGGAGGAGCCAAATCAGGAGCCACATGCTTTGATTTAGGGGAGAAGTGAGCCATGTGGCTTTGAATGTTTATCTTCAAAAAGGTACTTTTTGGAAGCTGTGGTCTTCTGATCAAATGAGGTTTAGAAGACCTTCACATCTACCCTAAGCACCTCCGTCCCAATGAGAAATGGAACAAAAAACGAACTTTTGGTAATGTTTGGTTTGGACTTTTCATCATGGGGATAGGAAGATCCTTTGCACTTTTCTGAACAGATCGTTTGTACAGAGAAGACATTACAGAGTTTAATTCCTAGAAGATCATGTTCCAAATAGTGCTGACATCTGTAACATCAAGACTCAACCCTGTCCTTACCCTTCACCTGTTAATAGGGCCTCTATTGCATAACAGGATATCTTGCTTTGGAAAAATCCATTTATGAGCTGTTTAACGGATAAGATCCCAGCCCTTTTCTTGCTATAAATCTTACAATATTTGAACTGTTGGTAGAAAATTAACACTTCAGATCCAAAGTTCAAACAAAAGTAGAGGAAATGCCCACCTAATGTGAACAGATAAATGCTCAAGTGAGGAATGTTTGGACGCAGTGAGTTGTGTAACACATCCGACAAAAGGCAGGTACATAAATCAGTGAAAAAACAGTTCTGCAAGCTTTATTATCAGGGTAACTATCAACCTCGTATAAGGTTTCAGGCAGGATTTCCCCATCCACTCCAGTGTCCGTTCTGAGACTAGTTGTGTCAAATTAATTACATTTATATGCCTATTTCTGCAGGGTAGGCAATTAACTCATTTGCTATAACCTGTAGATTTATAGGTATCTATTTTTGCTTAATGTAGCCTGAAACAGTGGATTTCCAAGAACCTTTTGCAATGCTTTACATCTGAGATGAGCAGCTTCCTGGGGTGGAAGACCTGCACGCTGCCCATAACGATCAAATATTTGCCAGAAATTTGGCACGTTCCTTTTAATAATATCATTTTCCCTTTAAAACAAGGAACATCCTCCCCGTGCACCTTATTTACTGGGGGACCATGAATCTGCTGGTAACCGAGGTGCACACAGGGAGCATTACCTTGGTTTAAAGGAGAAAATTAATGGTGGAATGAAGTTACTTTTGAGGCAGGGGTCAAAGAAGTTTTAAAAAATGACAGAGGGGATTGACAGGGTGCATCTGGACTGTGGGCATATGTTATCCAGCTCTGCTATACAAGTGGCTAGTCCTTTGGATTTGAGTCAGGGTCTTCCTATGTCAGCGTCTCACTTGTATGGGGCAGCATGCAGCCATTGGCTGCAATCCTACAAGGCAACAAAGACCACCTACTTTTCCCCGCAGTCCAATACACTATCCATTGGTTAGAAGGGAAACAATTGTTCCCTGTCCACTTCCATTAGCAGCCTGGTGGGGTTTGCAAGAAGGAATGGAGGTGTTACCCTGTCCTCACAGTGCTTTTAAGCTCATTGGAGGTGGAGGAGGCTTAAACTGTCCCATCCCATCTCAATGCACATAGCCAAATGCACAGATAGATCAGTGAGTAGAAGGGAAATGTGTATGTGGATTCATGCACACAGATGTGTAAACCCCAGCCGAGCAACTTATATGACCCTCACCCGTTGTCTTTATTAGTGGCTCTCTAAACATATGCACTTTCATCTTTGTCTTCATCGTTTTTTGTCATTTTTAAAATATGGTGGGCGTAGACATCATCATTTTTTACCATACTAAAAATTCTGCTGCCCAGAGACCACTTGGTACTGGGGTGGCTATTTTTTTTTTTTGTAAATACATAAATAAATAAAAATTATTGGGATACCTTACCCATGTTCTTCTGTATTTTCATGTTCATGCTTCTGGACCCCATAACAAGAGGTCATTAATTTCTGCAGTAGAAAAGATATTCATACACAGGAATTTCTTAAAACTAATGAATGTGTTTGGTTTATCCAGATTTCAATTTGTTATTTTTTTTTAAAAAAAAACCCACTAAATCTTCAAATGTGGCTCTTCTGTTAGCTTTTCATGTACAAATATGAAAATGGGAAATCTGTGAAACTGAATTGTACATTAAAATATATTTTATTGTTTATATTAGCCCATTCTATGTATTGTTCTAAAACCAATACAATGGATTAAAACCAAACTAACAAACAAAGACTTAGTTGAAACATAACATGGAGTTCAGTTCTGAAGCTATGGTCACAAATATTGTTAATCTCTCTTTTTCTGTGTCTTAACTACCGTTGTTTAGCCCCAAACACTGAGAATGAACCCTTGCTGTCCTGGAGGAAAGCCCAAGAATCTGTACCTTGGAATATAATCCTGTTGCTTGGTGGGGGTTTTGCTATGGCCAAAGGATGTGAGGTATGCCAGCTTGAATGTCCCTTGTTCCAGGTTTTCTAAAGGCAATGGTTTTCTAAAAGGACTATTGTTACCACTTTCAGAAAGCTGGGAAATTTTTGGTGATTTGTTTTGCTTTTACAATGTGGTCCAGAATCCTCTAGTCATCAGAATATGCATAAATGTATGTGTTTCAAGTAGTAGTTAAAGGAGGATCTAAGCCATATCATTCTCTAGCACTACAGTCCTGATGAAGACTACATCCTTAGTTGTTTGCTGAGATGTGTCAATTTGTGCTGTGCGGAAAATTTCTGCTGTAATAATTTCAACCGTTCTCCTTCAATTTGGTAGAAAGGAAATTCTCTTAGGAAATAATTTGAAAAGAAGAGAAATTTTAGAGAATTTCAGGGTTCTTGCGTTAATTTGACTTATGAGATGAGTGTGGCAAGTGTGTGCATGCTGAGTCTTGTAAAATCATTTTCATGGCACTCTGTCCCTTGTTTTTTCAAGAGGTAAAAGGACGTGGTGCTTTTTAGAGGCGTGGTGGCTCAGTGGACAAAGGCTCCGAAAACTGTCAACTGCAAAATCGGCAGCTTGGCGGTTTGAATCCCAGGTGCCATGCAGTGTATTGAGCTCCCACTGTTAACTCCAGCTCCTGCCAACCTAGCAGTTCAAAAGCATTTAAATGCAGGTAGATAAATAGGTACCGCCGTAAAAAGTGGGAAGGTAAAACAGTGTTTCCGTGCAGCCATGATGGCCGCGGTGCCAGGGACTTGCACAACACTGGCTCTTTCGGCTTGAATACGGAGATGAGCACCACCCCTAGAGTCGGACACGACTAGCACGCATGTGCGGGGGGATCCTTTACCTTTAAAAGGACCAGTCAGGATTTAGCCATGACAGAATCTCTGAAATAACCTTCTAGATTTTCTTCTTTCTTATAGGAGTCTGGCTTGTCTGTCTGGATTGGAGGCCGCCTTGACCCACTAGAAAACCTTCCACCCCCTGTTGCTGTTATTCTCATCACAATTGTGATTGCAATGTTCACAGAATTTGCAAGTAACACCGCCACCATCATCATCTTCCTGCCCGTCTTGGCAGAACTGGTAAGAGACGTTTGCATACTTTTCAACCACATTGTAGCAGCTTGACTGCAGCAGTGCAGGTCTTTCTTTGTGCAAATGAAGTTGACATGGGCTGAAATCCTGGTGTTTAGCTAGTAAGACATACTAGAATAGCCCCATTGAATCAGTGTTGATTCAGTAAACAATCTCCATAATTTCTGTTGATTTCAATGAACCTGCTCTAGTTGCAACTCACTATGCTAAAGTAAGTTCAGTTAGAAAAGGGCCACTTGAATCAATGACATTTATGGAGGAATTGTCTAACCAGCTCCCCACTGATTCAAAGAGCTTATTATAGTGTGATCAGTATTTTAACCACTGATTCAAATGTAAAGCTTACCCTGGCAGTGATGTACAATGCACTTCTCTTTTCCAAGTGCTATCAAACTATTGAATAATTAATTTTTACATTTCTTCTTCCTTTTTAAATAATAGGTTATATTGTAGTATTGTTCTGTGTTTTTATTGTTGACTATCTCTCTACATAAAAGGAAATATAAGAGAGCATTTTTACCAAAACAAATTCTGGGTGTGTCTAAACACACTTGGCCAGTAAAGTATTCTTCTTCTTCTTCTTCTTCTTCTTCTTCTTCTTCTTCTTCTTCTTCTTCTTCTTCTTCTTCTTCTTCTTCTTCTTCTTCTTCTTCTTCTTCTTCTTCTTCTTCTTCTTCTTCTGTATCAATAATTTAGTTGGCTGTGCAGGCCCCGATAACACAATGAGGGTAGGAATGAGAGAAGAATAACAGCTTTATTTATTTATTTGCCCTCTTTATCCCTCTGAACATGCCAGCCACAGAGTCTGGCGAAACGTCAGAAAGGAAAACTTCCAGAACATGGCCAAACAGCCTGAAAAACTCACAACTATTTTTTATTTTTATTTATTTTTGAGTATTTTAACCCCACCTTTCTCCTTGGAAAAGGACCCAAGGTGGCTTACAGTAAGAAGAGACAATATACAGTCCATTACAATTAAGGCATATTCAGTTTGAGCAACAGAAAATTGAGGGGCATCTTACAACATTAGAAGGCAACATTAAAACTAACAATTGATAACATAGTGTCAATGCAGTCACACCATCCTTTGTTTTAGGAAGTCATAATCAAAGAGCAGAGTTTCCTGAGTTCCACAAATAGAATGGCCAGTGGTGTATATTAGTTGCACCCCAAAAAAGTAACTTTGCCAGGTTCTGTGCAAGGAGAATGTCTGTTGTTCTAGAATTACCTCTTCTAGTCTTCCTGCAATATTCTAACACAAATGGAAAGAGGTTTGTCAATAAATAAATAAATTCCAGGAGGAATTAGCGAAAAAGACTGTCTGCTTTTTTCAAATAAATATGTTTTCGTCTTCTAAGACAATGATTCCTGAACTTGGGTCCTCAGATGTGTCTGGGCTAAAACTTTATCACTAGCTGTGCTTGCCAGGATTTCTGGGAGTTGTAGTTTGGGAACATCCTGGAGACCTAAGATTAGAAAACACTGTTCTAGGATGTTCAAGCATGTACAGAAATTCTTCAAGCAGACATCCCTTTCTGGTCTATCAAGAATCCCTTTAGACACCTGCAACTGAGTTGATAAATAATCATTCTCAATCTCTCATGTACCCCTTATATTCTTTTAAGGCTATTCGTCTGAAAGTGAATCCCCTCTACCTAATGATACCAGGAACTATAGGATGCTCATTTGCTTTCATGCTTCCAGTTTCTACGCCACCAAATTCAATTGCCTTCGCTTCAGGGCACTTGATGGTGAAAGATATGGTAAGTTGTTTTGTACAGTAAACACTAACAGTAACCTATTTATGAAACGAAACGAAAACATACCTAGTGGCATTATGCATAATTTGCTTCACCTGGCACCACCATTGTTCCTATTCCATTTGTATGCTGTATATAATAGAACACTGGCAATGGCTGACAATGAGCAATTGAGACATCAGTGTAGTTGAATTTGCCTAAAGCAAAATGATATCAATTGGATGCAGGCTGATATTTTTGGAATGTGAAGGATGATTTACAAGAGATGAGCAGGGCGGTTATGAACGAGACCTTCTGGAAATTACTCATTCATAAGGTCGCTTTGAGTTTGCAACTACTTGATAGCAAATAACAAGAACAGCAGCAGCAGCAGCAGCAGCAGCAAGTGGTATGGGAAATATGTGAATGGGACTTTGTGCCGGATTTTTGCCTTTGAGAGAATGTCCTTTAATTTGAGGTGGGATTAGCTTTATGCTTCGTTCCCAAATGATGAATATTTCCATTTTCTTATGTAGTCATTGAGAATGATCAACAGAACTTTCTTCTGAGCAGCCATGAAGTTTCCCCTCCTTCTTTTAACTTTTTTTAAAGCTTTAGTTCAACACAAAAGTAGCAAGTTTTTCTGTTTGCATTTGAGGTTTTCTTGTGGACGCTGAGTAGCCTTTCTTAGATGTGTGGTCACTTAACAACATGTGAAAAAACTGCCTGCCAGGAAAGAGAGGGCTTACGTAGACCAGTACTATCATTCAGGATAATGCAGAAACAAATTCTTTCTGTAAGATTTGAAAATGCCTTGCTTTCTGGATTGGATCCATGATTGCCACCTGATTTGTATGAGTATAAGCATGCATCACAGGGCACAGAAGTCTAGATTTTCCATGTAAGGGAAAATATGCACCTGAACCCCCTTTTTCCTTAATAAATAAATAAATAGCAGGGGTGTTATAATGTTGATCACTGCCATGTCAGGGCTACTCTGGACTTGATTTTAATTGTGTGAATGTAGCTAATGTGGACATTTTCTCCCATAAATAGTAGATAAGGGACCATGATGGACAGAGAGAAGAAATTTAACTCTGCTTTCTGGATAAAAAGTGGCTCTTTGAAGTAGTGGTTTGCATTTCAGACCATCTATCCATCAATTCATTCATTCATTCATTCATTCATTCATTCGTATGCCACCTGAGGGTGGGTAACATAAATGAGGGATGTATTATAAATAATACATCCCTCATTTCGAAGCAATCTCCACAGTCCCATCAATTGACACATAAAATTTAGTAATTAAAAAACAGAGTCACAAATTAAACAACTAATGAACACTGGCCTTTCTTTGAGGTCCAAGTAGCAGCCTCACCAAGGTTCTGATTTCCCACTGGCTGTTATTTGCAATGGGGTCCACAAAATTTTCACATTAAGGACATTCAGGTGATTAATATCCCTCTGGTTTGTGTGTGTGAGAGAGAAATAAACTGTTGCTTTTCCTGTCTATATTGTCTCAAGGACTGGAAGAAAGGCAATAGCTATTCTGCATTCCTTACACTGAATAGACAAGGAGATGCTGTCTTAGACATGCACTTTTTTATTCTGCTGTTTTTGCCCTGGAAAACAGACTACAATAAAATTCACCCTCACCCTCAAACAAATTATTCTGCTTCAACAACTGAAAAGTGCTATATCTCCTAGCAGTAATTTACCGTCAGACTTGTACCGGCCACATATATTTGTGCACTAATTACATTTTAAAGCCAGTTTCAGTTGTCAGCGTGAGTGGACGATGGACTATGTTGTCCAACTCAAATTGTTGGAAAAAACAGACAGTAGCTTTGCAGCAGAGAAAATGGATTCAATGCAGACAGACTATGCTTACGGGGTTTAGCAGTCTATTCGCAATATGTACAATATATTCAGCAGCACCTGGGACTCATTCCTTCTTTCACGGAACTTTTCAGGAACACAGAAATCCCAGTTCAGTACATAACTTCAGCAATGAGAACAGAGCATCCGAGAGCCAAACAGCCAACAAGATATGTGCTTGTCTGAGCAGTATGAGAACATAAGAAGAGCCATGCTGGATCAGGCCAAAGGCCCATCTAGTCCAGCTTCCTGTATCTTACAGTGGCCCCACCAGATGCGTCTGGGAGCACATTAGACTATATCTGTCTCCCCTGCATGTGGCCCTTGAAGTACCCTGGTTTTAAGCCTGGAGATTACACATCTCCATCATGGTTTGCAACCTGTGATGGACTTTTCCTCCAGGAATCTGTCCAATCCCTTTTTGAAGGTATCCAGGCCAGATGCCATCACCACATCCTGTGGCAGGCAGTTCCACATACTAACAACGTGCTGGGTGAAAAAAAAATTTTCTTTTGTCTGTTCTTACTCTCCCAGCCCTCAATTTGAGTGTATGTCCCCTAGTTCCGGTATTTGGTGAGAGGGAGAAGAGCTTCCATCTATCCACTTTACTCATGCACTGTATATATAGCATTATCCAATCACCTTGGCTCTTTTCACCACCTGAGCCATGCCTAGTAGGCTTTAGTACAGCTCTGTACGTCTCAGTATGACTTGCTTCTTAGCTTCTTGCTAAGCTTCTAAGACCTTGAAGCTCTCGCCTCTTGCTCAAGGCCACTGAGGCTGTGCAAACTCTCCATACAGCTGGACCTTAGTTATTGAGACTTTAAAATGTTTTTTCCTCTAGGCACTTATCTGAGATGCTTGACAAGCGGCACACATGCTAAAATATCAAGTACAAAGTAAGAATAAAATAATAACACATGTCAACAAAATGCAGAGTGTGGTTAGCAGCAGCATGTCACAAAATCAAATGTCAAACCATCAGCCAAGATAAAGCAGAGTCATGTTAAAGCATTAAAGATAAATAAGCACCTAAAATGATTGGGACAATAAAAACACTTTCTCTTATCATGACAAAGACCATCATGTAAGCACCATTCAAGGCTCTCTAGGAGGGTATTCTACCAATAGGGTCCCAATAATGAGCATGCCCACTCCCTTGCAGCCACCTGTCCTGTATGATTTACACAGTAGACCACAATACTGGAATACAAAGAGTAGTTTGATTCAATGGGTCTGATTAACTAACAACCTGAGCCTTTAGGTAATGCCCAAACTGATGCTTTTTAAGGTTTAGTCAAGTTTGCTTAGATTTGTAATGCTGGAAAAGTTAATCCTCCAGTTGGCAAGCAACCATATTTATGTGATTCAAAGAACAAAATTCCAGCAGCATAGTAATTGCACTATCACCACTGGCTCTTGTCAAACCTTGTTAGTTTGCAGATTTACATAAGCTGAGGACATAAACTGGCCCAAGCTTTGTCTTCAAAGAGATGCAAAACAGAAATGTAGTGAAAGTTGAAACTGAATTCCTCCAGTTTTATCAAATACTGCACAGGAAGGAGAGCCTGGGAAGGTTATTTTGTGGGTTACAACTCGCAGAAATTTGCAGGAAGGATGGGTGTTGGTCATACTAGCTATGGGATTCTGAGAGTCCTACTCCACAAAAGTACAGTAAACCCCCATCTGACGCAGAGGTTAGAGACCTGATCCGACCCACAATAATTGAAAATCCGCAATATGCAGTCAGGTTGGGACTGGGCAAGCTCTCTGGGGGCTCTTGTACTTACCCCAGGCCTGGCACTGCCCCAAACGGGACTGCAAGGGGCTTTCCAGGCCCCCAGAGGCCCCAAAAGTGCTTTCTAGTGATCTAGAGGTCACTTCTAGTTTACCGGAAGTCACTTCCGGTTTGTGGAGAAGCACTTTTGGGGCCTCCGACGGGCCTGGGAAGGCCTTTCCTCCTTACTCCAGGGGGCCTTTTTTTTAAACATAGTGCGGACCCATGATATACCGGGACCGCAGTATATGAACCGTGAAAGGGTTGGGGAGGACTGTAACCTTTTCAGGCTCCAAGAAAGCAGCAAGTTAAGAGCCTCTAGTGACAGTGTAGGTGAGACACAAGGTAACATTACCAGGTAATGTTTTTTAAAGGGGCAGCCCCCTTCCGATTGTATCACTCTGTAGTAAGTCAGAAGACAATGTCTAAATAAATCAAGAATACTTCATCCCTTTGTTTTCTTCCACAGGCAAGAACTGGTCTGCTGATGAATTTGATGGGAGTTTTACTTCTGAGCCTTGCTATCAACACGTGGGGCATGAGCATTTTCCAGATGGGGACCTTCCCTGCTTGGGCAAACATCCATGGTGAAAATGCAACTGCTCTGCTGATAGATGTGCAGAACATCACCTTGAACTCATTATGAGTAAATTATGAGCACAGCAGTCTTGTTTGGCATAGAGAGAACAATTCCCTGGAAACCTAAGCACTGAATGAGATTGAGATCAACTACAGTGATGGCACTGCTGATGCCCAACAGCTTAGGACCACTCTTTTTTGCTTGACCTATATAAATATTGGTGAATGCTTACTGGATAACAATCATTTTGTGTCTCACAAGGCTTTGTGTAACCCCCCCCCCCCAAAAAAAAATCAATCATTTCTGGGTAAGTTTAGTCTTTCAATCTTTGCAGCATTAACTGCTGGGCCTGACAGGTCGTTTCCCACATCTTATTTTGTAGAAACAAAGGGAATTGCCTTCCTTTTTTTCATTTAAAGGTTTGATTATCTAAATATTAAGGCATTATGGCAAAAACAAAACAAAACAAAATGCATGAACAAATGGAACAGCATGTTGTTGTTTTTCATGGACCAGAAAACCATTTAATCATTGATAGTTACATATCCTTCACCAGATACAGGTCCTTAAAGCAAAAATAGGGAGAGGTCTTTACAATGTCATTGGTCCAGGGGATGGCTGACTGGCTTCACCTGTTGCTCTTTGAAGGTGAAATAGGTGAATGTTAGGCCTCCCAAACATACAAGCTTTTAACTCAAATAATTCCTCCTCACTGGCTATACAAGGTGGGACAAACCAGAGTTGTAGATTCCCCAGCCTTGTTTTGAAGGAAGCATCCTGCAACAGCTTGTATTGGTAAGATTACACACAAGGCATACCCTGAAAGGTGGGTGGCAGCTTGTTTTGGGGAGATTTTAGGGTGAAGTAACTGGTATTGTTTTGTGGGTGGATGGATTCACCCAAATAGGTCACAGGATGGGTAGAAGATCAAAATATTAAGGATATGTCCACACAAGTGCTCTTGCTGATTTTCACATTTTTCCTTTGCTGCTAAAAATCTGATTTTGTGCGTTCTCGTTCATTATATGCACATTCTCCTCCAACAGATCTACAGCTGGAGTTTGTTTATTATGTTCCCAATAAGCTCTGAAAGTTTGTGATTGTGGCCAAATGCCTATGCACCATGACCCACCCGGTCAGTTTTATATAATGGATTAGGAACAAGGAGAATGGCACAAGAAGAGACCTTGAAACTGGATTATGAAGTAGCCAATCATTTATCATCTGTTGCCAGTTATAATATAATGAGGTGGCTAGGTGACAGGGGTACCCCAATGATTTAAAAGAAAACCCACACATGGACATGTAAAGATAAAAGAGGGTGTGGAGGAGGAAGCCCAGGAATTTGTGTTGGGAGAGGGACAGCATAAAACTCCCATCCTGACAAATTGTACCAAATGTACTTCTTGAGTGACCTATTTTTATTTTTATTTTTTGAGTAAGAGCCCCAGCGGATTATATACAAAAGGAGACCATATTAGATAATAAGCACTAAATAGGAGCTTAGTAGAACCTAGGAAAATGCCCCAAGCTGAATAATACCATTGCACATATAGCTCAGTCTTGCCTTTACTGGAAACAGATTTTATTTTTTGACAATATCCCTTTAAATCTGCCGGTATATCATGACTTTAAGAACACAGCATGGGTATTGCCATTGCCAGGCATTCTCGCTAACTTTGAACTTTTCAAATAGGACTAAGATGGGCACAAACCACTGGTTGGGCAGTTTGTGTTGGTTCTGAAAAGGTGTTTTTTTATTTAAAAAATGTATTACACAATAGAAAATACAAAAAAGACAAAACATCATCAGCAGTGCACCCCTTCACCAACAGGATCACTCTTTATATTTACATTCATTATCCTCCCCTCCAGAACAAAATCGATTGTTGCACGGAAGCCTTACCCTTATCCCGTACAAGCACATATTCAATAAATCTACCCCATATATCATAGAAAATATCTCTTTTTAACTCTCCTTTTCTAATCTTTAAAGTACATGTCAATTTATCATTTAAAGCAATATCCCATATTTCATTGTACCATTCATCTAAACATAGTTCATATTTAGATTTTCAATTTCTAGCAATCATAATTATTATCAACAAAAGTTCTGAAAAGGTGTTTGACTCTTCATAGCCCCGCCTCCTCCGGTGAGCCCCCACTCAGAGGCAGTACACAGGCAGGATGCTGCCTTTGAGTGGGTGCTTGCTAGAGGAGGAGGGTCTGGGAAGCTCCCAAACACCTGTTCATCTGCAAAACACATGGCCATTCATGCCCATGTCTAAATATGACATTGACTTGGCTGTTGGTGTCTCAATTATGCAACCTAGAATGGTTTGAACTGTCTTCAGAATTTAAGTCATTGGGTTAAATGAAGGCAAACATAAATGGTTTTAACAGTGGTTTCAGCTGATCTGTTCTCCTAGTGACCTGGACTTTACAACCAATGTGAGTGATTTCCAGTGCTCCCCTTGTCTGTGCTAATTGGCCTGGTGGAAAATGGTCTTGAGCAACATCTGGGGGGGGGGGCTACTGGTTGCCGAGTCCAGCTTTATTCTAAAGAGGGGGTTGTATGTTTAGACATATGTGTAGCCATGTCAATTTATTGTTTAAAAAGTCACTCTTTTACTGTATATTATTGCAGACGTACTTGGGAATTTGTGTGAGAAAATTGTGTACAGTATATGGTTGACATCAGCAGAACTTGGAAAAAGAATCTGCATTTCCTGACTCTGTGGCTAGACAGTCTAATAGCCATGCTTGCTGATGGACTATAGGAGTTGTAGTCCAAATAGCATAGCTTTTCCAAGCTCAGTACATGAGAGTGCTTCTATAATAGGACACTTTCCCAAGTTCAAAAGTGAACTATACTGGAAACCCCAAACATGCCATCCTGCACATAAAATGTGTGTTTATACTGAAGAAAGGAGTGCATTTCCAAAGTACCGTAGTTCCATGTTGCAATGGTCTTCAGCCCAAACAGTCTATGAAAAAAAATCACTCTCAGCCCACTGAATATAGGAATCATTTTAAAGGATTGTTGTGAAGAGGAATAACACAATGACTATAAGCATATGAAGGACTGGAGAAGTGATAATCACTTCCAAGTACTGACTATGAATTTGGGGTACAAAGACTAAAATGGTGCAAAATTATGTCCTCATATGATCATATGACAAGACCACAGAAGGTCTCTTCCCCAGTTAATCCTAACAGTCCATACTTTATAAACCTAGATAATATGTATTACTCTTTAAGTGTAACCTACCTCACAGGGTTGTTGTGAGGACCAGTGGGGAAATAAAAATGTATCCCTCCCCCTTTTGGCTCATTTGATTAAAGGTGTGATATAAGTGTAATAAATAAGTAGACATTAATGACAGTTTTTAAAGCAGTAAGATCTTTTGTTTCTTTTTATATAAATTCATTGTTTGAGTACTTTCAATGAAAGTGTTTGTACATGGACAGTGATTGTAATCACCATTTTAATGCAGATTCTGTTGATGTTATGCATGTCTACAAAAGGAATGAAGAGATTCCAGTTCAAAGATTAATGTTGAAAATATACTTTGAAAGTCTGTGATGGTTCTCAGTCATCCAGGTCAGTTTATCTGTAAATTGGGTCATGCCAACTGGACTTCTTTTCTTGTGGGATCGAAACATTTTGCTATTCAGCAAAGCAGCACCGTAAAGACCCAACATCAAAACACAAGAGGAACAATATAGATGGTTCAGTGTAGTGAGGAATGTGCAGCGCTCTACATTGGAGAAAACAAACAGCCACTAAACAGGAGGGTGGCCTAACACAGGAGGGGCAATGGCTCAGGACCAAAATCAGCAGTATACCTTCATTAATGGGTGTTGGGAAGGGTTGCATAGGTGGCATTTTTACACACCCCAAGCTGTTGTAATCTAATGAGCGTATTCAGGCCATTGTCCACTTAACAAGCCTATTCAGGCCACTGTCCATCTAATGAGCCTATTCAGACCAGGGTAATGTGAAACGAAGGTGAACTACAAGTTGGAGACCTCTCCACTAACTTTCCTCAGACGGACAAAGCTGCTTGGATGAGTAGTGAAACGTTTCGGAGCTCAGAAGAAAAAGAAGTCAAGTTGCCAAGACTCAATTTCCAGATATACTTTGAAAGATACAACACTAGGAGATGTGCTGGAAGATGTGATGAAAATGGATTTTTGCTGTGATGCAGAAGGGGAAGTTGGTGGCTTTGTAATTCTCTGCTTACCTTGCCTTATTCAGGATGTTCTCCTGGAGTATACCTGGAAAATACAGCCAGTAAACCCACATCTCTGTTTCAGTTTCTCTTTAATAATAGTTTCTGTTGCTGTGAAAGGAATATTAAAATTGTATCACAGATCCAAATGTAGCCGGAGGTAATGTGAAAAGCTTTCTGAATGCCTAGGTTTAATGACTGTGATGACTAAAAATATAATGTGTTCATTACCCTCATTTGCACTGTTCTCCATGTGTGAGTCAAAAGCAGAGGGTGGTGCTTGAATTTCCTCTCTTGCATGTACTGTTATTGCAGAAGTAGAGTGATTCACTAGTTTCCATGCAATGAAGCAGCAGACATGAAGGAGTCTCCTTGAAAGCTGTGAAGAACATGGACACATGAAATGGACACAGATTCTCTCTCACTTGTTTCAAACCAATGAGCTAAGGCAAGCCCACCGGTGTGTGGACAAAGGAGACTGGGGGGAAGTGGCAAAATGCCGCAGGTGGTCCACCAGCCGCTGTGAGGGAAACGGGGGGGGGGGGAGGCGGTGCAATACCACAAAAGGCCTGCTGGGTGCTGTGATGATGCCTGATGAATTCTTAAACCTGGCGGGACACCAATGTGACCCCTACTCCCAGGGTGGCAACCATCAGTCGGCTGTTCCACGCAGGCCAGCTACAATCCAGGGAAGGCTGCTGGTTCCGGTCTAGGCTGCAGCAGGAGTTGTTAGGCCATCCAGGTGGTCACCTCAGGCCTGATCGCTAAGGGCCCATATGTGGATGATATGCTCCTTGCTGCTGGCTGAAGAGAAAAGAGGCTGCGTGGTCTGAGGGGCTCTGCTTTAAGGGCAGGCCCGCTGCCCCACCCCACTCGCACATGTCACAATGTTTGGGGCAGTGGCTGGTCTCGTAGTGCTTTGTCCGGGGGGGGGGCAAAACTGTCCTGTGGATGGAGGAGCAGGCCAGAGTGACAAAAATGGGACATTTCCTGGAAAATAATACGGCAGGAAAGAGAGGTAAAAAGCAGGAATTTCCCGGTCAATACAGGACACTTGACAGGTCTGGGATGGATGGATGGATGGATGGATTGAAAGGTCCCAACTGGTTCAATTGTTGTACAGTACTGCTGTAACAAAGAGTTTTTTCCTGATTTTAGGCCTAAATTGGGCTTCCTGTAGCTTGTGTCCATTATTACATGTACTGCACTCTGCTAAAACGTCCTTTCAATTTACAATGTAGACATGAACCATCAACAGAAATCCTGTTGTGTAGTTACACAAAAGGTGTAATGTTTAGACACAAACTGACTCAAATTAGGAAGTCTCTGTAGATGTTATCTGTTGGGTACTCATGCGCAACAGATATTGGTTATAGGCATGTCTTAATTTTTGGCATTTCATGTCCAAAAGTTAGTCATTTCAAGTAACTAGGCAACAGGATTTCATCAATTAAAACCCCAAATAACACAGAAAATTGCAAAGAAACACAGTAACAGCAAAGAAATATTTTTTTTTTAAATGAAGAGACAGATTAAACATGCTGAGTTAACACCACACACTAAATGCCTTTATTTTACTAGCAAACTGTTAGCAGCTTCTGGAAGAATATCACTGAGTTGCTATTTCCCTTGGAATGAATACCTGTCTTCCTTAGGACAAATTATCATGCTAAAGGTATTTGGGCTCACCAAAATGCGATTCTCGTTTATTTAGCTTTCCTCACTTTTGGTTTCAGGGCCTTGCACCTATTACTGGATTAGCAAAGTAAACCAGAGGTTTGGTTTAGGAATCCATTGTAGCCAGAAGAGCACAATAGGTAACATCATATCAGCTCTACAGTGTGGCACTGTTTTGGCATAAGGGAATGTGCTCCATTGGAAAGTTAGCCTGAGGCAATGAATATACTCACACCAATAATACATCCTTGAACTGCTTCCATTGTCACTACACTTGTTTGTTCCTGATTTGGAGTCATTATTGTAAAGTTTAGTAAAGTATATCTAAAGATCCATCCAACCTATGACTACTGGAGTACCTAATGATTGTGGAGGGTGGGGGTGGGAGGTTCCAGGAAGGGTACTTGGAATGCAATGATTAATGAAATAGTATCCTTTCATTAATATTTGAACCCAGCTATTATGCTGAGGAAACTGAAAGGTATTATTCGGCACAGAGAAATCTTATTTAATAGATTCAACCTTACTGATCCCTAATCTTAGGTGTGAATTGAGATGATTATCTAAAGTGCTCACTGATGGGCACCATGTTTCATTTTAATGGAAATGTCAGCTTGGTGTTGTTTCCATTGCAAGGACTTCAAAAGCACACAGATAGTTACTGCTTGGTGTTCTATATAGCATATTCTATCACAATGTTTCCACTACTGATAATGAATGCAGTGCCCTTTAGCACAGTACAGGTTGCACAACACAAGTGCAGCTAACATTCTTGTCTTGCCCCCAGAAGTCCCTTACCTTTCCATGAGATTACCTAGAGTCAAAGTATTTGATGTTCCACACTGTGGAGAGGATTTTGCCCAGAATTCTAATACTGGAGGTAGCCTCAGTTGGAAATAGACAAAGCAGGGACCCTTAAATAACTGTCATTATTTGAACATCAAATATGGGGTGCTGCAATACTGTAACACCTATCTGTTGTTAATCTATCTTATTTAGATGTTCATCAACTTTCTTTCCTTCATGAAATTTACCTGGAAAAAAATACCCAGCAAAGTGTGCTCCCTATATACCGCCCCATAGTGCTTAAAGTACTCTCTGGGTGGTTTTTCTAGTAATTATTCAGGCTACATATTGCCCACCCAGCAAGCTGGGTATTCATTTTACCAACCTCAGAAGGATTGAAGGCTGAGTGAACCTTGAGCCTGTTGTAGCGTCAGGGTAGCAGTTCAACCCACTGCACAAAGAGGCTCATACAAGGAGACCAATGATGCTAACTAGATGTGCAAATGCCCTTTGCGTAGCAGAGGAGGGTAGGCTAAGATTGTGATTGATAACTATGCATAGATGTTTAGGCTTCTGTGCAGATGCAAGGTAAGAGCTTGTGGAGCAGGTCTGATCCCAATTCCCCTTTCAGATGCTGTATCTTCCACAGTTGCTCCAGTATTGGATGGCCACAGCAATCATTCATTCAAATGAAGCCATCTCCCTGTCTCGCAGATGTTGCATACGGAGTGGAAGGTCCTATGTCTGGGAATTCCTCGTCCAATTTCTGATGTGATTTCTTTCATCACATTCGGCAACAGGCAGCACAGCCATTGAATAACCGCATTTAACCACCAGGAGTCAGTATGGGGTTGTACAGGTAGAAAATAAAGGGGTTTTGGTGGCAAAGGGTTCATTCTCATGCTTGAGACGGAGATTAGAAAAAGGCATGCTCTTGCATTAAATCAGGGGAGACTTATTCAAAGAGCGGAAGGTTTGCAGTATTAAAATGGAGGGCTTTTTACTCTGTGTCTTCCTGTGAAGGACCTTGCAGAGAACGTTGATTAATATCTGCCAAATTCCCCAGATGTCTTCTATCTAAACTTTTGTGTTAGTCATTGCCAGGAACATCAGTTCATCAGAGGAGAGGGCCTGTGCACTGAATAAATCCATCACAGAGCTTATTGATTTAAAATGCACAACTGATACCTTATAGCACGCTTATCTGATCTTGGAGGAAACAGTAATCAATAGTGAAGTGGCTGTAATGATTGGATGAGATGTGTGTGGAATTGTTGCTGCGTGAGCAACAATGGGATAATCTGAAGGAAATCTACAGGTGGAGGGACTAAACTGTGAATTGGATTGGAGTCCTTGTGCTAAAAAGGGCTGGTTACTGCTTAATGGTGTGTATAAAAGCTGACTGGATGAGCCACTGACCCTTATTTGATCAGGCCAAGCCATCTTCTACTGGAGCTGAGCGCAGAAGGGTTGCATATTAATAGGAGTGTAGATTACAAGGTATGTAACAGCACTATCATTTCCAGGTCCACAAGGAATATGGAGCTTGCCTCCCTCTGCCTCACACCAGAGCCGGCCCTAGCTGAAGGAAGGGAGCAGAGGGGATATGTTCAGTTCTTGCTCCCCTCCCACTGGTGTGTCCTGAATTATTATTCTAATAAACTGGGAAGCAAAGCAAAAATCAATGTGTTTTGCTTATATACCACCCCAATAGAGCTTAAGTCACTCTCTGGGCAATTTACAATTTATGTAGGCTACACATTGTGCCCCACCCCTTTCCCAAGTGAGCTGGGTACCCATTTTACTAACCTCAGAAGGATAGAAGGCTGAGTCAACCATGAGCCGGCTACCTCGGATTGAACCCCAGGTTGTGAGAACAGTTTTGGATGCAGTATCGCAGTTTAACCAATGTGCCACAAGGCTCTTTTGAAGGCATTCAGGCCAGATGCCATCACAGCATCCCATGGCAGGGAGATCCACAGGCTAACAACACACTGGGTTAAAAAAAATTCTTTTATCTGTTCTCACTCTCCCAACCTTCAAGCTGAGTGGATGTCCCCTAGTTCTGGTATTTTGTGAGAGGGGGAAGACTGTCCCTCTGTCCACTTTACTCATACCCTGCATTATTTTGTACGTCTTTTCAGACTAAAGAGCCCCAAATGTTTTAGGCTTTTCTCATAATGGACGTTCCCCAGCCCAGTAATCATTTTAGTTGGTGGGGTGGGGCGGGGGAGGAGATTCAACCTTCAACCATCTGGATGTAAAGCATGTTCTCCATCATGCAGTTCTGAGCTTGGAAAATCTTACCAACTACAACTCCTGGAATTTTCCTGCAAGCATTGCAGTTCTAGAAAATCACATTATCAAACCCAGGAGAAGCTGAACTCATGGTTTTCCAGTGCTCCCCTCCTAAAACTACACTTTTACCCTGCCCAAGTTCTTAATGTCTTGCAAATTGCAATCTACTGGCAAATGGTCAGTTGTTGTTTGCCTTGAAAAGAGAGAGAGAGAAAAATTAAAAGAGTGAATGTGCAGATCAATTCTTCTTTGCCTCTATCTGTCACTTTTCAAAAGGCAAAGAACAACTTATGCAACTAATTTCTGTCAGAGTCTCTTTCTTTCTTTCTTTCTTTCTTTCTTTCTTTCTTTCTTTCTTTCTTTCTTTCTTTCT
>JAHTLZ010000129.1:86365878-86386137 GCA_023846285.1 Phrynocephalus versicolor | reverse complement strand
ACACACACACACACACACACACACACACACACACACACACACACACAGAGAGAGAGAGAGAGAGAGAGAGATGTTCTCAGAAGAGACAGCTGAGTTAATGATGATGATGATGTTGAGACATTTTAAAAAGCACTACCATCCACATCTTCTTTCATTTCTCCCATTTCCACACCATTTTTTAAAAATTACCCTTTAAGGACATTTTTAAAGAAAAAGAAGGTTGGAGATTTCACTTATGAGGAATACAATAATTCCTGTTTCCACTCAAAGGAAGAGGAAATAACTCTGACATGTATTTTGGTCGCTGAGGTAAAATGAAACCAGCAGTTCTAGAGGAACAATTTCCAAATATGTACAAACTGCATCAAGTAACATGCTTTCAATGTTGAGAACTATCCACTCTGTCATATCTGTCCATGCCTTCCATGTGTTCCTGAGTCATCCATCTGGAGGCTTTAGGTTAAAAGTAAGCTCTTGGCTCACTGGTGGAATGAATATCTCAGCTACAGACATACAAAAATAACTTCTAGAAAAGAAAAAAAAAACAGCTGCTTCTTCCCAGATGGTGTGACTCTCTGGGGCCCCTTCTTCCACCTTTTTTTTGTTTTCCCAACCACAGAAAGCACTGACTCTTTTTTGTTAACCAAATGTGAGTCTTTTATTTGAGAAGGAGTTGCAACAATGGGTTTTGTACATATCCGAGTGTTTTCCTTCAGAACTCAGGAGGTCTGACTGGCATCAACATTTTGCAACTTGTTTCTGGCGACTGGCACCTGTGGTAGAAACAGAATGAAACATTTGTTCCTATATGTTTGAGGGCCCGACACTTCAGGCAACATCTCTAAGTTTTGTGATGAAACACCCATCCCCTAAAGGGTTTCCAAACCTTCATGCCCAGGTTTCACCAAGTCTGAGGGCAAAATGGATGGACTCTTACCAGGGCATCTCAATGGAATCGTGGAACATGGCCTGCCTTTTTTGATATTTACCCTCCTGGGGCTTCCATTCTCTTTTTTTCTTGTGCCTAGTCCAGTCTTCTGTTTGTCCCCAATAGAGGTATTTGTTTATATCTCTTTTCTCTTCCTTGTTTCTCTGCCAACTTCTCTGGTACTTTCATGTCTTGTCTATCCATTCTCCCATCCATAGGTCCTGCTTTACAATAGTAACCCAGCCCTCTTCCCTAGGGTCAGCCACCTTGCTCCAAGAACACCATCCAGAGTTTATTTCATTTTCTACTTCTGATTATGGAGTGTGGTAGCTCAGTGGACTAAGGCTTCCGAAAACTGTCACCTGCAAAGTCAGCAGCTTGGCGGTTCGAATTGTAGAGTCATGGTGGAAAATAAAAATTTACAGCCCGCTCCTCCACCCCCCCCTTCCTGTTACAATATATCCCAATGAAAGACAGCCAGCTCCTCCGCTCCTCCCCCCCCCCTCTTTTTCTGTTTTAATGTTTCTCTATGGGAGCTCCTCCGCTGCTTCCCCCTCCCTTTTTGGTTCAATGTGTCCCTATGGAGAGGGCTCTGCTTCATATTCTTCTATGGAAGCGAACTGCCTTTTCGAAATGGCTGGGGCTTCAAGCAGGTCTCTCCAGGATTCATTAACCTCTTCCTGCCTCTCATTTTAACCTTTTTCCCGCCTTCCCTTCTAACCTTTTCCTGCCTATTCCTGTAGGTTTTCCCATAGTGTGTTAACTCTTTTCTTTCCTCCTCTCTCAGCCTGACTTTTACCCATCCTCCCCAGGCTTCCAACCTCTCTGTTGACCCTTTTTCTGCCATTTAACCCGTGTCTTGCCCCCCTTATTAACCCTTTCCCTGCCTCTTTTCCTTTCCCTTTTTAAACCCCAAAAGCTGCACCCTAAGCCCCGTGGACTTTTTCACAATAAATTAACCCCTACCTGTCCAGTCACTCCCTGTCTCACTATTCCAAACCCTGAGTTTTTCTCCCTGCTCCTGTCATCTCCTTTGACACCCAAAGAACCCTGCCATAGCCCCTAGCCTGGGCAAAGTAAGTCCTAGAATAGTTCATATCTCCTTCATTCAGACTAAAAGAGGGGGAGACCACCAATCATACTGGTCTCCTTGCCAAACATTGGTTTCTTTATCCACCTCTCTTTACCCACCCCTGGTTCTAGCCAAAAGCACAAAAAAGCCTTTTTCCTTCCTTCCCTCTCCCTGCTCTCTTCTCCTGACCTCCCTTCATTCCATGGCCCTGAGCATGATTCATTCCCCCTTTCCTAACCCCACATCCTATCAACTGGAGCTAAGGAAAAGCAGAGCCAGAAGAAGAAGATGACTTTTCGAAGATGGCGGGTCTCACAAGGCTGGCAAGGCTGGTTGGAGCTTCCATCATCGCCTGAACATCTCTCACGTATCCTCAGCAGCTGCCCCCCCAGAAATCAACATTCCTATCTGCCACCCCGACTGGCATAAAAGCCTGAGGACACTTTCCATTGATAAGGACTTGTACACTCCTGTTTACAGTTCCTGTAATCATCAGAACACTCATTTGCAACTTCATGAAAGCTTACATCCTTAAACCTGCACATCCTTTGTATGTAACCTTGCAATGGCTTGTATTTGTGTGAACTCAAATCATTGTGTTTCCCCAAATGATTGTGTGATCCTATCAGCCCTTCCTACCCCCTCCCCACACACACCTGGGAAGGATTTACATTCCTGTATTCTTTCGCATCTCTGTATCCCCTGGCGTTTCTGTATTTATATTGTAACTTGCATTCCTGTACTGTATTTCTCCCACATTCCTATATCCCGGCTTTGCAACCACCAGACACCCAATGTGTAATCTCATAAGAGTCTACATCCGTATGTCATCACACCCTTGTATCTCTTCCCAGACACCTGAATGGGACCTTACAATGGACTATATCTCTGTGCACCCAAATTCATTGTGTTTCCTCTGATGCTTATCTGCAGTTCCAACAAACCTTCCTGCCCCCCACTGGTTCTGATAATTGTCTCCTCTCCCCTGTTATTGACTTATCAATCTCCCTCAGATTACCTGTATCCAAAGGACAATGCTTGCTCCTCTGCCCTATTGTGTGACCTTACCCAAACTCATTAGCAATCACATGGGTCCTGGCCCTGCTGCCAGGGATTACCCAGGACTGCCCCTTACCCCCTCTGATTGGACCATTTGAACTTTCCTTGACCAATCCCAAGTTCTGGCGCCACTTGGGAAAGGCGGGAAAAGACAGTCAATAAAAGTTGAAACCCTTTGTGTGTTCGGGGTCGACATCTTAGCCCGGTTGGAAGGCGGATGTCCACCTGCTGATCTTATTGGTACCAAATAAAATCAGTATTCCTCGGATTTCTCGCGTTGGATCTTTATTGGCTTCTTAAGGGATTCAGCGAGCCTCAGAGGGACTAGCCCATCTGAAAATAATTTTTAAAACCCTATTTTGGGACATGACATATGGCGAGCCAGCCAGGAGGGAAGGGGTTAAAACTCCCTAAAACCTCTCTGTGGCCACCTCCAAATTATTTGGCCCTGGTTTTTGGGAGCCACCTTTCCAAGCGGCTTTAAAGGTAAAACTGGGACCAGTCCATTCCCTTTTTGGCGCCACCCGGCCATTTGCTGGGAAAAAGGGAACTGAACCTGCCCAGCAGACCCTTGCCAGCCCCGAACGAAAGGAGAGAAATCCGAAATAGGTTTTTCTTTGCAGTGCTGCAGGACCTGGAAGAAGGTCGAAGCCAGGAGTCTGGACCCAGGACAGAGGGACAGAAGGCTGGTAAGAGTGACGCTTTGGAAGCGTGGGGCGCCCTGGACTCCTTTAGGTGTGCCCCCAAGAGCTGTTTTGGCCCCTTTTGGGTGGGGGGAAGAGGTTTTTCCTGCGTTCAGGACCATCGCACCAATATAAGGCCACCGCTTGTGCCACGAGCGTTCACCCGCTCGGGGAGAAAGAGGTACTGCTAGGCAGACCTTCGCAACCGGCTGGCAGGGCGGAGATCGCGAGTGAGACGGAGATTGACGAATCTCTGACGAGTGTACTAAATCACTAGGATTTGGACCTCGGCAAGCAACGTCTCCCGGATCTGGGGGGGTTCAATTGGTCTAGGAACTGAATTGACCCGGGGTAAATTGTGTGCAGGACTTTCCCGGTTGGAAGGAATTTCCTGTTTGAAATTGTGTGCAGGGATTTCCCGGTTGGAAGGAATTCCCTGTTTGAATTTCCTGTTTGATTAAAAAAAAAAAAAGGGAAAAAGGAAAAAATAAAAAAATGGGAAACTAACTATCTGCTTCAGGCAGAACCAAGACTCTGCTTAGGAGCGCCTTAGACCATTTCCCCACCCTCTTGGGCCCGGGGATGAAGAAAAAGAGGAAAATTAGTAAAATTATGCAGGGACCACTGGGGAGACCCTTCAAAATTTAGAACGCTACTTGTGGCAAAATCACAGGATAGCAGAATTGACATCTTTAATAACTTGGGAGAAGAGGCCACCCTGTGTAGGGAAGATGGTCTCGAGCCCCCAGTTCAAAAACGGCTGGGGAAGCTTGCTGCTCTAACAGCTCCAGAAACGAGACCAGCCGCCACGAAAATTCTTTAGGGGGAGATCCTCCCTGAACAAAAAACTCCGAGGAAGAAGATTTCCTGCCCCCTTATGTTCCTGGCACCCCTAAACCCCCCTTATTCCCACGGGGAAAGTCACCAAAATGGGGGTCCCTCAGCTCCCACTGCTTCCCATTCCTCTCCCACTGCATCCCCCCCCCCAGGATTTACCCAGGGGGGCACTTTATCTGTTTCCCTCTTCTGGGAGCATTGAATGAATGTGTTGTCTTCTCTGTGAGTCTGGGGTGTGTGGTCTTGCAACCCTTGTGTGTGTGTGTGCCAACGTGTGCCTGCGATTTCTGGCCCCTCTCTTGCCTTGGCTGCTGCACTCCCCCTTTCCGATAGCTGTGTGTGTGTGTACGGAGAGCACATGGGAAAGCACAGGACCATGTGGATGCACCCTCCTTCCCCCAATGCCTTCCTCTCCTCATTTTCCTCCCTGGGGTCAGAGAGTGATGGTGCCTCTGAGCTTCTGCAGAGTGCGCTCTCTCTCTCTGAGCAGCAGGAATGGTGTGTGTATATGTGTGTATATGTGCCCATGCAAGACGCCCCCTCACTCCCTCTGTGTGCTGGATGGTCTTAGGCTGTGCCTGGGTGATTGAGAGGCCCCCTCCTTCCAACGTGTGTGTATTCTATGTTTCAATATTCCAATTTTTCCTTAACATGGCCTGAGAAAAGGTGGCTCTAACATTCTGCCTTCCCCATGTGGCGATGGACTTGCACAACACTGGCTCTTTGGCTTGAATATGGAGATGAACACCGCCCCTCGAGTCAGACATGACTAGCACGCATATGTGGGGGGAACGTTTCCTTTACCTTTTTTTACTTCTGATTACTCCATTTGAATCTGACCACATAACAGCACCCTCTGGTGTCCTGCTTCTTTGGAGTCCTTTGCCAGTTGTAAGATTTAAGTTCAAATTCTCCATCTCCTGACCCAGTGATTCTAGCATTAACTCCTCCTCAGCCTGATCAAGCTCTTTGGATGGAGCAAACCCTGTTCAGGGGCAACAGTCACACAGATGAACAGCTGCTGTTCAGAACTTGGACCCACCCTCTAAAACAAAATCACCCATTGACTTACCTTGCCTAACCTTGCATGGGGCTAAACTCCAACCTGGAAGTAGCCTTTGACGCGTCATCATTCCTTCTCCCTGGCACTGGCCAATCAGGAGCTGTGCAGGGACATACATCATCCCACCTCCCTGTCTGATTGGGCACTGCCAGGGAGAAGGGACGATGGCGCATCGGAGGCTACTTCCTGGTTGGAGTTTAGCCCCACGTGAGGTAAGGCAAGGTAAGTCAATGGGTCAAATAGAAAAAGAGGTAAAGGATTTGATTATAATTATGGTAACATCCGCAAGATTAAAAATTGGAAAGATATTAAGAAATTGAGACTAGAGGAATGGTATGATGAAATGTGGAGTTTGGCCATTAATGATAAAGTGACCTGCAAATTGAAAATTAAAAAAGAGATGGTAAAAGAGAATGTTTTCAATCAAATTTGGTACAAATTTCTGGATCATGTATTTTTAAAACATAAAGGTTATTTTCCATCGAAAGAATCAATTCAGTTTTGGAAGGAGACAGGTTGTGTAAGATAAAACATGTAATAGTAATGAATGAAATGTTATATAATGTTATAGAGTATAATCCTGAGGGTGGTGGATAATTAAGCATAATGTGTTGTGGGGGATTTATGTGTTGTTTAAATTTTGAATTAATAAAATATATTTTTAAAAAGATGCATGAAAACTCTTTGCATTTTTTGGATCTAGGTTTTTTCTCCTTGGACAGTAAGTGTCCACAGATTCCTAGGCTTGGGAGAAGTAGCTTTTACAGACTTACACCCCCCCCGCCCCAGTGGACATGGGATTGTGGAAGCTGTAGCTCAAAAACCTAACATCTACAAGAGCTGCCAGTACAAAAGTCAACTCTATTAATGCTCAAAAACTTATCCCAATCCATGAAAGTTCTTTGAAATTGGGGCAGAATGTGGGGGCTGGGGAAATCCTCTTGAATTTACTACCTTTAATAATTCTAGGGAAGAGGGAGTTTCAGCAGGTGTGCCTTCTCATGCCACTGACAGTCATATTCTGCCTTTTTAAAATGCCACCACGCCTAACCTGGGTCTGCAATCCCTTTTTGAGGTATGGCAAACAGAACTGTAAATGCAGTTAAGACTGTTTTGTCATAATTCTTCTCAGTTAAATGTTGATTTTTTTCCCAAGTAAAATTGCACAATACACTCAGTTTACTAAAAGGAAAGATTAGTGGGGATCAGCTGACCAAATTCATCACCAGGAGGCAGTGGTTATTCATAATGAGCCATCCGTCTTAATACCTAGAGGTGGTTTTTAAACTGAAGTAATCACCACAAGTTCCAACGGTCTGGGGGAGATTCTGTAAGGGAAACAACTACAATTGGTTGCGTCTTTTTCAATTCCACAGTGTCACAAACACCCAGAAATGATGGAAAGCAATGGAGGAGAATGTACTGTATACTTCAATTTAGGATGCACTTGCAGGCCGGACTAAACCGTGAAATATGAACAATAAATCTGAGCCATTTTCAGGTTTTTCAGCCATTTCCTTCCCAGTTTGTTCTGTTGTGTTTTTTTTTTCTTGGAGCTTTATCTGAAGATTGTTTCACTAAAACATGATGAAAATTAACTGGATTGCTGAACACTTACGAAGGAACTCTGGAGTTAATCCTAAAACTGGGTATGTAGAATATATACAGTATTTTCCATATATAAGACTATATTTTGTCTAAAATTGTTAGACTACAATTTGAGAGTGGTCTTACACAAAGAAGTAAGCTGTGCAGAGAACTGTGCAGTTAGGAAACTGTAATTTTGGATTGGAGCAGTGGGGGTTGTCTTATACATGGGGGCATCTTATACTTGAAAAATACAGTGTGTGTGCATGTGTGTGTTAGTAGAATATTTATTATATTCAGCAGTCAAACTACTTATGAGATTTGTTAAATTAAAATTTGAGGGTGGTCTTATACACAGAAGTAAGCTGAGGAGAGAACTGGACAGTTGTGAAACTGTAATTTTGGACTGGAACAGTGGGAGGTCATCTTATAAATGGGGCATCTTATAGATGAAAAATACAGTGTGTGTGCATGTGTGTGTTACTAGAATATTTATTATATTCCGCAGTCAAAACTACTTATGAGAATTGTTCTGCAGAAGCTGACTGAGGGTGTTTATACACGACCCCTAAACTCCGCCGCAAATGGCTGCAAGCTCCGGAGCTTAAAAATGTTTCCCCACCAGCTCCGGAGTTTACAGGCAATTAAGTGCGACCACGCCCACTTTAGCGCATCCCAGCGCACCTTTCAAGTATCTGCTCTCTGGAGGTGAACATTCTTTGATGCGGTGCAACGATAGTGAGTGCGGGGCTCTCCTCGCTTCTGTTTGTTTTTTTGGCTCCCACCCCTTTAAGAGCTACTTAAGAAGAGGTGAGAACCGAGGTGAGCCACGTTCTTTCTTCCTTTGTTTTCTCCCTCCCCTCATGCAGCCAGCAGCCAGGAAGTGCGGAGGGGATGGGAACACAGGAAGAGCAACAAGCCCCTAAGATCTCGGGTCCGAATTTAAGTGACCAGAGGATCTTAGGGGTCGTGTAAAAGCGCCCTTAGTTGTACACTTCTCCCTTCAACAATACTGGGGTTAGGGGCACTGGGCATGTGGGCAGTTCAAAATCAATATATAATTGTTATGCTCCCCCAAATTTAACTACAAACACCCCCTCTCTTCCTCTCTCTGTGTGTATAATTTCTAAAAAAACCCATCAATTCATAATCATTAGGGATTTTATTTATGATGAATATGAATCAATGAATTTTAATCAATTTGACAAATTTGTCAGAAAACGTTATTTGTTTTTCAATTAATCCCCATCTCTATTTATATTGAAACAGGGTAAACATAAGGCATGTGGGGTCTACTTTTAAAAAACAACAACCCCAAACTAAACAATATCTACCAGGGCCTCTGTATCCACAGGAGGAATCAGTTTCACAATCTGCCATGGATGAATGAAACTGCAATTAAGAGGGAACTCTATATACAGCATACAATGAGTGGGACAAAGGCTACAAGGAAGCAGTCTATGTAATAATACATAGGGCTGTGGGAAACCACAGACAAGTGAAACTGTAGATACTAATTCCACATATTTGGGAGCCCTACTCTGCTTAGAACTTTTAAAATTCTGAGCCCAGGAATATTTCTGTTTTGTTTTGGGTTTGGGTATTTTGTTTTGTTTTTAAGCTCCAGAACTGGACATACTACTACTACACATACAAATTCATCTCTGCTGGTTGGTTACCTGATGTTTTCTAGCAGCATATTTGGGGCAGTTTTTGCTGCCATTTTAACAAACATTGGAAGACACAAAGTCAGATCACTTCTACCCAGTGTTATTGACTGTGACATTTAGTAGCTGTTCAGAGCTGGTGTTATTCAGTGGACTATTCTATCTTCGTGTATTCTGTTATCCCAGGAGAAAGGAGAAATCTAACCACATTATCACTGGACAGATCAGAATTCCACTGGCTGTTTCATCTTCTCATTTCACCAACGCAAGCCAAATTTTATTACTTTGAGTCGAGCCACTAATCTATCTAACCCAATATTATATTCAACTTTCATAAATAGTAGCTTTCCAGGGTTGCAGGCAGGGATCTTCCCAAGTCTTTGTCTCTATGTCCTTAGTACTGATGGGTGGACTTCCATTTAATTATTAATCAAGCATGCTTAGCTTTTGAAATCAGATGTTTTTAGATGCATTCAGGGCAGTATTATGAATTGTTTTAAACAACGGAAAATGAGAGACACTGCAATTCACCAGTAGATCCAAATCTACCTTCTCCTCACTCTTTTCTATACCAATTACAAGACAATAAAACAAAGTTTTAATTTACTGTTTCTAACAAAGGCAAATAAAAGTATATTTTATGAGACTCCTTTCAGCCCCCTGCTCTGAGATGTTCAACAACGATCACAAAATTTAATAACAAGTATTATTGACAGTACTAGGTGACTGTTATACAACACTGTTTGTTGCTTAGTATTAGGTGGTAATTAGTTACTGACTGCATGCAACAGTATTTGATAAATGGCAATGGATTTAGTATTTGGCAACAGGGCCAATAAAAATCTAAAAAATAACATAAGATGCAAAATAATCAAAAGATGTTAGTCATTCTGCAGTCCTATACTTACTTACCTGTGAGTAGACTTACCAAAATCAACTGGCCTATATTTTACTAAGTATTATACAATCTGCACTAGAGATAGGCACAAAACAAAAAATGGCGTTTCTTTTTTTGTTTGTCATTGAGAGGTCTGTTTCGGTTTGTTTCCGTTTGTCGTGAATTTTTTGGAAAAATTTCGTTTTGTTTTTTCGTTTGTCGTTTCTATCCGCTTTTTTGCGCGATTTTTAAAGCATTTCCGTGCGCAGGCGTCCCCCAACGCCCCAGACCAGAGGGAAAACACTAAAAAAAATGGATGCTGGCAGAGACACAGTATAGACTAGGTATGCAGGGAGGCTGCAAAGGCAACGGCGGGCATTGCCCAGGGTGCAAGGCAGCTGCAGAGTGACTGCACTGCGGAGCAAGGGAGGGTACTCACCGAGAGTTACACAGTACGCACACACACAGGGAAGCTGCAGGACTGAAGCTAGAGTCGCAGAGACAGCAATCCCACCCTAACTCCCACCAGAGACTGCAAGGAGGACGGGGGCTGCCAGAGCTTTTTATGCCCTCTGTGGCTGCCAGACCTGCCCAGTCTGCAACCTCGGCATGTTATTGGTTGAACATGAGCCCATCAGATGGCTTGCCTCCATTTTGTGGCTGGTGGCGACATCCATTTTAAAGGGAAAAGAAAAATACATCGCAATGGGAGAAGACAAAAACAAACGTTTTAAGGCCCCGAACCCCCTGTTAGGTAATAATTTCAAATAATTATCGCATTATCACTGCATTTTTACAGATGTCCAGGGTGTTTTAATACCCAAGAAATCAATCAACATTAGGCATCTGGGAGCCATTTTGGGTCAATGTCCCCTAACTCCCCTTAAAGGGAAAAAATACAGCAATCTGAGAAAAGACATAAATACACCTTTTAAGGACCCCAACCCCCCTGGTAGGTATTATCAGACAATATAAATAATTATCGCTGCGTTTTTATGGATGTCCAGGGCGTTTTTTAACATTATAACAGCTCATTTCATTGCTTGTTGCCATTAACGGAAACGAAACGTAACGACCACAATTTTCGTGGTTCTGTTCGTTTCATTGCATTTTCATCACAATTTTCGTTAGTCGTTCCGTGCCCATCTCTAATCTGCACAATAAAAGTTACAGGATTAAGAAGTTCTATTTCACATTCAAAAGGTGAATCTGGAAATGGAAAATTCTGACGAGTACAGAAGACAACACTTTGGCAGATTTCATATATTTCCCATTTCATTTCTAACTGCCAGTAATATTTGGTTTTTATTAATAACAGGGCAGATGTCTGGACCTACTGTCAGAAGAATCTACTGCCCAGGATCCAAGAATTCACTAGAGAAGCTTGGATTGCTTATTCCACACCAGTTCCATCAAATTACCATCAGCTTTTTTCCTTATTTTTGATGTGCTGTGGCATTGCTGGGTCAGCCGGAGGCCTCTTCTATTGCTGGATGTTTTCCTCACTCCAGTATTCATCCAAGTTTTCTGCTGCAACTTCCTTGATCACTGGCCTGACGGCCTTGTTGATTCTCTTTTTGGTTCACCCTGCCCGTTGCGTGTTCACTATTACTGGGCCGACATTAGGGACCAGACAAGGGCGGAGATTGCTTGTATCTGCTTGCTTCATGATTGTAGCTGTCAACATCATTCCAAATATCATGGGCAACATCCAGGCCATCCTGCAAGTCATTAAATGCCTATGCGAGGATTCTTCCGAGAGCCTTCTGGTTTCAACCTTTCTGCTAAGCAATGCTTCGCTGGACTTCAGTCATTATCTCAAGGAGGAGATGGACAAATTGCCAGACAAATTAGGGACGCCAAAGGATAGCCATGTTCATTTTAAAACCAACAACAATAGCTTCTTCCTTCATCAGAAAATGGCCAATGCTAGCCAAGGAATCAGGGAAGATTTCATGCAAGCTGAAGTTCTTGTCCAGGAGGTCATATTGTTGGCCAACCGGGTATCTGCTGGCGTCTTTCTTTGCTGTCTCATATTTGAATCGGCTTGGTACTTGAAAAATTACCTCACTGACCTCCAATTTGATAATGTTTACATCACTCAAAAATTAGAAAATTTGCTTCAGGAGAGGAGAGCAACTCACTTGCTGGTTCATTCCCCTGGGAAGCTGATCAAATCAACTGGTCTCAGACTAACTCGAGAAGAACTCATGACTTGTTTAACACACATTTTCCTTCTTACCTTAGTGCTGATGTTGATTCTGATAACCATAGCAACAGATTATGTTGCCTTCCATTTTGCTCAAGCAGCTGTGACTGAAGTCACTCTCTTCCCTGTAGTGTCAATGAGCTTCCAGATAAAATATGATGTGAGTATTGAAACTTCATAATAAAGCTAAATTATAGGCTAGTTATATTGGCAATATGCCTCTGATCTGGTGCAGTGTTAGCAGATGCAATTTATAGATACTTGCAAATAAGTTAGTAGAATGTGGGATAGATAGTGCTACTGTTAGATGTTGAATGATTGCACTCAAAGGGTGAGCATAAATGGCTTCTCTTCAGCTTGGAGAGAGACGACCAGTGGGGTGCCCCAAGGTTCTGTTCTGGGTCCAGTGTTATTCAATATTTTTATTAATGACATGGAGGAAGGAATAGAGAGAAGGCTGATCAAATTTGAGGATGATACCAAATTGGGTGGGGTTGCTAATTCCCTAGAGGATAGGATGAAAATCCAAAAGGACCTTGGCAGATTAGAGTCCTGGGCCAAAGCTAATGGAATGGGGTTCAACAGAGGGAAATCTAGAGTGATACATCTAGGTAAAAAGAATGAATTGCACAGATATAGGATGGGATATATCTGGCTGGAAAATAATACCTGTGAAAGGGATCTGGGAGTCTCGGTGGACGACAAATTGAACATGAGTCAGCAGTGTGATGCGTTGGCCAAAAAAGCCAACCCAATTCTTGGTTGCATCAACAGAAGCATAGTTTCTAGATCAAGGGAAGTGATAGTATCACTCTATTCTGTTCTGGTCGGACTCCACCTGGAGTACTGTGTCCAGTTCTGTACACCTCAATTTAAAAAGGATGTTGACTATCTTGAACTGATCCAGAGGAGGGCAACCAAGATGATTAAGGGTCTGGAAGAAATGTCTTACGAGGAGCAACTTAGGGAGCTGGGAATGTTTAGTCTTACCAAAAGAAGGCTGAGAGGGGATATGATAGCTATGTTTAAATATTTGAAAGGATGTCACATTGAATAAGGGTCTGGTTTGTTTTCCATTGCTTCAGAGATTAGGACATGGAGAAATGGTCTCAAACTACAGGAAAAGAGATTCGATTTAAACATTAGGAAGAACAGGGCTGTTCAGCAGTGGAATATGCTGCCATGGAGGGTGGTGGAGTCTCCTTCTTTGGAAGTTTTTAAGCAGAGGCTGGATGGTGATATGTCATGAGGACTGTGATGGGGCTTCCTGCATGGTAGGGGGTTGGACTAGATGGCCCCTGAGGTCTCTTCCAACTCTATGAATCTATGATTCTTTGATTCTATGTATCATGTATCAGTCACATGGTCTTTGAATCATAGCACACATAACACACATATTAGTGCTTTGCTGGCATCAGCACCTTTCCCAGGCCTCTGATGGAGAGAGAGTAGATACTGAGTGGTCCTCTACTGTGGGTAGCACCAAAAGTGGTGGCTGCTGGGAGTAATGCCTTTCCCCACTGTTCCAATGGGAAGAATACAGTAGCTTCCCACTTGTGGTGGAGTAAAACATTCCCTCTTCCTTTTCTTCACAAGCCTTGTGAAAGAAAGAACAAGACCAAACCTTTTTCTTTCTCCTTCTCTTCTGGACAGTCTAGTAGTGTTTCCCTGCCAACTGCAAGAGAGAGAGAGCAGCATTGGGAGGCAGTCCTCCAAGGCAGTTTATACCAACACAATGTCAAAATGCTTACAAATACAGTAAATAGATTTTACATAAACTGCCCACTGCCGGTACAGTAAAATATTCATTCGTTCGTTCGTTGGTTCATTTGTTCGTTCATTCATTCCTTGCATTGCATTGCATTTATATACAGCCCATCTGACTTATACACAGCTCACACCACCAAGAAACAGCAATCATGATCAAGTTCCATCCACTTGTCATATACATGGCATTGGTGTTGTTTTCCAGGCAACCCCCACCCCCCACCCCCCAAAAAACTCCTTCAAATGATTCAGGAAATCCAGCATATATTGACAGTGATATATATATTTTTCTCCCAACCATTGGATGAAAAATTCCTGCTGTTGTTTTTTAGTACGTCATATTGCCGATAGTTCTCTTGAAATCTGTTGGGCATACAATACGTCCCTATTAATCCCTATTAAATGTTTAGGACATCAGCCACAGACTGGGAATGAGCAAAGTGTCTGATTTCTCAACCTTGAATTTAGTCCTGTGATTTGGGATGCTGATACTGAAAAACCTCTGTGCCATGGACCTGTTCACTTCATGTCTTGGGATGGCAAGAGACACAATGGAGCTTCCACTAAAGATCACAGCTTTTGGTCATGTTCAGGGGGAGGAAGTTTTGTGTCAAGTGTCTGGGCTTGAAGCCACATAGGTCAAAACCAACACTTTGAAATGATCTTAGAAGTGAATGAGAAGCCAGTGCAAGGCCAGCCATACATGGGCTTTAAGTGCATATAAACTGGCTAATGAATTTTGCTCTACTTGTACCCTCTTCACACCTTTCAAAGACAGCTTCATGTAAAGCACATTGCAGTAGTCTAATCTAATATACAGCCCCCTTCCCCGCATACATGGCATTGCAATGCTCTAAGAGTAGCCCCTTTTTATGCTAATGTCTTCTCTTTTATCATTTTAGGTGAAGCTAAAATTTTTACAGTTTTTGGAATATGTTTCTAATAACCGTTTCCATACGGAGCAGTCCAAACTATTATTTGAAAGGAGTTACCATCATAACCTGACTTTTTTCTCTGATCACTGCCCCATGAGGTACCCAAATGCCCCAAACAGAGGTATAATCGTTGCTGTCGGCTTCCTCTATTGCCTCATTTATGCTGTGATATTTTTGGAAGCATACTCACACAGACTATGTCGAAAAATTTCAGCTTCTTTTTTTGAGGCCCAGGAAGACCACAGAGTCCGATATCTGTACAAGAAGCTCATTCGGAAGCATGAGAAAAAAGAGAAGGAGTGACAGCAGAAGGAATCAATGGTTGTTATCTCACCTAGGGAAAATCCTGATCTTCTGAACGTCTGGCTTTTCCTCTTTCTCCCGTCATGTGACTGAAGATGTGGGATAGCAGTTTCTACGTACAAAGGTTTTTTTTAAGCGCAGCTCAGCCCCATGGCCAGCAGGTGGCACTAGGATTTTTAAAAAGGACCAGGTGGCTTGTGCTAGAGCTTGGGGAAGTTGAAACAAACAGCACCAGATCCAGCTTCCTGTCGCTAGGAGGGTGGGGGAAAATAAAAATAAAAAACCAGCACTGATCGGCCCCAGGAACAGCCGGTCGGCACTATGAGAAAAACAGAAGAAAGAAAACCGGATCATCTATGGGGTCCCATGACGTCTGCCTCTTGAAAAGGTGGATTTTTTTAAGTGAGGCAAATAATTCCCTACCTCTCCAGTAAGTCTTGGAAACCTCGCTTAAGGGGCCATTACCGGGTTTTCTTTCTTTCTTTTTCTTTCTTTTTAAAAAGCCCAGTGGACATAGTTTATCTACAAATTTAATCTGCATTTAAAGGGACATGGGATAGGGGCCAATGACAATATTTTGATGAACTGCTGAATGAGAGATGGGTGTATGCTTTGTTTAATGACACCATGAGAATAACAGTATGTTGTTGAAATTCCACTGCAAGTTCACATCTTTTTGGCATGGTCATGGAATTCAGGGAGAAGTCAAAGGATTGGCTCCATATTTGGTCACACACTGAAATCAATAGGGTACTGTTTTGCCATGACTAACTTAAGCTCTATTTGTTTGACTAATCTTCTATAACTATGAATCTAAATACAGATCATGGTCTTCTGAATATGTTGACACCAGCCTAATATGGATTAATTCATCAGTTACCTTAGAAACTAAATAATTTCAAGGCCTCTTAGTTCATGATGTTTTACCAAACTCAGATATATTTCTATCCTGTAGAATATGAAAGCTTAGATTTCTTTTTTTATATAAAAATCATCACCTAAAATGGCAGTCCTACAGGAGGATCTCTCACTATTTGCACTTGGGAAGGCCAATGCTGTAACACTGTGCATGCTAAAATGTAATATTGTGTTCTGCCACCAGGTGTCACTATATCTTATTTACTAGGGATGGGCACGAAACGGAAAAATTCCATTTTATTTCATTTCTCATTCTGTTTTATTTTGTTTCATAAATAGCATTTTTTTTAAAAAAAAATATGAAATGAAATATGAATCCCCCGCTGCAACAGCGCTTTCCCTTTTGCGGTGGGGGATTCAAAGAAGCCTCTGGCCCACCATGCGGGGGTGATGGTGATGGTAGCAGAATGTTTTTAAAAGGCTCTCGTTGGTTGACTACAACCTTTTTAAAAATGTCCTGTCACCAGCACTCTGGCTGGGTTGAGAGCACTGGTGTAGGGAAATTTTAAAAATGCTCTAGTCAGTGGACTGCAGCCTTTTTGAAATGTCCTGTCAACAGCGCCTTGGCTGGGTCGAGAGCACTGGTGGCAGGACATTTAAGAACGGCTCTAGAAAAAACGCTTGAGGTGGTCTTGAGTCTTTTAAAAATCCTCTGCCCCAATAGTGAGCAGGCACATTTTAAAAAGCCTCCAGCCCAGTGGTTTGGGGCCTTTTTTAAAATCCCTGCTCATTATTGGGGTGGGGATTTTTAAAAGATTCCAACCCACCACCCCTGGGAGGAGGGGGTGACAGGGGAGAAAGGAGCAGCCAGGCAGCAATTTTACTGCTGCCTGGCTACTCTATTCTCCCTAGGTGCCCACCTCTCAGCTAGGATTTTTTGACAGCTCAAGCTGTCAAAATCAGCTGGGAGGCAGTGGCCAGCAAGAACTAAGCAGGAAAACAGCGAGTTGATCTTGCTGCTGAAGCGAGATCTGGCGGCGGCTCCCTGGTTTGCTTCCTCCTGAACTGAAAACATAATTTCAGTTCGGACAACACACTGTCTGCCAATTTGTTTCATTTGAAATGTTTTGAAACCTTTCAAAACGACAAAAAAGCATGTCATTTTTGGTAAGGTGCCCATCCCTGTTATTTACTAATTGCCTAATTTTATATATGTCATGAACTTTTGGACTTCAACATAGGCTAATATGGGGGGGGGAGCAGCTTTTGAAATACTGTTTTATTGCAGGAAGTTAAGAATTTCTTAGGTTGAGATGGTGCCCAACAAGGCAGTATTCATGTGAAGGAATAATTGCCAAGATATTGCAAAAGTATAATGGCCAGAATATTGCAAATTAAATGTACAGAGGGCAATATCCTGTTACAAGTGACTATGATCCAGAAAAAAACGCATGCACAGGTAGCTCTCGATATCTCTTATGAAAGACAAAGGAGTGTAAACATTAGGTTTTGCTTGTGGTATTAATTCAGCTGAAATGTCTTTCTCTAATCCTGAGCCCTGCAAATGCTTTAGATGACATCTTGCATCAACCCCAGGCATCCTGGTGAGTAGCAGGGGCGTGCGGTAGGAGGAATTAAGAATGTCTGAAGGGCTGAGATTGGAGAAATCTGAATTGAAGTTAAGCTGTTCAATAACTTTAACCAAAAATAATTTATTTATTTATTATTGCATTTGTAAAACATTCTGTACATACTTGAGTATAAGTCAAGTTTTTCAGCCCTTATTTTTAGATGAAAAAATTACATCTTGCTCAACTTATATTCAGGTCAACAAAAAGTTGGTGAAGCAGGAGAGATGGGAGCCGGGGGGGGGAATGGGGGGAGGCAGCGCCAGTGCCACATGGCTTCGTCCACCACCGAGGTGGCGGTGGCAGCAGCGTTGGCGAAGCAGGAGAGCACCAACTTTGCAGGAGTCAACCCTTCCTAGCCTTGAGATGGGGAGGAGACCCGCCACAAGCGCCTGCACATTGCTCACTCCAGCACCTTCCACCTGCATGGGGACAAACTCACTCTTTCGCTCTCCAGGTGCATCCTCTCACTGCTTCAGTTGGTGCCAGGCCAGCAGCAATGACCTTTGGCTAACCCAGGACCTCTTCGCAAATACGCCACCTATCGCCTGGCATACCCTCCCCTCTGCCCCTCCTGGCCTTTTTATACCGCACCTTCTCTCTTCCCCTCACTGGGTGTCTCCGTGTCTCCGGGAGGATTGGCAGCCCCTCCTCCTCTCCCCCCACTTTCCAAAATAAAGAACCAAATGCCAAAAGAAGCTATTGGAGAGGTTGCCCTTCGTTTGTTTCCCCAGTGGCTGATGCTAGCAAAGCTCTTGTGTTTTTCTCCCGGAGATGCTTCCTGAATCCAATTGAGGGAAAGCAACAAAGCAACATGGACCCCAGAAGGGGTGAGTCATCCCTTCTAAAGCAAGAACAGGGGGCTGAGACCCCCTTCTTGGAAGTGATCAAGGCTTTCGTGCGCTTGAACTTCCCGAGGAAGGATCTGTCAAAAGTGTAATGGTGATGAGGGCCAAAAAGAGAGAGTGAGGCTGTTGTGGTAAGCCAAGCTGTGCCTCAGGAGTCAAATTACATATAAATCTTAAGAAAATGGCAAGCTTGCTGTCCATTATATAGTGCCCGGAGATTGGGAAGTGCCTCATGAGTGAGAGAGAAAGCTGCAAGCTGCAAGGTATTGTCTCAGAGAGTTAGTGCCCATGCAAGCACACATCTCACAAGTAAGCAAAATTCCTCAAGACCATTACTAAGATGGTTACTTTACATCCCTTCTCATCCCAGGAGGAAGTTCATTGCATGTTGATGTCGGTCGGGGTCACGTGGTCTTCTTCCAATTCTGTCACTGTTCCCGTGCACGCACAGGTGTGATGAATGATACTGGCATGACTGTTACCACATGTCCTCGTTCCGTGATGAAATGTGAAATTCCATGCCTTTGTTCTCCGGTTTTTGGGGAGTTTTTTGGCCCCGACCTTCCGTTTTCAGTGTTTCGATTCTCCAAAGCCTTGCCTTCAATGCGTTACGGAGCTAAGTTTGAGGCATTTGTCTTTTAATCTCTCTGCACTGTGTTGCTGACTCCATCGGGAATGTACTGGCGAATGGCACTTCTCACTCCTGCCGCTAGATGGAGAATGGCACGTTGTGTTACGAGCCTTACCTCACGGCCACTCATTTTGGAATGAGAAGCGTGACGAACAGATTCCTGAGGCCAGGGAGGGAAATCTCTCATCCCGCTTAAATCACAGTTCAGGGGGCGTGGTCGTGACAAACTCCCCTCATCCCGCAATGGACGTGCAGTTAGATTACTTCATACCGGTCCCAAGTGTGACCGCGAACAGCGATGAGATGGATGTGAAGTATCAGCCTAAGAGGATTCCAAAATAGTTCTGGTGTCCACAGAAGGACATTTTCACATGATACAATGTTCGCTCCTCCGAGTCTCCAGAATCTTATGCAACCCTATGTTGAGAGCAGGGTCAGCCGAATGTAAAATTGATGGCAGAGAGAAACGAGTGAGGCAGCAAACGAGTTGAAATATATGCCAGGAAGATTGCTTTAATTATTTGAGAAAGTGTCTTAATGGGTTGGTTTTAAGAGGCTCCTTCTACTGCTTACTCTGCTGTTCTTAATATGAATAATAAAATGTGCTCTTGGTATTAAAAACTAAATGACTGTGGAGTCCTGATCTAGATGGAAGTGCTGTGTGAAGCACAGTCCAAAACTACTTTTTCTTCAATGAAATCAAGTAAAATAAATCAAGTATATAAATAGAGTAAATAAAGAAATAAATAAAAGTAAATAAATAAAACAAAAAATAAAAATAAGAATTAAGTAAATAAATAAAATGAAATGAAAAAATAACAAGGGATGGTGAAGGATTATGGGAATTGTAGTCCAAAATATTTAACCTACCGATGCCTCAATTAATGTAATTTTATTGGTATCTATCATTATTTTTGAAATTTACCAGTACCTGCTGCATTTTCAACCCTAGACTTGAGTCAATAAGTTTTCCCAGTTATCGGGGGTTACATTAGGAGCCTTGACTTATACTCGGATCGACTTATAATAGAGTACATATGGGTAGTTTATTTCCCACATTTAATCAGTCTATACTCACCAACATAATAGTAAAGCTCAAAAAGTTACTGATATGGATTAAGAGCACCAGAACTAAAAGTGACTTACAGAGATAAGAAAAATGCACTGAGGGAGATTTCCAGCTGTGACCTGTTCACTTATCATCAGCCAGCCAGCAGGTATGCAGTCCGTTTCCATGATATGTTACTAAGTTTTCATGTGAGATAAAGCTGATTTCAGTGTTAGTAATTGAGTGTAATTCCAGAGGG
>JAHTLZ010000129.1:86341981-86365378 GCA_023846285.1 Phrynocephalus versicolor | reverse complement strand
CCACAGTACACTGTCCTCTTAGTGGGTCAGAGAGGCACCCAGAGGTGCACCCCACTACCCCACCCTAACCTCACCAGTAACTAGCCTAACCCTAGCCCTTGCGCTAAGCTGCTGTCCCCTAAGCCAGATCTACTTGCATTGCACTACACGCAAGTACGATTCCCTTCTTTGTGAGACACAGCGGGTGCGAGTGACCCAGTCTTGACTCAGGGTTCTCCTGGATGGACGGTCATGCACCAGTGCACTGGTCTCACTAGTCTGCAACTGGTATGCATATCCATAGGGCTATGCATGCCCTTTTGCAGCAGCAGGTGAGGAGAGGAGACCCCCATGCCATGAGGGGTCTCCAGGAGCCTGCTTTCCCTTCCTACCGGGTGAGGATAGGAGGCACCCACGGGTGCCTCCAGGAGCCCGCTTCCCTTTATAGCGGGCCAGCGGAGGCACCCACCCCACAGAGGTGCCTCCAGGAGCCCGCTACCCCCCCTAAACCAGTTTAACGACAGACAAAAAAACGAAAAATGAAACGACTATTTTTTGCAAATTTTCGCGAAAAACGGAAACGAGCCGACACGGGCCGCCTCCGACACACAACAACTCGAAAACGTCATTTTCCCTAGTCGTGCCCATCTCTAATTGTAAGAATGGATACCTCTGAGGATTGCTAGAGGACTATATTGGCCATCTATTTGACAAACCTATATTGTTGGCCATATTTTAACCTGATTGGGCCCTGCTGAAATGCAACTGAAACCTATTCTAAAGATGGAGTATTGCAAGCATACCACTAGAAAGAAAACCTCAATACAAAATTAGGTATGACTAGAGCCCCTGCGTATAGATAGAGGTTTAAGGGTAAATATTTACTACAGCATGAGCAAAGGTTCTGTGAATATCTGTTTGTGTTTTTAAGCAGGCACATGATCCTCAGTAGGGATGGAAATACCTGATTCATCATTGCATGCTAAGCAAGACAGTGAGAAAAAAATGGACACCTCCACAAAAAAACGAACAACTAAAACCAAAAGCAAAATCCTCACTCCTCATGACAATCAAGCTTGATAATGTTAAGTTTCAGAGAGAAAGTCTGTATTTGCAAGACACGTTCTTGTGAATTTCCATAAATATACAAAACTTATAAAACTTGCACTATCACATTTACGAGAGACCTGAAGACTTAGTTAGAGGTCTTAAACCTCCTAACAGAAGTACAGGAACCTCCAGGTATCCCTGACTGTGAAATCTCACCAGACCATATTATTTTAATGGCTGAGGCAGAGGAAGAAATGAGACTTGTGACTCAAATCACAATGCATACGCCCCAAGCACAAATTATTTGGCAAATGGTGATGGTGGGGATTTCACAAGCTTTCCCCCATCTTTTGACTGTTACAATAAAACAATAATTAAATGGCTAATAATGTTATGTCTTATCGCACCCCAACTGAGCTGTAGTTTCTCAGGCAGCTGTTTCATTGTGCCTAATGGAAATAATGAAGGTCTTACATCTCAAAACTTGCATATTTTCATACTGGAAATATTTGGATGTTTCACAAACAAGTAACTTGCAAAATCTCACCCAGAAGGAGACAATGGAACATTCCATGGTTAAGCTAACTTCGGGACAATGGCCTAAATCCAATTGTTCATCTGAATTAATATAGACTCAGTGACTCTATATTACTTAATGTATGTATTCACTTACCAACTTCACATTGATTCAGTAGATCTACTCTTGGTAGGACTAACCAACTGTATATAAGTCAAGGCTCTTAACTTTTGTCCTGCCTCAGATGTACAGTTTTATGAGGTTCCCAGTTGTAGACCTTCTGTGTTGGCCACATTTTCTTTTTTCATTCTACAGTAATGAATAAGCACCAAACATCAATAGTTTTCATGTGTATGTACAACTCACAAGGAACAAGGACAGCATACTCACTTTTCCCCCTCCCTCATCCCACTCAACCTGGAAACAAAAGCTGAAGGGGGGCATGTTCTATCTTGGTAGCTTTCCTAGGGTTTTTGTGAGCGGAAAGGGAGCTGCCTAGATGCCCTAAGGCCTAAGCGCATCAGATCTTGCATGATTTTGGAAGCTAAGCAGGGTCGGGCCTCGTTAGCACTTGGATGGGCGACCAGGGAATATCAGGTGCTGTAGGTGCCTGGATTAGGAACTGGAAAACCACTCCAGTATTTCTGCCAAGAAAACTCCATGAACATGGGGTCATGAAGGGTCGATCACGAAGGGTCGATCACAACTGTAACAACACAACACAACACAACACAACACAACACACACAAACACACACAGGTGGTTCACTGTGAAAGGCTATCAAGACAGAGTATCCTCCCTCTCCAGGTGGCTGCACTTCCATGATTTATTTATTTATTTATTTATTTTTGTATTTATATCCCGCTTATCTACTACATGTAGTACTCTAAGCGGCTAACAAAGCAATAAATGCAAATCAGGTACAAAAAACATCAAATAAAATGAAATCAGCATGAACAATAAAACATCATAAACATATAAAAAAACCTCCAGCATCCCAGCATGCGGAGGGACAAATCCTAGCAGATTAGAATTAAACAGATGGCGGGGAGGAAAGAAAAAAAAAACTAACTAAAACTAACTAAAATCGCCAAAGGCCTCTCGGAACAGAAAAGTTTTTAAAGCTTTCCAAAAGGCCTGCAGGGACTCTGCAGAGCGCACTTCGCTAGGGATGGAATTCCATAAGGAGGGGGCTGCCACTGAGAAGGCCCGGTTCCGAGTAATCGTCTTCCGGGCCTCTTGTGGAGTGGCAACCCGCAGCGAGTGCGCTCGCACCTGCCAAACAGGACGGGCCGAGGTGGATCGCTGGACGATACGCTCTGACAGGTAGTCCGGTCCCAAGCCATGGAGGGTTTTATAAACTAAAACCATGACCTTGAATCTAATCCGGGCTGCAACGGGCAACCAGTGCAGGCGGGCCAGAACTGGGGTGATGTGGTCATAACGACGCACACCAGCCACCAGTCTGGCCGCCGCATTCTGTACCCGCTGCAGACGCCGGAGAAGAGTCAAGGGCAACCCCATGTAGAGCGCGTTGCAGTAGTCCAGTCTCGAGATCACCAGTGCTTGGACCACTGTTCTCAGAGAGGCAACATCCAGGTACGGGCGGATCTGGGCAATCTGGCGAAGATGGTAATAAGCGGCCCTGGTCACCGACGCCACCTGCGCCTCCATGGTCAGCGCCGGGTCCAGGACCACGCCCAGATTCCGCACCCTCTCCACCGGCTGGAGGGAAACCCCCCCCAGACGGGGAAGAGGGCCACCGTACCCAGATGGTGAACTCCCAAAGAACATAACCTCCGTCTTCTCGGGGTTGAGCGTAAGCCTGTTCGCCCCGGTCCAAGTCAGTACGGCGTCCAGGCACTCATCAAGGATCCTCACAGCTTCCACTGCAGAGGTGGAGAAGGAGAGATAGAGCTGCGTGTCATCAGCGTACTGATGACAGCAGACTCCAAATCTCCTAATGACCCCAGCCAGCGGCCTTACGTAGATGTTAAACAGCATAGGGGACAGCGACGACCCCTGTGGAACCCCACAAGGGAGTATCCAAGGAGCCGACAACTCCCCCCATGCTGAACGTACTGAGGACGGTCCTCCAGGAAGGATCGGAGCCAACTGCGAGCAGTGCCTCCGATTCCAACCTCGGAGAGCCGATCCAACAGGATACCGTGGTCGACGGTATCAAAGGCCGCTGACAAATCCAGGAGAACCAACAGGGTAGAGCAACCCCTGTCGGCCGCCCGGATTAGGTCATCTTGCAGCGCGACCAAAGCTGTTTCGGTCCCCCGACGAGGCCTGAACCCGGACTGGCAAGGATCGAGGCACTGCCGATCCTCCAGGTACGACTGCAGCCGGACCGCCGCTACCCTCTCGATCACCTTACCCATAAACGGGACGTTAGCAATAGGACGGTAGTTGGCTAGATCGTCCGGGCTAAGGCCTGATTTTTTAAGAATGGGCTTCACCACCGTCTCCTTCAAATGGGAGGGAAAAACCCCCTCGCTGAAGGAGGCGGTGGCGATGACCGAAGCCCATTCGGCCATGGTCCCGCTGGCAGCTTTTATAAGCCAGGCAGGGCAGGGATCGAAAGGAGTGGACGCCGGCCGGCAGCAAGCCATAGCCTTGGAGGCCTCGACAGCAGAAACAGGCCCAAGCGCATCCAACCGAGGCGACGAAGGCGGACCAGCAACTGGGGATGCCAAGACAGGGCCACCACAACCGGAGTCAAAACCGGCCCAGATGGCCTCAATCTTTGATCGAAAGAAGGCTGCGAAATTCTCACTACTGAACTCAGTAGGAGGAGGCCTGGCCAGACTAGGATTGGTGAGGTCCCGAACCACCCGGAAGAGCTCCGCCTGGTGGTTCGAGGCCTCACCAATTCTCAGGGAGAAAAATGATCTTTGGGCCTCCCTGATCGCGATGGAGTAGCGACTAGTCTGGGATACAACGGCAGCCTTATTAATAACCGTCCGGGATCTTCTCCAGCTGCGTTCTAGTCTTCTCCTCACCTGCTTCATTGCTCGGAGCTCTGGCGTGAACCAAGGTGAGGACCGAGCTCGGCACCGGAGAAGACGCTTAGGGGCGATCCGGTCGATGGTATGGGCAGCTGTATCAAACCAATGGTTAGCCACAACCTCGGCCGGCGCGCCAGTCAGTTCTCCAGGAAACGCCCCGAAGACCTCCTGGAACCGAGAAGGGTCCATAAGTCTTCGGGGACGGGCCAACACAGGAGGCTGGTGATCAAAGTGATGGTAGAGGAGAAGGTTATAGTGCTCTCCTCACTGGGTGTGGGCACCAGCTTCTTTCAGCATTCCTGCATATGGCTGAAATATTCACTAGCTAAACAATAGCTCCCCAATTAGCCAGGGCAAACCCTGAGCAAAGCCCACATTTTTAATTTGTTTGAAAATACATGGTTAGATGCCTTTCCAGCCTCAGGTCCTTATTTGTTTTCTTTTAATTGCCACCTCGAAAGTGGATTTTAAAATAAAAACAGCATTCATTACATTTTCTTTTGCTTGCTTAACACGTTCCACACAGAAGTAAAAAGGTGATACTAATTATATGTAAGAACTGAAGCCTACTGTCATGTGCTCTTCCATCGAGCTATCTATATACAGCATTTCTCAAGGCACAGGGAGTTAAGAAGGAGGCAAAAGAGCTGCAGGTTTGAATAGGAGTCATGATCCCCACACCACCCTAATATTTTTCAATTTGAGAAGACCCCTCTAGAACAAAGTTATGTAAAATGGCTGTAGGTTACCGTTATTCTTTAACAATCCAAAGCTGAAATTGCATATAGGAGCTCAGCAAAATAATAATACTACAATCAATAGGGCCATTGGTTTCGAACAGATTAACCTATTATACAAAATGAAGTGAGATTATCAAATTAATAGCCCCTCCCACATCTATATTTTGAAGAAAGAAATAGATATTTGGGGATCCAGCTGTGAATTCCCATTGTGTCACATCTGTTTTGAGCCTTTGTTGAATGGCAACCTATAAGAAATTTGACATAGTCAAATGTGAAGAGAACAGACTATGAGGTGCTATCTATTTAATTCTCCATTTTCCTTAGATTGGCTAGCAATTTGAGAGGTCTTCTGTTCCTTATGAGTTCATATACAGGTCCATTCTGCATATGACACAGCCTGGACCACAACATGGAAACGTGTCCTAAAGCCTACCAATACTTTCCATTAGAGATGGGCACGACTCAGCGAAATTTTCGTTTTCATTTTCGTTACGGAACGAAACGAAAAACAAAAATCGGTTCAAAAATGGAACGAAAACGGAAACAAAACGACTAATTTTGAGCCAATTTTCGTTTTTCGTTACGGGAAAAGCATCTAATAGCACTAAATGGGGAGAAACGAAAAAATTTTCATTTTCATTTTCGTTACATAACGAAACAAAAACGAAAAATTTTGAAAATTAGCTCACAAAAACGGAAACGAGCCGAAACGGACCCCTAAACGAAAAACGAAAAACAAAAAACCATTTTTCCTGAGTCGTGCCCATCTCTACTTTCCATACATCTTTGTACTGAAAGGTGGCCATGTGTTCTATATAACCAGGTGACCTTCTCAATTACTTTTAACATTGCAGATTCAGTTCCTCCATTATGGCCAGCTACACCATGGAAGAGATTTGTTTTCTCTTGAACGTAATGCCCTCCCCCACGCCAGACAGTAGGTGAGGAAAGCTTCTCCCAGCTTCAACACCTGAGACAGCACCAGAAATTCCCATTGTGCCTCAGCTCTGGCAAACAGTCACCAAAGTTAACTTTACAAGCTCAGCAGTAGGAACAGAGCTGATTTGGAGGAAATAGTCCCCAGAGGGATGGTCAAACAGTACTCCCCGCCTCCACTGCTGCTAGGGCTGGCTGCACTCATGGAAGGTCAATCAGATTGGCAAGGTGGGAACAAAAAACAGCTCCCACTCACCTGATTTTGGAAGCTAAGCAGGGTCGGCCCTGGTTAGTACTTGGATGGGAGACCACCAGGGAATACCAGGTGCTGTAGGTGCCTGGAGTAGGAACTGGCAAGCCACTCCAGTATTCCTGCCAAGAAAACTCCATGGACCTGGAGTCACGAAGGGTTGGTTACAACTGTAACGATGCAACACACACACACACACACTGAAGTAAGACGGTGAGGTGGGAGGACAGATGGAGGGCCTCTGGGTAGGTGAGGGGAAAGTGTTAAACCACTGGCCAGGAAAAGGATTCAATAAGGGCCATGTGTTGTGTGACTGGAAATTTATGGAACAATCTAACTGAGAGATAACTGGGGGACATTTGCCTGTCGTGCTCAGGGCCTTAGTGCTGTAACTGCAATAATTTAACAGCCACATTTTATTGAAAGTTACTGGCAATAAGTCTTACTATACAACCAAGTTGTTACTATTCAGACCTCAATTCCATTTTGGTTTTATTATATGTTTTGGATCTGTGGATTTTATTCTATTTTACGTTAATGATGCTGTAGAATAAGGTTATAAATCTTCAATTATCTTATGCTTGTACCAAGCAAGAAAGAAATATTGCAATCATTTTTTTTGGGGGGGGGGCTGGCAAGTGGGCAATATCCCCCCCCAGAAAAGAGAATAGAACAAGGGTTGTTCCCCCCACCCCACCCCACCCCACAATAATGGTTTGAAGCACACACAGCAATTAAAGAAAAGTTGCTGTTTTGCTGTGTGGGCAGTGAGAAGTGGGTACATATGTCACTTTTTAAACAGTCATGCATTGCTATCTGCTTGGGTTTTGTTTCTCAGAAAGACAAAGGACAGACATTTAGCACAGACAGTTGTGCAAATTGGTAATTGGGAAAGATAACACTCACTGTCTTAGGCAGCTAGTGGGTCTTTAAATTTATTGGTGAGGTGTCTTGCAAAGTCAATAGAATCTAATTCGATCGGAATGAACAGAAAGCATTTAGGGATGTGTAATAGAGATGGGCACGACTCAGAAAAAAAACTTCGTTTTCGTGTTCGTTTTCGGCTAGGGTCCGAGTCGTTTCGTTTCCGTTTTCGCGAAAAATCGAAAAAAATTAGTCGTTTCGTTTTTTGTTTTTTTCGTTTTCGTTTCTGCCGCGATTTCGCGCATTTTGACGTCCGATCGAGACTTGTGGGCGGCTTGCGGGCGTAGCGCGGGCGGCAGGGGCGTGGGGGGACATGCGTGGGCGGCGGCAGCGGCAGGGGGAGTGGCTAGCGCGCAGGCGCGCGGGCGGGCGCGGGTCCCGCAAACGAGCAGGCGAAATACAGTTGCCTGGGTGATGGACTTGTTGCTGTACTACAAGGCTAGTGCATCCTAAGCAAACAAAGTGGGGTAGAAACAAATTTGCATTTCTTTCGTTTTCCTCTTGGTCTGCTGCTGTGCTGAATCTGCTGATGCTGAACCAGCCAGCAGCCACCCTACTTGGTCTGGCTGACGTGCCTGTTTGTTGTACTTTTTCGTTGTTTGGTTTTGAATCCATCCCATCTCCCCTCCACCTCTCTCAGAGGCAGCAGGAGAAAGACATTCCGTTCCTCCCCAAATCTGGATGAGGGGTCTACTCTACTCCTCTAGTACTCTCAAATTGCCCCCCCCATCTCCAAGGTCCTTCTGGCTTCAGTTCGCATTCACACTTCACAGACAAAGTCACACACACGTAAAGGACAAGCAGCAATAAAGCCAAAGCCAATGCAACCCTGCTTTTGGTCATGGATTGGTCAGCAGCATTAGGAGCACTACAGTTAGAGCCTGAGGTGGTTAAAGCTACGTTGTACCTACGTACCTAGTAGCTAGTATACAGCCAGGAATAGTTTTGGTAGGGAATAGGATGGGAATGGCATAGGGCTCTGGGTTGCTCTGACTTAAGTTTTACAGCCCACAGCCCAGCCCACTAGGCTATACAAGGAGGAGGACTATCTCTATGGTGGCAAGGAAAGGAGTGAGATGGACTCACAACAACAGCAACAGCAGCACAAACAAGGGGATAGGAGCACGGGGTTTGCCAACCCTGGCACCCAAGTCTCTCAATGCCCTGCTGCACAATTGAACTGTAATTAGGAGGAGAACTGTAGCTTCTTCACAGTAATAATTGGATTGTGTATGTAGGCTCTGGTGGCAAGGAAATGAGTGAGATGGACTCACAACAAGAACACCACAAACAACACAACCAACAAGGATATAGGAGCAAAGGGTTTGCCAATCCTGGCAAACAAGTTCCTCAATGCACAGCACAGGGCAAGTGTAGCAAAGAGAAATGTAACTTCTTCAAAAATGTAATTGTTTATGTAGCCTGGTGGCAAAAGTAAATGAGTGAGGTTGACTCACAAAAAACAGCACAAAAACCAATCTAGTAGAAGGAAGGGGTTTGCCAATCCTGGCAAAGAAGTTTCACAAGGCAAGTGTAATTAGGAGAACTGTAACTGAACTTCTTCACAGATGTAAGTTACAACAAGTTACTGCACAAAAACCGAGGTAATAGAAGCAAGGGGTTTGCAAGATCTGGCAGCACCCAACTTTCACACAAATAATGCACAGGTAACTTCTTCAAAGATGTAATTGTAGAAAAAGGTCTATAAAGTGGCTGGGTGCCTGCCCTTCAACAAATGTTTGTTTGAGTGCCTTAATTCCAAAAAATGAATGAGGTGAGGTGTTGTTGGACAAGAGAAAGAATATCTAATTATCTATAAGTAAAATGAAATTGTAAAATGTTCTATAGAAGCTGCCCTAGCCTTGTTGCCAAATGCCAATGCCAATACAAATGTGTTTGAATTGAGATCTTTGAGTGCACTGGTTGGCAAGGGAGACTCTGCCTACTCTGTATGTATATGTATAATAGTTCAACTTCTAAAATAATTTAATCCACAGCCTCCAACCTCCCCTTTAGCACTAGTACTGCCACTTGCTAAACTGTAGGTAGAATAGAAAATGAATGGTAAGGTATAAATAAAACTATAAGCTGCTAAGGGTAGGATAGGGTTGCTGGATTCCCTTCCAAAACCCCAATCGCAAAAGCAGCAAAAAAGCTGTAGGTAGGCGCAGGGTAAAAGGACCTTTGCAAAGTAAATGAACTCGGTGGGAAATTGGGATAGAAAAGAAATGGTATAGTATGGTAGTGTAAAATAAAAATAATATATTTCCAATCTGCACTCCCCTCCCCTCCCCTCCCGCTCAAACCTTCCCTCCCCCTTGAAGCAAATAGCAAAGAAAATAAAAAACGGAACTCTTTCAAAAACAAAAAAGAATAAACGCTGAGTTGCTAATTGCTATTCCCCACAGCCAGAAATAAAAGAAATTCGTATGTTTTGCGAGAATTAAATTCAATTCCCTCACTCCCTGAGTCCCTGCCTAGCGCGACCGCGAAATCGAAACTAGAGAGCGCAGCAATCCAGCCCTGACTAAACCACCCTCCACAAAATCCAAGCCCAGACTGCAACGGACTGGAACTGCTTCGCCTTTTTATGCCCTCTGGCACATCCAGAAGTGTCAGTCAAAACCTGGACATGCGATTGGTGGAATGGCTCCGAAAATTTGCATGGTCCCGTCCCATGGCCAGCCCATCGTTGCGCACGTGTAAAAAAATAAATTAAGAAAAAAATAAAATAAAATCAACGGGGACGTATTTTGGCAAGACAAACCCACTGCTGCTACAGTAAAAAATAAAGTGTTTAAAATAGCTATTTTTCTCATGTTTCTGTGTGCTTTGGTGTGTTTTTGGACCACGATTTTAAAAAAAATATTGCGGTCGCCATTTTGGATCCCCCCGCCCGCACACCGAATGCCAATGCCCCCCTGCCTGGTACCAGCGCAGCGCAGCAGTAGCACTAGCCCAAGGAAAGGGGGGCGGGGAACCCCCCCCAAAAAAAACCCTTCTGGCCTGGTGGTAGGTAGGTGCCCTCAGACAGTTTTCGCCTGCTTTTAGGGCCAGGAACCGGGTTTTTTTTAACTTTTAAAAACTTTTTTTCTGTGCCGCTTGGCATCGCGCGCGATCGCGCGATGCAAGTAACGAGCATGACAAATCAGACCAAATTGTTCGTTCGTCGGTTCGAGCTCGAAGTCTGGGGCAGTAATTCCCGTTACCGTTTCTGTAGAGTAACGGAACCGAGTAACGGAAACGGAAACGGGAATACCGCTAAGTCGTGCCCATCTCTAATGTGTATGGTGAAAAAGTTTTTGTTTCTTTCCTGTTCCTTCTGGAGTATCTTGTTTTCATCTTTTTTGTGCACTGATATTTTGGTTAATATGACAGCTACTACCTCTTTTGGGTCATTTTGCTTGCTTCCCCCCATATTTTCTGGTGCTATTCGCCTCCACCCAAAATGCTAAAGAGGCCCTAGAAGAGTGGTTCCCATTCCCAGTCTTGGATCCCTCAGGGAAAGAAGGAAAATACTGGAGCTTTTGGCCTGGATAGTATCAATAAATCAATTTTTTCTCTCAGCTTTCTTTACTCAAGTACTGTTCTTTACTTTCTGTACTTCACCTCAGTACAAGAATACAACAGTTTGGATGATCTTGTTCTTAGTTTCCGGTGTACATCCTTATACATCCTTATACAGTGGTAATTCCTTATATAATGGAATTAATTCGTTCCAAATGAAATTCTGTTAAGCAAATTTTCCTTTATACAAATTTCCCATAGGAATGCATTGAAAACAGAGTAATCCCTAATCAGAACCATTTTAATGTTGTACAGTTTCGCCCCATAGGCGATTCTGTTAAGCAAATCTACCCTATCACTGGAATTTTTTATGTTGTACAGATTTTATGTTATACAAACCCTTTGTTATACAAGTGTCCACTGTACTTAAAGGTATTTTCTAATTCTTTCATTGCTGCCTTTCTGAGTGTTCTGATTTCTTGGCTGCAGTCTCCATTTGGGATATTGAACGAATGTATACATAATCTTTTAACAATTTCAGGTTCTTCATTTTCAACATTGGACCTATCTGTTTCTTTCCCAACCGTGATTTTTGTCTTTGTAATATTAATATTCAGCTGTGAATCTACAGTGGTACCTTGTATAAAGGAATTAATTCGTTCCAAATGAAATTATGTTAAGCAAATTTTCCTTTATACAAGTTCCCATAGGAATGCATTGAAAACAAAGTGATCCCATTTTTATGTTGTACGGATTCTCCCCATAGGCAATTATGTTAAGCAAATTTCCCCTATCTCCGGAATTTTTTATGTTGTACAAATTTTATGTTATACAAGCTATTTGTTATACAAGGGTCCACTATACTTCTTTCTTCACCTTAATCAGGAGTTGCTTCAAGACACTGCTGCTTTCCACTGGTAATATGGCGTTATAGTATCTGCTTCTCTTATTTTACTGACACTTTTTCCATCAATGTTCACTCATTTTCCATTTGCATCTAATTCAGCCTTCCATATGATAGGTTCTGTGTACAGACTGAATGAATCGGGAGAGAAATACCTTTGTCTAACACTTTTGTCTGTAAGAAACTGATCTGCTTCACCATCTCTTCCCTGGCATCAACATTCAACAGGTGTTGCTTAAGGGTACTTACCCACTCACTATATTGAGTAGATGCCCACAGTCATTATCTGCTATGACACTTCCATGTACACATCCCATAGTGATGTCAGCAGCTTCTCTGTTTGCCCACATCCATTGAACAAAATGAGTGACTATCACCAGTCATAGAGCCATCTTAGCACACTGTAGCACATGCAAACCTTACAAGGCTGTTGATGTGGTGGATCCCATGTTTGGTTTGTTTAAAAAAAGTCATGAGAATTTGTTTCACAAGCAGCAATTCACATATCTTTATGTGCTATTTGTTTTGTAAAGAATACTGATGGCCTGAAATATTTCCAACCCATTCTTTATTTATGCAAACCATCAACTAGATCAGTGGTGGCGAACCTTCAGCCCTCCAGATGTTTTGGATTACAACTCCCACAGCCCTTTGCCATTGGCAATACTGGCTTGGAATCCTGGGAGTTGTGGTCCAAAACATCTGGAGTGCCAAAGGTGTGCCACCACTGAACTAGATCATACATTCCTCCATATCTTATTCCTTTTAAAGCTTGATCATTTCAGGCTTTTCTTAGAACAACTCCTCTGCTCTTTATAGTACTTCATTCATTAACTAATACTTGGAGGAAGTGTATTTTATTTATGCAAAACCACTGTAGCTCAAGACACTTTTGTGTGTTAATGAAAGCTGAAGAGCGACAGAGCCAGATAACATATTCAAAGAATATTCGGTATTACCATGCAGTGGCTATTTAATTATCTTGAGAGCTTCAGGATGTGTGACCCACAATTCCTGCTATTACTAGCTGGCATTTTAAAAAGAAAATCTATATTCAGGTCTGCTTCCCCTCTGCAAGTTCTGACATTAAGCGCATGAGCACATTTAAAACCACTAAAAGTGTGCATGCTGACATTTGCTAGTGAGGGGGGTAAGTGACTGAAATAAGCATTTTCTTATGCACCTAATCACAGAGGAATCGCCACCAGCAACAAAATGGTACACACTTATTACAACTTGGGCATTATGTTTTATTAATTCCACATCAGCAGTCCCAAAGGACCGGCATTGATAACAATTTGGAAAGTCTATTTAGGAACAAACATGGTACAAGTATAATTAAAAATACATAGAGAAGCATTGTATGCTTTATTATTATCATCTTTGTGCCCTCCCTTCCCATTTAGGAAAAGTCACTGTACTTTAATAAAGCCGAGTACTTATTCAAATCTGAAATGTAATGTGAGACAATGATATATTTGGGGTGTCTGAATCATCCACTGTTTACTAGCTAATCATTTATTCCATTATTCCCTGTGCTGCTGGGATGCAAAATTACAGGGTGCCAAAATGAAGTCCACCCTGCATTTGATGGTCTTAAATGAATTATGGTATTGATTTCATTCAGGACTGCTGAAGATGGAAAAACAAGCACTACTAGAGCCGAAGGGGTAGCCTTTGAACTGTTAATCAAATATTTGCAGATTGTTGTCAGAACTGCAGATTGGGGCAAATAATCTTTTCCTTTCCTTCCTCCATTTTGCAATTAGGCAGTACAAAAGGTGGACTGCAGAGGCATGTAATCTAAGGCCATTCGTTACCCAGGATATATAAATCATCTTGCAGAAGCAGGGAATGAACAATTCTTTCCTAAGAAGGGGACAGAAAGATGGAAATACATATCTTTGAGTAGTGGTGGCTGCACCATTCTGGCAAATGTGGCACTCTCCTCCATGCCTAATGTCCAGAAAAGACAATAGAATCACAATTCACCTTCCACAGAAATCAAGTACTGTATATTCTTCTTCAGCTCAGTTGTGCCTTAAACAATGTGTTGTTGGACTACAATTTCCATAAGCCTCCACAACCAGCTGTGCTCACTGGAGTTTCATGGGAAGTGCTGATGACAAAACCTCCACCCGGAATTGTGCTTACTCTGTGGTGGGTCCAACCCTGTGGAACCACCTTCCAAGTGAAATTAGGACTGCGGAGTCCCTTCTGGCATTTAAGAAGCCGTTAAAAACTTGGCTTTATATGACCGCGTTCGGCAAGCAAGGAGGTTGATTTATTTCTATAATTAGGTGTTTTATTAGTTTGTTTGTCTGCCTGTTTTTCGCCATCTTGCCTTAGTAATGTTTTGTATGTTTAGCTTTTTCAATTTTTGTTCTACTGATTGTTGTTGGGTTTGTTTTTGTTCTTTATGTCATATTGTGGAACCGATTATTATTTTTCTATGTATTTGTTGTATGCAATTCTTTGTTAACTGCCCTGAGTTCCCGTCTGGGAACATCTGGTGATATGTAAATATGAAAATAAATAAATAAATAAAAGGTAGGAAAAGATTTCTGAAAGCTGCCATCCAAGAACACCTGGTTTACCAAAGGTTGGGATTCACTGTTCTGGTACATAATTTTAAAAAAATTAATTTGTGGGGCGATGAGGCTTCAGGAATGATGAGAGCTCTTCAAATCTTTCCAATTTCTCACCGCCATCTGAGTTGAAAATTGAGTAAATTCTGTTTTGGGGATTTTATTTATTCACATTATACTGTTTTGTATTTTATAACTTTGTAAACTGACCAGAGTGGCCTTTTGGCCAGATATTTAAGCAAAATATATAAATAAAATAAATAATATATATAAACCAAATAAATCAATAATATTTAATATATAAATCAAATATTAAATAAATAAACAACTTGTAAAAAATGATTTTCTAAAAAATTGGGCCCCCGGGGGACGCACTTTAAATGTTGTTGTATTGCACTGCTATTGGAGAAAGGGAAGAAATCAAATTGAGTGACTATAACATTCTCCTGGATTCATACAAGCTTCTCTATATTCTACTCTGAAATTTAAATAAACAGCATAATTAACAAATGTTAATTAAATTTCAAGTGAGTACATTTTACACAACCCTCCCTCCTCCTCACCTTTCTCTGCCATCTCTTATTAATTCTTTCAAAATGTTTAGTAAGTGAAATAGTGCTGAATAGAGATGGGCACGACTTAGCGGTATTTTCGTTTTCGTTTTCGTTTTTTTGTTTTCGTTACGTAACGAAACGAAAATGAAAAACGGTTCAAAAATGGACTGAAAACGGAAATGAAACGACAAATTTTGAGCCAATTTTCGTTTTTCGTTACTGGAAAAACACATAATGGAGCTAAATGGGGAGATACGAAAAATTTTTCGTTTTTGTTTTTTTTGTTTTCGTTACATAACGAAACGAAAACGAAAAATTTTGAAATTAGGTCACGAAAACGGAAATGAAACGAAACGGACCCTAGCCGAAAACGAAAACGAAAATTTTTTTCTGAGTCGTGCCCATCTCTAGTGCTGAACTGACAACACTTGATAACGATTTGAATTGCCATCTTTTAAAGCAACAAAGACTTTGTAGCTTTAAGAAGTATCTTCTCACTAGTTACAACTATTGTTCTCATGGTGTTCTTTGTGTACTGTTTTCTCACTTGTATTTTTACTGATTTCCTTTTTTAAAGGGGGAAGTCACATGGTTCTTGTCCACACATTGAAGGTACATTAAGTGACCCCTTTATCAAACTAGTAAAAATTACAAACACAAGCTAGCTTCCGGTCTATATAGGTCTTTAGCAGGCTGAAAACTACCTTCTGTTTGTAATTTTTAGTGCCTGAATAAAGGTATACTTTACAAGCAGTTTTCTGGGAATCCATAAAATGGCAGGGCAAGTATCTGAATGAAAAATAAATTAGTCTATAGGGATATAAATCCCACAGTCTCTCAGTATGAAATTAGAAAACAACACCCTTGTTTCTCTGCCCAGTGAGATTTCTGTGTGGGATCTCCCAACACAAGAGAAAGCTCACAAGGTTTCTCAGATATTTTACCATTACTCTGTCCCCTGACCCCTCCAGCAATTTTTTTTGGGGGGAGGGGAACTAGCCTGTACAAAATTATTTCCATTCCTGTCAAAACAATCTCTTTCCTGCTACAATATTCACCGGAAAGGGCAGTGAGCTGTGATGGATTTCACAGTTTCATACACACAATAGACAAAAAAGAGGGGGAACAACTCTAGGGTTTTTGTTTTCACAGGAAGCTGGGGAATCTTATTGACAACGAAGAGTCTTAGTGTGGCGATACTCAAAAACCTGGGAATTTTTCCAGGATCTGTTTGCATAACATAAGTATTGTAGGTGGCACTCCCTTTCACTCCTGCTTAGCAGCCTAGTGAAAATCTGACAAGGATGGCAAAGCAGTATCCGGCCACTTGTGTAAGTGCTCACAGGCAAAGGGAGTCCCCATCCTTAATGAGGGTGAATGTTTGTTTAATGGCAATGCTTGTACAGGCAGAAAGTCATGTATTACTATGCAGGCAGCCCTTTTCACTTAGTGAAATGTCAATAAGTTACAACTCTGTAGAATGAGGTTCCCCCTCTACTTGACCCACGAGCAGGGCTAATAAACAAACTAGCCAACTAGCTATTAGATATCCATGGGTTTGGGCACATCCATTGCCAATGAGCTAAGGCAATGGCAGAACTAAACAGGAGGTATATCGTGTCCACTGCAGAATCTTAGCATCCTAGCTGTCTCCTTGGCTATTGTAGTTTTTCAGGGACACCCCCCCACCCCATGTCTGCCAGCCCCAATGGTGGTGCAGTATTTTTATAATACTGGGAGCCAAACCACAGCCCAAGTGTCTGTTACCATAACTTACAGCCAGAACGGTTTAGAAAAATGGTGTTGGCAGCACTGCACATGGGCTCTTCCCCTGCCAGACACTACATGGGTGTTGGAGTTGCTAATTATTGTGCAAGCTTTCTGCTTTCTGCATAAGCTGAATGATTTGGGTAGTGCGGGCTGCTATACAGAAACAAAGAATTTTCACCCCAGAATATTGCCTTTAAGTTATGTGCCATCAAATGAGAACCAACGAACAGCAACCCTAATAGGCCTTTCAAGGTAAGTGAGTGCTATTTAAGGAGTGCCTTTACCAGGCTAGAACGTAGCTGTTACTGTTTAGACTATTCCTCCTTTTTAGAAATTCCTCTGACTGAATGACTAACTCATTATGGTTCAGAAAAGTAACTTCTCCAAGCTCTGGTATATAAACACATACATTCAGAAGTGTAAATGAGTATTATAGTGGCAGGACTTATGCTAAGGTGGATGTTAGTGCTTGATAAATACCCTTAGTATCTGCAGTTGCTGCATGAATAGACTATGGCAGTCATATCCAAACTTCAGCCCTCCTGATGTTTTGGACCACAACTCCCAGAATTCTAAGATTAGATTGCCAATGACAAAGAACTGTGGGAGTTGCAGTCCAAAATATCTGGAGGGCCAAAGTTTGGATATGCCTGCTCTATGAGGAAATTCCCTTCTTTTTATCTTTGCATTTCCGTCTTTGCACACTACCATAACCAAACAGTTGCCCTATATCCATTTCTTAAAACCCTCTCTTTTTTTTACTTCTCCGTTCTAGCTTTGTTTTCCTCTACAAATAACTTGTTCCAACTGGTCTTAAAATCACAATTGCCTCATTTATTCGTATGATCATGAATAAATACTATTTACAAAGGATATCTATATGAAGTCTCCAGCTGCCTCCATTCTGACATGACCTTCAGGAAACAGCTCTCAATTTAAAATCCATGAACGTCTTCCCAGACAATAGGCATACATTCTATATAGAACAGTGAAAGTCACCATGCAGGTAGTCCAGCACACAGGTAAATTAGTGAGATACCCATCCCAGGAAAAAGGCTACAGATAAAATAAGAGATGACTTGTTCTCCAGGTGGTAATGATATTCCAACACCTGCTTTCATAGCTGATGTTCAAACTTCCATACATTGTGGTGTGGTGTCTATTTTTGATTTGTGTTGTACTCAGACATACCTAAGTAGTTGAAGTACCCTTAATGAAAGAGACGATGACCAGCAAATACCCTAGAGTGGCACCACCTAATCCACATGTATGGCCGTGCAACGGCACCCCTTAACTCGTGTGATCCTCATTTCTTTCCATGGAGGCTGGAGGTCAGGACAACTCAATACAATTAGCTTAGTTCTGTATTTGTCCGGCTTGCAGAAGGAACAGGATTTGAAGAAGCTTTCTCCTTTGCGTGTGAATCCGGGGATATAAAAGGAATTGCACTGGCCGTAGCAAAATTTGTTCCTAATAACACGGCTTTTGCAGCCTTTCTCGTTGATGGTTTGCTCCAGCAGCTCTCCTTTACACCAGTCGTTTTTCAAGAAGCTTCGGTCGGTGACATACACTGCCCCAGAGTTCAGCCCAAACATCTTTTTGACAGGCGGAGTTTCAGTTGTGTCCTTGTTCTGAGATCTCGAGCTCATTTGTGGAAATGGGTGCCGTGTCCGTTCAGAATGGCTGTGAGGAGGACGGGGAGTGATGATTAATCCCTGGGTGTTCTTACCCTCCGTGATGAGGAGCAGAAACAGAAGAAAGATACCAACAATACAAACTGTGTATGCCATCCTAGAAATGGAGAAAGAAGAGAATACAATTAATTTCGACATGGTATCAGCCGAACATTAAATTGTAAATCTACCTATTGTGGTTTCCCCTTACACATCACAGAATTCCCCAATGCAGAGTAAAAAAAAAATCTTCCAAAAAGCCTTAAAATTGCTTTTTGGGAGACATAGCTAATATTCACTACCTCTAGTCTTTCTGCTTCAGGACTTCAAAGAGTAAAATCTATCCATAGTGGATTAGTCCACAGACATTATGTGTCAGAAAATTTTTCTCTTTATTGCCCAGATCTGCATATTTAACCATCCCTTTGAAAACAAATTGCCAGTACTAGCAATCAATATAAATATCTGGTCACACTATTGGACTTCACACATCTGAATAAGTGTTTATTTTTTTAATCCATAGAAGCTCAAACTGAAATAAGTCTGAGTGTCCTGAAGATACCAGAAACCCATCTTTGCTTTTACTACATGTGTAGATGCTCTACAATAAGAAGAACATTTTAAAGTGCCGATAGTGTGACAATCTTTTTCACTTTCATAGACCAACAAAAACCATGTGGTCTCCATAAACAAGATGAAGACAAGGGAGGGTGATTTTTTTTCTTTTTGTTGTTGCTGTTGCTCAAAATAGCTAGCCGGACCCAAACAGGGCTGTGAATTGAAGAAAACATCTTCCTTGAACCACTAGCCAGCACTTTCCATTTTGCTGCAAGTGGCTTCCCTGGCATGTATATTAAGTTGCATCTCAGCTTAGAACATAACATAAGAACATAAGATGAGGCATGCTGGATCAGGCCAAAGGCCCATCTAGTCCAGCTTCATGTATCTCATAGTGGCCCCACCAGATACGTCTGGGAGCGTACGAGACTAGATATGTGTCTCCTGATACCACTCCCCTGCATCTGGCCCTTGAAGTACACTGGTTTTAAGCCTGGAGATTACACACCTCCATCATGGTTTGTAACCTGTGGTGGACTTTTCCTCCAGGAATCTGTCCAACCCCCCTTTGAAGGCATCCAGGCCAGATGCTATCACCACCTCCTGTGGCAGGGAGTTCCACAGACTAACAACTCGCTGGGTTAAAAAAAATTCTTTTGTCTGTTCTCATTCTCCCAGCCCTCAATTTGAGTGTATGTCCCCTATTTCTGGTATTTTGTGAGAGGGAGAAGAGCACCCATCTACCCACTTTACTTCTATTGTCACACTTCTGTGTGCTTCTGTTTCCAGCCAAAACAGAAGCATGTGTTTCACTAGAGGGCCATGGGAGAGAAGGGTGCTAAATGAATAGCAGCACTTTTGTCTAACAAGTTTGGGATATACACATGCTAATCTGAAACCTGAAGCCCACAGCCACTTGCTAGTTTAAGTCAAGGAGGCCGGCTTACAAACCTCACTGTGATTTTTGGATCTTTTACCTTTCTTTTGCAATACACCAGCCCCAGCTCTGTACACCTCAGCCAGATAATGGCCTATGCAAGGTCATGTTTGTGATGTTTTAGAAATCTAACAAAACTCTCTCAAAGCAGGAGAAATCTATCCATGGCAATAGCACCTCAGTAGGGCTCAAGGCTAATGTCACTTCAAACTAGAATAGCATAAAGTACTAAGAACTATTAAAATCCAATTACAGTAAGAGAAATAAGACTTGTCACAAATAATAATTTAAAGCCGAGTTATTTCACCAGATCTATTTTAAATAGGACCAATTGCACATTAATTCCTTTTCAAAACAAGCACAGAACTGAATAATCGCTTCCATAACAAGAAATAATTTCTTTAAAGAAAGCCTTTATGGGATGGAAACTTTGCTGCTATGGAAGGACAGAGAAAAACAAAAGCTCTTACCAAGTTACTGTATAGAACAGACTGGATGTCCAAGAAGAATTTAATTCTAAATTGTCATTCACAACATTAATTCTTAATGAGAATTTGCAAGACTCACCATGTTAGTCTTCAAAATACAATTGTAACTTTATATTAAACTTTTAGATTCAGTCCAGAAGTGCCGAGAAATTCATATGAAAGAACAATGCTAAAATCCTTTGGCTTCACATATTAAATTACACTAGATTAGACCCATTGAATAAGTGCAGATTTAGTGTGTCAGTTTCTCCATAGGTTTCATTGACTCCTACTCTGGTTGCAACTTACTTTAAACTAATAGGCCCCTTTTAAATCAATGGATCATATGGAGAAATTGACTTATCAAATTGTCGCTGATAGTATGAGCCCACTCTACTGCAGCATAACCCAGTAGGTAACAAGATTTCACCCTATAGTAGTAGCACCCATCGTGTTGAATGATGGAAGAAAAAAGTGGGTATAACCAGATTAACAAGTGAGGTCAGGAGCACAAGTGGATATTAATAATGCATAAATAGGCACAAGTTCTCCCTTACTTGCACACACACACAAGCAAGGATTAACACAAGAAAGGAAAAGAAGCAAGCAGCATTAGACTAGTTGGGCATAGCCCAAAGCATAATAGTTTTGCCACAGAAAACTCAGTAATTCTGCTTAACATGGATATAATGCTAAACACCTACAAATGCTGAGCAAAAGATTATAGTTTAAACTGTAAAAGGAGAATAAAAATCTTACCTCCAATATTCAAATAACAAAAGTTAACAACACATACACCTAAGTTATTTAAAACAGCCAAAACTTAACCCCCTTTTAGATAAATATTAACCTCATGAGGGTAAAAATAATACTTCTGGAAGAATTCACATTCCGGCTCCTTCCCTTTTTTATCCTGGTGAGTGTCAATTAATTGATTGTTAAATGGAAACACTGGTCTTTTCACAGAGAATTTTGCCTCTTGCCTTCAAGTAATCCTTTTACTTCAAGTACCTTGACTCATAAGTAAGCCTCTTTATCTGAACCTTCTTCAAGCCATTTATTATCAGGGAGCCAAGTACAAATGATGACAAGACTCCTCCTGTAGCCAGGCTGTGTGGAGGATGCAACTTGTCAGGTGTAACTTACACAACAGCTGCCTGGATAGCTCTGTAAGTAGGAACACCTGGGTGCAGAGCCAGGCGTAGGGCCCCTCACTGTGCCTCTCCTGAGTTGTATGTTTTGTTGTTGTTTCTTCTAGGGACACCATGATAATGCAAGATAAGGCATGATACCATAGTCTTTCAAGACTGAAGGATGCCAATGATGATGCTTTACATTTAATTCCTCCAGTCAGCTCAACCCCAGGCAGCATGCCAGTAAGCTGAGGGATCTTTAAAAGAAATATTTAAAAGAATATTAAAAATAAAGATTTAAAATAAAGATTTCAGGTTTTTTGTTGTTGGGGGGGGAGCAACATGGCTTTTCAAAGCTCACTTCACACAGCAGGGAGTCATGTGTATGGAATACTGCAGTGGGAAAGCCCTTATTCCAATATTTAAGGTGGGACTAATGATCTACCGCAAGACCTTTATTCTCTATCCTTTATGCCTCTTTGTTTTAAATTGCACTATGACTATACCATGCTTTGAATAGAGGATGTGTGTAAACAGAATACTATCTGATATCAGGCAGGATATGCAACCATTCTGCAGGGAAGAGGAGACTCAGTCTGATAAAGTAAAATAAGAGAAAGTATACAGATTATTTATTAGATTATCTCTAGGGCATGTCTACACTTGTGTTTGTGGTGCAGGCTGGTGTGGTCTACATAGGGTAGCTTGAAGTTGCCTAATGGCACAGTGGTTAAACTGCTGGACTGCTGCCAAAACTGTGCTCATGACACAAGAGTCAGTCCTAGATAGCAGGGTCAAAGTTGCCTCACACTCCAATCCTTCTGAGGTTAGTAACATGAGTACCCAGCTTGCTGGGGACAACATGTAGCCTGTATAATTAAATGGTGAACCTCCTAGATAGTGCTTTAAGCAGCATGCTTTGCAGGGAGTATCAATATGTCATTTGGTACAATCCTCGCATCCAAGTGGCATATCAGCTTTAAGTGCCTCCGTGGTTCCTTCTCCTGTCAATTAAACATTTCTGTTGCTCCTCAGCAGGGGGCAGGGAAAAATGAAATTATAATTTTTGCCTGAACTAAACAATCACTCATGTGCTGAACCACTTTTTATTGCCTTGTGTGTACTGCCAATTCAGAAACTTCCTGAAGTCCCATTTTCAACTGGCTCTTCACACAAAGGCAAAGAAACAGAATTAATTGAAGTGATTCAATACATCAGTAGTGGTCTGTCACCACATACACAAAATTAATAATTTCACTTCCCCTGGTCCCCCTCAGAGAAGCAAGGGAAGTTTTCAATTTGTCAGTATCCTGAAGTGGCTCATTTAATAAGCCACTTCACAATACAGTACAGTACTTTAAAAATTCAAATGGAAGGAACCTTGGCAGTTTTGACAGCTGCAAGGCTCTATGTTTGCACATTTCCAGACATCACATGTGCTGGAAATGGAGTAAACTTGAGCACATGAGCTCACATCACCATGTTGGAGTGTCCTGGGGGCAAACTGGTCTTCTTGTGTGGTTGCCAAAAAAAAAAAAAGAGCAAGTCCACCTTCCCAGCTATGCCTGTCTGCATGCCACATACATGGGTTTTCTTGAGTGAGGTTTCATTTTGTGTCTGGTTGCTCCTAAGATCATGAATGATTCTACTTTGACAGTAACATTTGCATACCATCAATGGATGGTGGATACCACAAAGTGAGATCTGCTGACATCCATTCCAGCTAAAGCAGGCACATTCACGAGGAATGCCCTTGCATCTTCAAGTGTGATACAGATTCTTCTAGTCTTCCTTTTCATGGCTTCTTGGACTATCATTTGTGCAGTATTTAGACTACAAGAGTATAATCTGCTTCTGAGTGATTGTTCTCTGAGAGACAAGATGATGGGGGGG
>JAHTLZ010000129.1:86321889-86339981 GCA_023846285.1 Phrynocephalus versicolor | reverse complement strand
CTAAATTGTTGTCTTGATTGTGCTTTCCTGCTGAACTTCTTTCTCTAGAAACTATTTCCATCGGCACCATATTTCTTTCTTATAAAAAATTAATGGTGACTTCTAAAGTAGCACTGTGTGTGTTTGATACGTATGTGAGGCTAGTAGAATAACTCAAGTGTTGATTAACAGCACATGCTGTACTTTGGGAACATGGATACATTCTGATGCAGGAAAATAGAAGAATCTTATTTATAAGCCGAGGAAATCTGATTATGGATGACTGAGTAAGTAACAAAATAAGGACACATTTAGGTGGATCTCAATTTTTTCTCTATTTTTTCCTTTAGAATAAGAACTGACTGGCTTACTAACTTTTAGGTCACACAGTTCCCATGCAAGCAATGTGATGCCCAAGGTATTGTAACAAAGATTATTATTTTTTGCCATATAGGAGGTTAGAAATACCTGATATTCCAGATGGATTCTGAAAAGGAACATAGCAGAAGAGAACATATTGCAAGCATATATTGGCTATTGGAGAGTGACCAACTAGGATTCAGTAGGGCATAGTTAAAATCCCTGCTCAACCATGGAAATGCACCGAGGGTGTAGAACTAGTAAAACCACTTCTTAAAAGTCTCACTTGCCTTGAAGTTTCAGAGAGGATAGCCGTGTTACTCTTTTCAAGAAGTTTAGGCAAAAATCAAAGAAAAACAAAACAAAACAAAACAAAAGACACAAACATGTGGCACCATAAAGACTAACTTTCGTATTTTAATGTGACGTTTCGTGCACATGTGCACTTCTTCAAGACATAGCAGCAGAATGAGGTGTGTGATATAATATGAGATGAGATATAAATTTCATACCCAGATATCATTGGCTGCAACATATAGAGTTGGGGGGGATAGGGAAGGGGAGGGAGTAGAAGGGGGAGAAGACAGGGGAGAGTTAATTAGTAGAAATGGTGAGAACATTAAATCGTGAGAAGACTGGGCTGTATAGTTTTATGGTTTTATGGCTCACGCCAGCCTCTGTTTATGTTTAAAAGTATGGGAAGTAAATTCCTCAAGTGACAGAAACCAGATCAGAACAGATCAGATCAGAGAGGTAGTGGAAAAGACAGGGTGTGTGGTGGTGGTGGGGGAGAGAGAATGGGAGTTTTTAAGTTAGATTCCATGAAAAAAATGATAATGTAGAGTTTTTACCTTAGAGTCCATGAAAAAGTGGCAATATGGTAATATTACATTTGATAATGACTCAAGAACCCCCAACTTATGTTCAGTCCCTTATTGTGTGTGTCCGTCATGGATATAAAGCTTATTTCAGCTGTTTCCCTTTGTATTCTTGATCTGTAATGATTCTGTTCAAGGAGTGTCCAGGTAAACTGAAGTGATTTGAGACAGGTTTCTGTGTATCATGGTTTCTTATGTCAAACTTGTGTCCATTGATGCATTTTCTTAGAGATTGTCCTGTTTGTTCAATGTAGAGTGCAGATGGGCATTGCTGGCAAAAGATGGCATAGATCACATTAGTTGAGGAGCAGGTGAAGTTGCCCTTGATACTGTATTCAACATTGTTGTGTCCTGTGATTGTCTTGCCAGAGTAGATGTGTGGGCATAGTTGGCATCGGCATTTGTGGCAAGGTTTAGTTCCATTGTCCATGCTGTTGTTTTCTAATCTTGTGTGCATTAATATTTGTTTGAGGTTGGGAGGTTGTCTGTAGGCAACAGGCAAGTATGGGTCTCCTGCCAAGAGCTTTGGAGAGTGATGTGTTCTTGTCAAGAATGGGCTGGAGATCATTTATGATGCGTGTCAGTGGTCTCACTTGTGGACTGTAAGTGACAACCAGTGGTGTTCTATCATTTGGTCCTTTGGATCTGTCCTGCAGCAGGTTATCTCTGAGTATGTGTCTTGCTTTGTTGATTTGTTCCTTAATCATGCGAGGTGGGTATTGTAGTCTGAGGAAATCATTTTGTAGATCCCTGAGTTTGGCGTCTCTATCCTGTGGGTCAGAGCAGATGTGGTTGTATTTAAGAGCTTGGCTATATACAATTGATTTTGTTGTGTGTTCAGGATGGAAGCTTGAAGAATGCAGATAGGTATATCTGTCAATTGGTTTTCGGTACAGTGTGGTACTAAGATGCCCATGTTGTAGTTTCACAGTAGTATCCAGAAAGTTCACCTGTTGTGTGGATCGTTCCAGGGTGAGGTTGATGTTTGGGTGAAAACTATTGAAGTCCTGGTGGAATTTGTTAAGGGATTCCTCTCCATGAGTCCAGATCAGAAAAATGTCGTCAATGTATCTCAAATAGAGAAGTGGTTTCTGGGTGCAGTGGTTAAAAAAACATTGTTCCAGGTCAGCCATGAATATGTTTGCATATTGTGGGGCAATGTGAGTGCCCATTGCAGTTCCATTGATCTGGAGGTAGTTTTTACTGTCAAAAGAGACAATATCCACCCCACCCAACCCAACTCTATATGTTGCAGCCAACGATATCTGGGTATGAAATTTATATCTCATCTCATATTATATCGCAGACCTCATTCTGCTGCTGTGTCTTGAAGAAGTGCACATGTGCATGAAACATCACATTAAAATATGACTTACCTTGAAAGATCTGTTAGGGTTGCTATGTCAGTTTCTACCCATAGCAAAAATCTAAGAATTTCAGAAAAATATATTTCTGTACTTTATAGATTATAGCTAAGTCCTTGACTGTATGGATCATGAAAAGCAATGGACCATTTAAAAAAATGGCTTCCTGTTTAATATAGCTAATGTTACACTTCCTATTTATTTATTTATTTATTTATTTATTTATTTATTTATTTATTTATTTATTTACAAAGTATAAAATAGTCAGTTCTAAATTAAACAAATAACAAAGAAAACTAAAAAAAAATCATGGCAAGGCAAACTTATAACCCCCAAGACATGAGCAACAAAAACAGCATAGATAAGGTCAAGTCAAGGTGCTGACCTTGACCTACAAAGCACTATACAACCTTGATCCTAGTTACCTCAAAGATTGAATCTCACAGTATGAACTGACTCAGATGTTAAGGTCATCAGGAGAGACCCTTCTCCATCCCACCACCCTCACAGGTACGTTTTGTGGGTACCCATGAAAGGGCCTTCTCGACTGCTGCACCCAGACTCTGGAGCTCCCTCCAGGGCCGGCACTTCCATTAAGGTGAACTAGGCAGTTGCTTGGGGCGCCAAAATGGAGAGAGGGCACTGGACAGTCTGCCCCCCCCCACTGCCCACACCGCCGCTGGCCACCGCTGTCCATCCGCCCATTGCCGTCCACCCATTGCTGCCCGCCTCCACCCACCCATCGCCGCCTCCGCCCATCGCCGCACCCCGCACCCGTCGCCATCTGCCGCCCCCTGCCACCTGCCCGCCACCAACTTGCCCCCCACTGCCCCACCACCTCCCTGCCCCCTGCCCTGCCCGCCACCACCCACCTCACGCCCCGCCCCTCGCCTAGGGTGCAAAAAAACCTAGCACCGGCCCTGGCTCCTTCCCAGTAGAGGTCAGGACTTCCTCATCTCTGTTGTCCTTCTGGAAACACACAAAAACCTTTCTCTTCAGGAAAGCTTTCCCTGAATGATGGACTACCATGTGTATTTTATATGAATCTATAGGATCACATAGTCTTTGTGTTTATAACTACTTATAACCTTGTAGATTTAATGTAATGTTGTCTATTAATGCTGTGTAAAATGTCCCTCAATTCCTTTTTCTCAAATACTTGAACATGACTTAATTTTACTGGACTGTATATTATCCCTCATTACTGTAAGCCACATTGGGTCCTTTTCCAAGGAGAAAGGTGGGGTAAAAATACTCTAAAATAAATAAATAAAATAAAACACACTAGTGGTCACCGAATGCATCTTTAAAGAGCAAGGTCTTAAGTGTTTTCTTAAAGGCAGGCAGATACTGCCTCTTCTTCTTAGCATTTGTTCCAATTAGTGGTGGGGGATCTGCTATTCCTGTTTTTGCCTTTCATTTGTCACGGTTGTGGGCTAGGTCTGGTGAACCTGGGACAACATGTTATTGTCAAGAGTGTTTATCCAGAGCTGTTTTGGATGTCCCCTTGGTCAGGATCCACTAACCTCTAGGATGAGACAATTTTTGGCCAGAGTTTACTCATCAGCATACAAGACGTGTCCATACCAATGTAGTCCAGCTTCACACATCTTGTCAGCAATTGGTGCAATGCTGTATTATGTCATTGTTGCACACAAGATCCTTTTGCGTGAGCCTGGAGGTCAATTGCAGCATCTTTGTCTCCATGTCACCAAGGTGATGTTCAATTTCTTTAGTTGCCAGATAGCATTCTGCATCATAGAATGTGACAGGTCATACAATGGTGTGATAGAAATTTGACTTTAAATGGTCACTGATCTTTTTGTCACACATGATGCTTGATCAGGCACTGCACTGCTGATCCTTGATGTGACCTCGTGAGTCAAACTCCTGTTGGCTATGATCATGGAACCAAGGTATTTGAACTCCCTACTTCTAGGTAAGTCAATACCATCAATTTGGATCACACCACATTCATTTGGGTCAGTCATCAGATATTCTGTCTTCCTCACATTCATGCACAGGCCAAACCTTGTCAGACGGTCACTTCCTACTTGGACTTGGCCAGCAGGTATATTATACATCACCATATATATATTACAGCTTAAACAGAAACACAACCTCTTTCACCATAGAGAGGGATATGACTAAGTGATCTATGTCTGGTAAATCTGCTCTTCACGGACTGATGGCTAAAGGCCCCTGCCTTATGGGTCTTTACACAGAAATTGACAGTCCATGAAGCAGGCAACTGGACTTCAAATAGTGGACTATCTATTAAAATAGAATACATTGCTATTCTAGTGGCTCATAAAGCTATGATTACAGAAGAATGACAGCACAATCTTTTACTACCTGAAGTGGTGTGTGAATGTTCACGCACACAAATTCTTGCTAGGGCCAATCCATTAACAAGTTTTGCTTCACAGCTCAGCAATACTTCTTAATTTCATTTGTCTCCTGGCATCATGATGCCTTCTGAACCAAGTCATGTCACCTTGCTGAGGCACCAGGTTGTTCCCGCTTAATGCAGCAAGGCTTTTAAAAATGAAGTGCCCGGTATGGGAGAGAAATGAGGATGGCTTACCCAAAGTGAGAGGCTAAGGCAAAGTTGGGCAGTTGGGCCAAATGACAGCAACAAGTAAAAGGAAGCACAGTAGAAAGACTAGTTAGAGAACATGACTAGTGAAAAACCTCAGGGCAATTTCCTATATCCATACTTTCAGGCTTTTCCCAACCAGAAGTCAGAAAACTTACATTTTGGACCTCAGTCCCCTGAATACCCTGGTTAGCACGCCAACGGACATGCTGGCTGGGACATTCTGAGAGCTGGAGTCTCCCAAAAGTAACTTTACTCCAGCCCTCCTTTTAAGTTTTCTACATGTTATTTCCTTCTTGCTGAACTTCATGGGATGAGGCAAGAAAATCTCCGAGTCATCGATGGAAGACATATGGCAGCTCAATCAGCACAGGCAGCAGGACCTAGATAGCAGGCTGGCTGGGTGGCATAGAGAAGCCTGTTGCCCATCTTTGCCTTTCAGGATCTGGGACTGTTGATTGACTGGACTCTGCTGCTCCCCAGAGGGAGAGAACAAGAGAGGAGTGCAACATGGGCTCCATGGAAATCACTGGCTAGGTCCCTGACAATCTCTATCCCACTTCCTTCCTCCTAAACAAAGCCTCACGATCACACATTTAGTCACTTGACCTAGTTGTTTTTCAGATCTTCATTTTGTTCTCATCACATAAGAACATAAGAACACAAGAAGAGCCATGCTGGATCAGGCCAAAGGCCCATCTAGTCCAGCTTCCTATATCTCACCAGATGCATCTGGGAGCACATGAGACTAGATGTCTGCCTCCTGATACCACTCCCCTACATCTGGCCCTTGAAGTACACTGGTTTTAAACCTGGAGATTATACATGTCCATCATAGTTTGTAACCTGTGATAGACTTTTCCTCCAGGAATCTGTCCAGTCCCATTATGAAGGCACCCAAGACAGATGCCATTACCACATCCTGTGGCAGGGAGTTCCACAGACTAACAATGCACTGGGTGAAAAAATATTTTCTTTTGTCTGTTCTTCCTCTCCCAGCCCTCAATTTGAGTGGATGTCCCCTGGTTTTGTGAGAGGGAGAAGAACTTCCCTCTATCCAGTTTACTCATGCCCTGCATTATTTTGTACGTCTCAATCATATCCCCCCTCAGGTGCCTTTTTTCCAGACTAAGGAGCCCCAAATGTCTCCTCCTAGTCATGGCAATCATTACTCATTCAGTCTGGTGAATCCTTTGAGTATATTTGTAAGTAAGATGTAATAATAACTATCTTGTGTTGCGAAGTCAGTTCTGACTTACAGGGGACCATTTCAGCATTTTCCAGATAGAGATTATTCTGAAGTATGTTACCATTCCATTCTCTCTCTTTTTTTGGGGGGGGGTGCCCTGGGACTCTGCAGCTTGTCCATGGCTACACAGACTGGCTCTTCCCTTAGAAGATACAGTGGGGAAATTGAGCTCTCAACCTCTCACTCTGCAGCCAGATACTTAAGCCACTGAGCGGCCAGGCCAGTGAAGTGAGAGGTAGTCCACAAGAAAAATTCTTCCCCAGTACATTTGACCATCTTTAAAGTAAATTTTATTTCATTATATTAATTTTTTATTATATATATAATGTATTACTGTTCGTTATTAGTCATTGCATTGTGTTTGTATCTTATTGTTGTAATCTGCCTTGTCACCAAATGAATGAATGAATGAAGTGCCATCTGACCTTTGCTGAAAGAACTATTATATGAGACCTTTCCTCACACACCTGTCCCTTTAGATCCTGATGTGTTTCACAAGTTTCAGAAGACACTCAGGAAACAGAATTCAAAGTTTTTCCTCACAAAAGGTTCTCAGATTTGACATTTTGATTGCCGATTCCACAATGAACACTTCTGTGACTTGGGAGTTTCAGCTGGCTTATGCAATGAGGAGAAAAAGTTTTAACATTTTATTTTGTCAGGTTGTGTGTCTATTGCAGCTGCCAGGGTCAAATTCCACTTGAATTGCCTTCAGAGCCTTGTTAGAAGCGTTGTTGATCTGAAACAGAAACAAAGAACAGATGCCAGTGTCTTATTATAATTTTATGTCCTTAAAGAACTGCACTAATGGAAAAATTAAACTTCTTTAGTTGGCAGGTTATGACAATACATCTCAGATAAATGGTTAGAACTGGAAGAAAGAGACAGCCCCGTAGAAGCTCTGTTGATTTGCAAGGCTTAGATGGTTTTTATTATACTCTCCTGTCAGGAACAAAACCATATATTTAGTGTTTTTCTGAAGAAGAAAAAGAGGACTAGGTTCTTCAGACTAATAGCAATATCCAAACTGAAATGAAATTTATGTTGGGAAAATAGCACTCTTGCATATGCTAACACTGGGTAATCATATCTCTCCTCAGTCTCCTTTTCCAAGACTAATCATGCCCAATTCATGCAGTCTTTCCTTGTAAGACTTGGCTTCCAGTCCCCTAATCATCCTTTTTGTCCTCCTTTGAACTTGTTCTAGTTTGTCGGCATCATTCTTAAAGTGCAGTGCCCAGAACTTGACACAGTAGCCAATATGAAGTCTAACCTGTGTCAAATAGAGGGATTTAGTATCTGTGGGATGTGGAGACCATACTTCTATTAATGTTGTGTAAAATAGCATTTGGCTTTTCTTGTAGGCACATCACACTTTTGGCTGGTATTCAGCTTAAGATCGACAGGAATTCCAAAATCCTTATCGCTTGTATTGCTGAGCCAGGGATTCTCTGTCTTGTAACTGTGTGTTTGGTTTCTTTTTCCTAGGTTGCAGTGCTTTACATTTATCCCTGTTGAATTTCATACTGTTGTTTTCAGCCCCCCCCCCCCAAAAAAAGTCTATCTTGGTCACTTTGAATTCTGTGGCTGTTTTCCAGGACATTAGATATATTCAACCCAATTTCATGTCATCCATTAATTTGATTAGCATTCCCTGCCTCTCACAATCCAGGTCACTGATAAAAAATCTTGAAGAAGACTGGGCCCAGAATCAAGCCCTGGCTCACCCAACCTGTTACTTCTTCCCTGTTTTAAAAGGAGACATTAATCATCACCATCTGAGTAAAATTCTGTACCCAGCTATGTATTCACCTGACAATTGTTCCATCCATCCCACACCTAGTTTGCTTGCTAATAAGAACACCACACAGCAGTTGTTCAAAAGCTTTGCTGAAGTCAAGATATACTATGTCTACAGCATTCCCTCTGTCTATCAGGGAGGTTACATGATGAAAAAATGAGATCAGATAAATCTGGCAGGATTTGTTCTTGACAAATGCACATTGGCTTCTAGATATCACTGCATTGTTTTCTACATGTTTGCACAGTGATTGCTTTATAATATTTTCAAATTTTTCCATGGGATTGATGTCAGGCTGACTGGTCTGTAGTTCCCAGGTTCCTCTTTTTTTCGCCCATTTCCCATGATTTTAAGAAAATACTGGACAGTGGATCTTACAGTTCTTCAGCCAGTCCCTTCAATTTTCTTGGATGCAATTCATCCAGTCCTAGAGATTTGAACTTGTTCAAGGTAATAAAGTATTCTTTGACTATTTGTTTATTAATCTCCAACTTTAGTCCTGTCCCATCCACTTGACATTCGTCTGGAGGGTCATAGTCTCTCCTTTGGGAAAAGAGTGAGCTAAAAGAGGAATTTAGAATGTCTGCATTTTCTTTGTCATCTTTTATAGTTTTTCTAGACCCATTGAGTAGCTAAGTTACTGCTTCTCTTCCTTGTCTCTGGCTTACATAACTGATGAAGCTTCTTTTTAAGTGTCTCTACCTAACCTCAGCTCATTCTCTGCTTTTGACTTCCTAATGCCATCACTACAATTCCTTGCTTTCTATGGCGGTTACTTCACGTCCTTCTTTGTTCCGTGACTAGTGTTGTACTGTGACAACGTTGGTCGTGATCACGTGGTTTTGTCCCTGTTTCAGTGTTCCCATGGTCATGATAACTTGTCTTGTGACAACTGTTACCTCCTGGTCTTGTACAATGACAAAAACAGCATTTGCCTAGCTTCCTTTTCCCTTTTTTTTGGGGGGGGGAGGGGCTTAAAACTTTTTCAATATTTTGAATTAGTGGTGATCAGGGTTTTATATGCCAATGCAGCAGAGTCAATTTTTTAAAAAGGGGGGACACAGTTTTCTGAGAGAAATGAATATATTGTTGTGTGACAGTTGTTACTACACGGTGTCTTGCCTCGGAATAGAAAGCGAGAACAAAGAGTGACAAGGGAAAACCCTACCCCAGCACCAGGTACAGATTGTCCTGCTTAAAACCCATTCTGGGGGCATGGTCAAGACAAATTTCAGTAGTTGCGTGACGGATGTACTTTTGTTTGTACTTCTCCTAAGCGCAACACTAACAGAGACATAATGGACATGAAGTAACCACCTATCTGTACCCTTTCTTTGTGGCCCAGCTTTCTTTCCACTTCTTGTACATGTACCTTTTCATTTTAGGTCCTCTCTGAGCTTTTTGTCTTCTACATTTTTAAATAGCCTTCTCTTCCTGACATCCAACTAATCAACAAACATGGGGATCTTCCTAGCTGGTGGAGACTCAATTTACCCCTTTAAAAAATCCTTCTGACTGTAACTGAAAATAGTAATTGTAGGCAAAGATATACTTTTCTACTTTTAATGCTTCTAGAGTGATTTTTATCATGCAAAGTGCTACTTTGTGTAGGTAAGAAAGCAATGGAAGGCAATGAGACTGAGGTGAACTCACATCTCTGTGTTGTTACTTTCTTCTTCCTCCCACTCTGCTAGCCAAAAGGAATAACCAAATTAGCTTCAATCAGAAAGCTAACCTAGTATAATTGGTTGATTATTTAGTTTAGGTATAGAAAATCCAACTCCAGCCTTGGAGGATATATGATGGTCATCTGCAAAAATCTGGAGCATTGTCACACTGAAGAGGAGGAAGCATGGATAAGGTGTGTGCCAGTTTTCAAATGACAAGAAAGGAATTCTGTCTAAACATGAACAATATCCTGATAATAAGAGGTGTTTGGCAATGGAACAAGCTGCCTTGTAAGGTCATAGACTTCCCACCAACACAGGTTTTTAAACAAAAGTTGGATGTTCATCTACCATGCTTCAGCAATTGTTATTTGTATTGGACTATAAGAGCCTTGGGATTCTATAATCCCTTTGACAATCATGAAATGTAGTGTGTGCCTTTGGACAAAGTGTTGACCTTCTCAGGCTAACCCACATAACTTTAGAGGCTGGAGAGAATTTATCGCCAGGAAATTACTGCCATCATGCCACCAGAGGCAATCAGAAAATAATTGGGGAATGATCTGAGCTAACAACTTTCAATCCTTGTTTTCTACAAACTGCCAGCCTCGATTTATTGGTCTTGGCAGCCATTATAACATCTTAGTCAGAAGCCAACAAGCTGCAATGGTCATAACAGAATGGTCTCATTGCTAGAATGATGGTAATTGCTTGGCCCATTGGTCAGAGCTACATGTTTATTTAGCTATTCAGTTACTTCATTTATTTATTTTAAATGTTTATAGCCCACCTTCCATCACAAGATATTGGAAGGAGGGTGCTACAGAGCCATGTAAACAATTAAAAACCATAAAATATTTAAAACAATTTAAATTTTAAAAACACCCAACACTAGTATGCAGCCCCTCTCTCCATTCTATTGACTTGGCAGCCCACTTTGAATCCGGTTTGAACCCAATGCAGATCCAAACTGAATTGCAGAAACTCACTGCTTCACAACATCCAGTGACTTGCAGTGGGAAGATGAAAGGGCCATAACATGTTGGGTTTTTCACAGAAGGTGTATATATTATAGATATTTCCACTGAAGGGATAGTTTCTCTACTTCCTGTAAATTCTGCTGAAGTACAGTTAAATGACTCTGTCTCTCTCTCTCTCTCTTTCTCTCTCTCTGTGTGTGTGTGTGTATGTAATGATCATCTTTAGAGTTGGTTGTTTTTAAAAGAGCATTTGCAATTACAGTATATAAATGGCCATCCTGTGCTGACTTGCCTTCATCCAGATAGCATTAGGTAAGCTTGATTTTTATCTGGATCAGATCCTTCATGTTGGACAATCCAGAGTTCTAACCACATTAGAATAACTAGTTTGTGTATTTCTAACAGCACAGTATGAGGAAAACCATAAAGTAGGAGAAGATGGAGGAGAAAGGGGCTTTGTCCATTGAGGAATGGTGAATTATACTGTAGCTAGTGGCTCCATGACTCCCCACTGCTCTTCTGTTGCATGCAGATCTGAAATTGAGTCATGGCAACTGTACTTCTTTTCTTGTGAGGTCGAAAAGCTTCACTGCTCATCCAAGCAGCTTCGCCATTCAGTTGCCATGACTCAACTTCCAGAGAAATTCACATGGATGACTGAGAATCTTCACAGATGGGTTACATGCAGAGATTCTTTTGTTTTGTTGTTGTTTTTGCTATCTCACCACCAGAAGGCACCACCAGATGGCATTGGCTGAGGGAATCTGATTGTTATAAGTCCAAAGGGGTAATGTTTCCAAGCCTTGCTAACTGTCGGTTAGCAGATTGCCATTAGTTGTGCCATCTCTTCTTTCTGTAGCTTCAGCTTCTAATCTTTGTTCAGGATTTGACCAAAAGAAAGAAGAAATCTTCAGGAATACATTCCTGAGCATACCCACTGAGAAGTACAATGAGTCATTCAGGCTCGTTGGGGTCAGGAATGGATGAGTCTGTCAGCTTTGCTGTCTCCTGCTCTTGAATTTTTGAAACTCAATTTATTTTTCCCTTACCTGTGAATCAAAAAAGAAAGAAAGAAGCAGGAACTGTAAAATCCATCAGTACCAGTTACATCAGTGATTGATATCCTGTTATTTAGCATAGTAAGTCTTACCTAGAGTCGGCCCTTATAAATCAATTGTACTTAGATGGACTGACTTGCCAAATCTTGACTGATTCAATGGGCGCACTCTAGTTGTGACCAACTATGCTGAGCAAAAGGATCCAGTTATTATATACAGTGGTACCTTGTATAAAGGATTTAATTTGTTCCAAATGAAATTATGTTAAGCAAATTTTCCTTTATACAAATTCCCATAGGAATGCATTGAAAGCAGAGTAATCCCATTTTTATGTTGTACGGATTTTCCCCATAGGCAATTATGTTAAGCAAATTTCCCCTATCTCTGGAATTTTTTATGTTGTACAAATTTTATGTTATACAAGCTGTCTGTTATACAAGGTACCACTGTACACTATTCTCAAGGCATCTGCAACGGAGATTTTTACGGCAAGTGTCAACACATTTAAAAGACATGTCCTCTGCTTTAATGCAGTTCCTCAGATTTAAGCAGAGTGTTCATAAGGCTAGAGTGCTCCTCCAGTGTCATCCAGAGGTAGAAGGCTGAGTGAGACAGCCCCAGTCAGCAAGGTCAATAGAGTTCCACTTTCTCTGTAGAGTTTTGTCCAAATGGCAGCTGGAGAGTAGTGGTGGGGGTGGTGAGTTTTCCTGGTAATAAGCAATGTCATAGATATGACACTTCCAGGCCACCACAGCCTAGCTGCCCACTAGATAAGCAGACTCTGTGGAGAAGGAAGAGCAGTTTTGCCCCACCTGACCACAAAGGAGGCCCTACAGCAGTTTAAAATGGTGTGCATTGGGCAACATTTGAAACTACAGCCATATGAAGTTATTTAAGTTGTTTCTTATCCCACCCAGTTCTTCCTGGGTGTGTGGTTTCAACCAGGATTTCATACATGATTTAAGGATTTCAAGGTCTTCATCCTTAAATCTGATTAAAGGACGATGGAAGCCCCTTAGCATGTATGATCCAAATTGGATAAGTGGCAAATACTTGTTTTGTTATGTTAAACTTAGAATGAAAGCTGAGGTTGCTTTTAGGACTAATTTCTTATCAAATGATCAGGTTTCCTGATTAACGTTTTTCTGAAGTCTCTTAATATAGTTGCTATGCAGGCATTTTTGACCTGTTTTAACTAATACTGTGCTGAAGAATCTTCACATGTGAATTGCAGCCATACTCTTTCAATGTAATGGTAAAGAAATTCCATTTAGAGAACAATTTCAACAGAGGAGAAATTTCTCGGGTGAGATGCTTGTGCTCAGTATTCTTGTGCTCAGTGTACTTTTGAGCCAGCTGAGAATGTATGTAAATGCCATGTACAGTTATGTCCATGACAGCTAACATCCTTCCTCATTTCAACTAAATACAGTCCGGTACAATTAAGATATGTTCAAGTATTGAGAACAAGGAATTGAGGGACACCTTACAGCAGTAATAGACAACATTACACTCTTGACCCTCTGGCAACATGATGATAAGCTCAAGAATATCACCAGAAGACATTCTGAAAAGTCTTGAAAATGGGTGCAATAAAATTTGGAAGACTTTCATGGATAAATTAAAGATACTGGGAGCAATGCTGCCATCCCTTATACTTGACAATGTGGTTTATAAATACCTCTGTTATGAGCATTTTTTTGGTCTAAAGAACAATTTTTCTCTTATGATGTCTCTAAAATGTAACTGAGGAAAGAAAGGTGGCAACTACAGCAGTAATATCTTGGTCTATGAACATAATTTGTTGCCGAAACATGCATGTTCCAGAACTTTCGTTCCATAAACCCAAACACTCTTATATCAAAGCATATTTCTCCATAAGAAATAATGGAAACTCAAATGATTTGTTCTGGGGTCCCATAGACCACATACGGTACACACAAAATGTCAAAATTCACAAAAGAAGTTGGCTAGAAGTCCACGTCCACACCACGGTTCAGGTACCTGGCTGTGGAATCTGCTCTGCTTGGGACTAACAGTTTTACTCCATGTTTTAAATGTAACAATAATAAGGTGCAATTTGTAGCCATATACACACTTGACTAGCTGCACCATGACTAGAAATGGTTTGAAAAATAAGAAAATATGTTGAAAACAAAATAAAGATAAATATCAAGAAAAATAAAACAAACCCCTAACCTGCGCTCTGCTTTGAAAACCTTCCTGGCTGGTACGAAGGAAACCTCCATTGCTCTCTCTTCCTTCTGCTTTGGAGGCTGCCTGAGATGGAATATTCCAGCCAATCATCCACAATCCAGCAGAGGGAGAGAGAGACACCATTGGCTCACTTGCGATCATGTGACCCACTCCAGTTACTTGTATTGCAGGACATTGCTTATTGATCAAAGCAATATTTAGAAGAAATGTTTGCTTGTCTTGCAAAACGCTCTTGAACCAAGTTACTCTTAAACCACGGTATTACTGTAGTGCTAAGCCAAAAAATTTCAGTAGACATTTGGTTCACATAAACTGGGAGATTTTTGCTTCTGTCACTCCATTTGCAACAGAAAGCTGATTTACAGAACTGTTTCCAAAAATGCACTCAAGCTATTATTCAGAATTTGAATCTCCCAGAGAGAGTTCATGCCAGCTTTTGGAGGGATTCAGGGAATTTGACATCCAAAACGGTGGCTTGACAAGGTCTGCAGTAAAATGGTTGCAAGTAAGAGGAATCCAGTAAATAATAGTAAAAGAAAATATGTGTGTGGGTTTTTAACAGTAAATTTTAAAATCTGCCATCCCTTTCTAGGCCCATTGAGAAACAGCCAGATATGTTTGGCATTTCTATTTGCAGAGAATAGCTGCCTCCCTTTAGCAAAAGACAGAAGGATGTTCCTAACATTTCTCTACATGCTAACAAAAACCAGCACAGATTAATGGCTTGTCCCCCCCACCTCACCTCCCAAGGGTTGAAATAAATCAGCACTATGTGGCGGCTCGGTAGCTGAAAGCATTCATTATTGTAGTGTTTAAAAGATGACACTTTGATAATACAGGCACTGAAATCAACATAATTACAATCCCATTTTTCTGCCAGGGAACTCTGCCCTCCTAATGGTGTATTTGATCCTTGTGTCCTCCTCTCCACATTAGCTCTATCATTATCTCTTCAGGAACATTTGGTGCAGTAGCTTAACTGCAGTGTCAAATATTTACACGAGCCAATTTCCCCCCCCCCCCCCACACACACCGTTTATTGTTTTTTGATGGGCTCCAACTGTGTCCCTTTGTTCTCTTTGGGAGTACAAATACTGTATTACACAAGCTAAAAAAAATCCTGGCTCAAATGCATATTCTGCAACCTGCTGCAGTTATAATAATTCATTATTTATGCAGGACTCAAGGTGTATGCAGGGCTTTGCAATATATACCATTTCCGAGCCCATGGTTCATTACGGAATTTGCAACCATAGGATATCATGATGGTCACTCCCTTGGACAAAATAAAAGGAAGATTAAACAAAGTAATGCAAGATAAGTTTGTTGTGTAAGGAACTAGTTATAAGTAACCTAAGTACCTATAACCTATTACTTGTGGGATGTGAAGAGAGTCTAATTGAATTACATTTTAACAGCAATATAAATGTTAGTAACTTTTCATGTAATGGGAGCATTACTGAAAAATAATTTTAAAGGGCATATAACACTTTTTCAGAAGTATTAGGATGAGGAATTTTCAAGTTTTATGCCATTTCTTGTTTTCTCCTCAGTGGCAGGGGAAATATTACTTTAACTTTTGTAATTTTTATCAGTACTGTCAAGAATTGCCCACAAGGGGGCAACAGGGAGTATTTCATTGTATTTTAATGAATGACGTGTTCGAATGCATGTAAGACTGCAGCACGCGTGAAGCAATAGGTACCAGTTTGGCGGGAAGGTTACAGCATTCCAGGAGCTTGTGCACTTAGTCGTGCTGGACACATAACCACGGAATTATGTCTATGGGGGGTGGCTCTTCAGTTTATAAACGGAGAGAACCAGCCCCTAGAGTTTGAAACGGCTGGACTTAACTGTCAGGGGAAACTATACTTTTTAATATGCTGCTGTGTATTTAATAGTAATGTAAAACAGAATGGTTGACTTTTGACAACAGAGCAACAATAGTGATAACACTGACCTAAATGATGCAGATGAACAAGGAGCACAGCAAGTTTCTTTTAAAAATAATGCTTCCATGTCTGTGGGGTCTACAGTATTTCCCTAATTAGGTCCAAAATAGAATGCATTTCAAGACGCTAAAAAACTACATTTATTTATTTTATTCTAAGATAAATCCAGTGTATTACAGCAAAATAACATTTTGTCTGTGAAGATTCTCAGTCATCCAGGTGGGGCTATCCAGAGGTTAAGTCATGGCAACTGAGCGTCTTTCTTTGAGAGATCAAAACATTTTGCTATTCATCCATGTACCTTCTTCAGTCTGAGGAAGGCTGGTATCTTCCATGTTGGTTTCACTTCACCCACACATGAACAGGCTTGTTAGATGGACAATGGCCATGTGTGTGTGATAGTCATACGTTTGCAGCCCCTCCCAACACACCTATTAAGCAGGGGGCCTTAGCAACGCCCTTCCTAATGGAGATGTGAAGTGGTCCTGATTTGTCTGGGGATAGATGAAAGGAAAGTATGATAATAATAAGCACAATCAGTGTCCTATTTATTTTATATTATTATATTTTTATATCAATAGAATATATACTGTATTTATATACAATACAATAAATATTTTATAGTATTATTCTATGGCCTTCTTCATGGATTGTATGGAAATAATCTGCAGAATGTCTGACAAATGTATCTATTAAACACAGTTGCAACACAATAGTTTGCATTCAACACTCTAGCTGAGCAATTTTGATAGCTGTAGTTGACATTTGAAGTTCTACAATTGAAGGGGAAGAATAATCACTCATAGCTGCCTCTTTAACTCTATCACGTGAAACAGGCAGCACCCACTCCATAATGGAAGAGACAGTTTTGAAAATTGTGCAAGTACACTCACATCCTGCTCATGGACTCTGACAAAGAAGTACATTGTCCTACCTCCTTTCGCTTTCTTAGCCAATTGCATCATGGCAACATCACATTTGCAACCCCTGTCTGGTCAGCTTCAGAGGTCCTTGGAGACCTTTGTCCAGGAAACAATTGCTCAACTTTGCAACCATCTAGAGGCCACACATACACATACACCATCACCACCACCACCACCACCACTCCCGACCCACCACCAATAACAGCAGCAGCAGCAGCAAGAAGAAGAAGAAGAAGAAGAAGAAGAAGAAGAAGAAGAAGAAGAAGAAGAAGAAGAAGAAGAAGAAGAAGTACCGTGTTTCCCCGAAAATAAGACACTGTCTTATATTTATTTTTTCTCAAGAAGACACACTAGGGCTTATTTTCAGGGGATGCCTTATTTTATTAAGTATAATATGCTTGAATGTCAGCCCTGCACACAACCATAGCCGCGCCCATCACTAGGTCTTATTATGAGGGTAGGGCTTATATTTAACAAATGCATAGAAATCCTGCTAGGGCTTATTTTTGGGGGGATGTCTTGTTTTCAGGGAAACAGGGTAGTAGTATTAGTAGTAGTTTAACTGCCAGACAGAGCTTAGAGTAGACTTGGTTATCAAAACTGCCAGTTAGGGTTGCATATATAAAATAGCACTCCAAAAACCGAGGCTGCCCAAGAAATTAAGTGCATTTAGAAAATCCTGTATGGAATACTACATTTTTGTTCCCATTTCCTCCATGTCGTTTTACATACAATGGACAAAACAAAAATTAAGGCATGAGAAGCATAGCATGAAAAAGTCCAGAAAATACTGAAACTGAAAGGTTAAACAAATCAAACTTGATAGGGACTTGGGAATATCATTCAGAATTAAGTGAAGCTTTGTCCATGTGGGAGGAAGACAGTTTAATCAGAGGAAATAAATGTTGCCTTTAGTATCTCGAGTCTAATTTGACCCCAGTAGTTTCCTCAAAGCCTCGCTTGGCTTTGAATGATATCCCCAAATGCCTGTCGAGTTTGATTTGTTTTAGTTTTTAATTCTACCATAAAGAGTTTCACTCACGAAATCTGACTTGTTTGTTTGAG
>JAHTLZ010000129.1:86296125-86321879 GCA_023846285.1 Phrynocephalus versicolor | reverse complement strand
ACTTGTAAGAAGAAAGAATGAAAGATAACAGCAAATGGACAAATATGGCAAGTTTTCTTCAATAGACTCTGGGGGGGGGGAGCACTCAGTGGAGAGGCAGGACTCTCTTTTGAAATTCAGAGGCAGGAGCGAACAATTGGTTAGGGCTGGATAGACTGATGTTATCCTTAGCCAAGAAAGTTCTCTCCCAGTCATACCTACTAGACCTATGTGAGGCTTTAGAAACTCTAACATATATCTCATCTATGATGTTACGATGAACACTAACATAATAGGTGAACTAAACAACCAAAAATGAAGAATTTTATTTCCTATCAACCTTTCTGGGGGTTTTTTTCTTCACAAAAGCTCGAGCTATAAAGTCTTATGCTGCTCATTCTTGACCTTAGTTCCTGGGGACAAATTGTTCAGATCAGTTATATTGTGCCAGTGAACATCATTTAATTCAGGAGCAGCCATTTCGGTGAAATATCTCCTTTTAAAATAAGCTGCATTCTTTAAAAAGCTATAAAGATCCACTGTTGCTTTCTTGTGTGACCCAATCATAATAGATAAAGTAATCACAGTTTTAAACAGTTACATCAGATGTGGATATCGTTAGAGGCCCACATAACTGAGGTTACATTCATCTAGGACACAACATTTGTCATGTATGGCTGTGTCATTGTATGTGTGAGTCTGTTTAATTTTTTTTTTTTTGGTAGAATGACAACAAATAGAAGGCCAGTCTCTTTCCCTGCTAGCCAACTGCACGGACTGTGGGCAGACACCGAGAAAACCTTATCCCACATCTCCACCAAATCTCCCTCTGAAGGTGCTCAAAAATGTGCCGTCTGGTCAGATTCAGAGGTCCTTGGAGACCTCTGCCCAGGGGTCAATTGCTCAACTTTGGGAAAGGTGGCCATGTGGTCTATATAACCAGGTGACCATCTCAATTACTTCTAACATTGCAGATTCAATCCCTCCATTATGGCCGGCTACACCATGGAACAGATTTGTTTTCTCTTGAACATAATGCCCTCCCCCACGCCAGACAGTAGGCGAGGAAAGGTTCTCCCAGCTTCAACACCTGAGAAAGCATCAGCAATTCCCACTGTGCCTCATCCTCTGGCAAACAGTCAGCAAGTTAACTTTCCAAGCTCAACAGTAAGAGCAGAGCTGATTTGGAGGAAATAGTCCCCAGAGGGATGGTCATGTTTGCAAACTGTACTCCCCGCCTCCACTGCTTCCTGGGCTGGCTGCACCAACGCAAGGTCAATCAGTCTGGCAAGGTAGGAACAAAAAACAGCCCCCCACATGACTGATTTCGGAAGCTAAGCAAGGTCAGCCCTGGTTAGTACTTGGATGGGAGACCACCAGGGAATACCAGGTGCTGTAGGTGCCTGGAGTAGGAACTGGCAAACCACTCCAGTATTCCTGCCAAGAAAACTCCATGGACATGGAGTCACAAAGAATCGGTCATGACTGAAATGACACAATACACACACACAGAGGCCACATACACACCAACTACCAAAAACAACAACAACAACAGATTGACAGACAGACAGACAACCAACCTACCTACCAGCCAACCAATGAACCAAACAAGGAAGTAAAAGTGTGGTGGACAAAGCAATTTTGAAAAATTGATATGTGGAGGTGGTAAATGGTGCAGGGAGCAGGCATCTCTGGCCCCTTAATAAAAGGTGAATTTGAACTCTTAGAGCAGTGATGGCGAACCTATGGCACGGGTGCCAAAGGTGGCACTCAGAGCCCTTTCTGTGGGCACCCGACATCGCCCCTTCGTAGCCACCTGTATACAGTTTAAATTACTGTATTGGCACTTTGCAAAACAATTAGTGGGTTTTGAATAGCAGTTTGGGCACTCGGTCTCTAAAAGGTTCGCCATCACTGTCCTAGAGCCTCCATGATGTGCAATTCCCCTTCTCCAACCCCACATCCAGCAAAAAATAAAAAATACAGTAGGGCCCCAGTATCCGCTGGGGATCATTTCCAGGATAATGAAAACCATGAATAAGAGAGAATGCCCCCCCCAAAAAAACCCTGCTGTTTTGTGACAGTAGCTTGCTTTACAGCTGCTGTTTCTGACATTAGCTTACTTTGCGGCTGCTGAATTATTTATTTAATTGTTTCCTCTGCCAGCCATGGATAACTGAATCAGTGGTTAATGAATCAGTGGATACAGGGGTCCTACTGTAAAAATAAAAATAAAACAGGATGGGTGAGAGTTGGTACTCCAGAGACAGCCTTAGCACGCTGCACTTTGCTCAAGAAGCACTATCTAGATCAATTTTAGTCTGATTTTTGCCTGAAATTTGCCTGAAATTGTTTTAGTTGTCTTGGCACCAGGAAAAAGATAGCTGGAGTGATAGGGTGTTGATCCTACAGCTTGGTGCACTCTCTTCTTTTAAATGGCAGGGATGGAAAGATTGTGCCCCTGTTGCAGCTACTGTTAACAGAAGCTCTCATCAGTCCAAGCCAGCATAGCCAATGGTGAGGGTGGTGAGAGTTTAAGTTCAAGAATAACTGGATGCCCACATCCAGTTATTTGTCAATAGGATGGTTAATGATGAAGATGGAAATGACTCCAAAGAGAACATCTTTGAAAAACAAACAAGAGAAGTTTATTTAGAAAATTAACATTCCTGTACTGTCTTAAACACTTCTTGTTTTGTTGTTTTACAATTATTCAGGTACTTAACATTTTGGTTGATTATGCCCAAGCCCTATTAGCATTAGAGATGGGCACAACTCAGAAAAAAATTTCGTTTTCGTTTTCATTTTCGTCTAGGGGTCCGTTTCGGCTCATTTCCGTTTTCGTGAGCTAATTTTAAAAATTTTTTGTTTTCATTTCGTTACGTAACGAAAGCGAAAAACGAAAACAAAAACGAATGCTTCTCATGCCTTTTTTCGTTTCTTCCCATTTAGCTCCATTAAGTGCTTTTCCAGTAACGAAAAATGAAAATTGGCTCAAAATTAGTCGTTTTGTTTCCGTTTTCGTTCCATTTTGAACCGTTTTTCGTTTCGTTATGTAAAGAAAATGAAAAACGAAAACGGAAACAAAAATTTCGCTAAGTCGTGCCCATCTCTAATTAGCATCACAGCATACCAATTTATTGATTTTTGTTATACAAAGTCTGTACATAGGGCAAGCCAAATATGTGACTGTTCTGCTTTGAGTTTAGGATAGATTTACAATGAGCGCATGTCTAAATGCACATTGACTTCTTTTATACCAGGACACTGCTAAGACTGTATCATTACATTTTAATTCAAGCAAATGTAATTCATCTATGGAAATTCTCTTCACCTCTGTCAGGCCCACACCTGGGACTTTGGCACTATGCACAGTAAGACTGAAAGGGTGATGGTGGTGCAACGCAGTATACCCATCAAAGATAACACCCTTGCTTCATAGAGTCTGAGGCAGCAGAATTAATCCTCTGGATTTTAAATGGCTTTTTTCTCTTTTGTTTTGGGACTTCTACAGAAAATAGAAAGTGTGTTTGTGCCCTAAGCATAAGTGCTTCCTTTATAATGGGTAAATCAATATTGAAGCAAGAAAGGGAAATTATTCAAGGTCTGCTGAAATGACTCCCGGTCTTGCCCTGCCGTTAACAGAATCATGAGCTGCGCCGGAACCTCAATAAGAGACAGAAGAATCAGAACCAGTGCTTCTAAGTTTGATGTCTCATTTTTCTCAGTTCAGATTATGGTGATACATTTTTCACTTGGGGAACTTTCCAGGCTAAGAAAACTGAGATGGAGGGAAAGCAATAAAGGATGAAGGATAGTGGTGACAGTACTTTTACATAAATCACTAATGAATGTCAGCTGACAGAACTCTAACAAAAGGAAAAAATGAAGACTAATTTTTTAAAAAAACGACTGACAAACCAAAGTCTTTGAGATGAACGTGGGGTGATACTTAATGCCTTTGTAATTTTTGAAAAGGTACAGTAGGGGCAGCCTAAAGGAGAGAGAGAACAGAACATCATGTTAGAGTCAAACTAGACATTATAAGGAGTATGTATTTCCTACAACTGATCCATTTCCATGCCCGCAACAGGATCTCCAGGTATATGCTTCAAACATGACACTTGCCTGGTAAATCCATTCCTGTATTCAGTTAGCACATCATCAGAAACAAAGTTCCTTTAGGAGATGAAAGACAAGTTTGTTCTAGGGATGAGCACCAAATGAAAAACGAAATGCTGATTCAACAGTTCATTGCATAACAAAATGAAACAAACTGGTGGGGTTTTTTTGTTTAAAATGAACTGATTCATTTCTCTGTAAAATGGCTCCCCTGGGTCCTATAGGTACCAAATTTGGTGTGATCCTGCCTTAGACTCTCCCCTTTAAGCCCTCCAAATTTGGAGAGATTTGGGATTCAGGGGCTGAGTTATTCAACTTTAAAGGGGGTGCCCCCAGAAAAAAAACACTTCTAATTGCAATGTTGTGTGCTTGAAAATAGTGGTCCCAGGCAGCTAGCTGCATGGAAATTGCACTGGAGCTTCCTCAAGTGCTCCCCTTTAACCACTCCCAATTTGGAGAGATTTACTATACAGGAGGCCAAGTTATTCAACTCCAAAGGGGATGCCCATAGGAAAAAAATCATTTGTAATTTAAAAGTATTGGAAAATACTTATCCCAGGCATCCAGCAGCATGGAAATGGCAGGGGAGCTTCCTCAAGCTCTCCCCTGTAACCCCTTGATATTCGGAAAGTTTGGGGTTTCAGAGAACGGAGTTATTAAGCTCCAAAGGGGCTACAGGGAGTACATAATTGAAGGAGTGTGGATTGGTGGGCTTTACCAATTACAGGGTTAATTTACAGCTTCCCCTCAGTGCACTGATCCACACTCCTTCAATTACGTACACACACACACACACACACACACACACACACACACCGCAGATAGGCTTCTTCATTCATATATTGTTTACTCCTCTTATGATTCTCCTACCAGGGAGAAAACGTTGGTTTCCCTCCCAATGTATGGCTTCTGTGGCCTATTTAAAATGCATACAATCTGTGAGGCTGAATCCTTCACGGACATACACTTGGGATGCCTTTTTTGCTTGGCAGAAGGTGATGAACCACAAATGTGGTCTATGTGTAGGAGATTTGTGAAGGCCATGTTTTTTTAAAAAAAGGAGGAATCACTAAACAAGACTGAAGTGTTGTCTTTGGGAAAAATCTCTGAAGGGAGAATATTCTCTAGAGTACTAATAGAGTTCTAAGAGGTGCATCAGCATAGGGATCCTGAATGTGAGGAAGCCAGATGTGAGATCATTGAATCTACAGTATAACCTCCAACAAAAGGCATACAAACATCTTCAGAGAAATTGCTCAAGAACAAAATCAGTCTTCCTGAAATTTAACACCAATATCAAGGTTCTACCAGGCAGATATTTTTAATTTGCATTCCTGTATTTAGCAGGCGGTTGGACATGATGGTTTTACAGGCCCCTTCCAGCTTCATGATTCTATCAAAATTCACCACAATATGTGGGATTTGGAGGACGAATCCATAGATGCCAAGATATTTCTATTTACCATTCTGTCATCTAGATTGTGATTGCCCATATCTTTTTTTTCCACAAGTGGAGAGCTGTGACTATGTAGAGATCGCTATAATGGCCACAATGTGAGGCAATTCCCAAAATCAAGATCCACATTGATACTCTCAAATCACTGGAATCACTCAAGTCACAAATCAGAAACATAATTTGGACCACCAAACCCAAAACATGGCTAGATGGCTAAATTGTGGTGGGCTAGATCCTACTAAACAGGAGGTATGTAGCTTTTGTTCTCAAAAAGCAAAGAGTTCTGCTTATATACCACCCAATAGTACTTGAAGCACTCTCTGGGCAGTGTACAAATTATTTATGCAGGCTACACACTGCTCTCCGCCAGCAAGCTGGATACTCATTTTACCGACCTTGGACGGATGGAGGCTGAGTCAACCATGAGCTGGCTACCTGAGATTGAACCCCAGGTCATGAGCACAGTTTTAGCTGCAGTGAAGTCAATTAACCACTGCGCCACACGGGTCTTGATTTGATGTTATCTTTACATACATACCACAGCCAATCCTATTTGGTCTACCAAAGAAAAGAAAAATACAGAAAGCAACAACAGAAAGCTACCTAAAGGACCGCCTTCTTCCATATGAGCTTGCCCATACTTTAAGATTAGGCCAGGAGGCCCTGCTGAAGGTGCCATCCTTCAAAGAGATAAGGGGGTGTGGCATGTCGAAGCAGGGCCTTCTCGGCAGTTGCCCCCCAACTCTGGAATGCCCTCCCTACGGAGATCCACCTGGTGCCAACACTTTTGGCCTTTCGGTGCCAGGCAAAGACCTTCCTGTTTGACCAGCATTTTAATTAGATTATTTGGTTGGACACACGAGCAGCAGGGTTTTATAATTTATTTGTACTGTATGTTGTTTTAACTGCATTGTATTTTATAATTTTAATAATTTTATTGTTTTATAGTTTTTAATACTTGTTGTATGCCGCCCAGAGACATCTTGGTAGTGGGGCAGCTAAAAAATCTTGTTAATAAATAAATAAATTTATTTATTTATTTATTTATCCAAGAAGAAGCTTTCATTTTTTAAAAAATTCTAAGAGGTACAGAACAGAAGCACTTCACACCACCACCAGGAAGGCCAAGGGTAACGGCCCATGCTTAATAGGTGTTCTGAAGGGTTGAACAGGTGGGACTTTCATGCTCCCCAGGCCATTGTACCTCTAATGAGCCTATTAAGGCTACTGTACACCTAACAAGTGCATTGACACCAGGGTGGCATGAAAGCAAGGTGAACTATAAATTGGAGGCCAGACTACCAACTTTTCTCAGACTGACGAAGCTTCTTGGAGCATTTTGATCTCACAAGAAAAGAACTCCAGTAGCCATGACTCAACTTTTGCATAACCTCTCCTGGATGACCGAGAATCTTCATAGACGTTAAGGGGCACAGAGCATCAGCATTGCCCTAAGTTAAAACACACATACCTCTTTTCTTAATTCCTGTTCCCCTCCATGGGGGAGCAGTTTTTAATTTCTCAGTATCATTAGGTAGTTATGCTGTCTGCCTACTTACTTAACAATACATTATTGGGAAGCTGAAAGCAGATGGGAAACTGAAAGCAGAAAGCCATTCGCTTGGATTCAGCCCCAATGATCACATGTCCTAGAACCAAACCGAAATGGAGTGATCCGACCTGCACCTAAAAAAATAAAAAAGGCAGCCCATCACAAGGAGCCAAAAAGGTGTGGGTAAGAATGCTCTGGGGCTAGGATGATTTGACTGGCACTTATATTTTGTGGTCACCAGAAAAAGAAGCAAATCGGCCTGTCCCCAGAGGACTGATCCCCACGTAGATGCACCCTCATAGGAACTGAAAAAACTACATTATATATATTATATGTTCTTTTTAATTTTTTAAATTCTTATTATTATAACTTTTACAAGGCAAGTTAAAATTATAGCATAACAGCATCACTTTACTTACTGTATACATTCTATAAACACATTACCTTTCTCTATATACACCCACTAATTCATCCTCTAACATAGTTAAATATGACACACACACAAGCTAATTATTTTAAAATATTACATTCCAGCAGTCAAAATTATTTCCCATAGCACTTGTTGTTCAGTTGTATCCAACTCTTTGTGACCCCACGGACCAGAGCTCAGCAGGCCTTCCTGTCCTCCACTGCCTCCTGGAGTTTGGTCAAATCCGTATTTGTTGCATCGATGACACCGTCCGACCATCTCATTCTCTGTGGTCCCCTTTTCCTTTTGCCTTCAATCCTCCCTCTCTCCTTGTGAGGTGGCCAAAGTACTAGAGCCTCAGCTTCAAAATCTGTCATTCGACTGAACATTCAGAGTTGATTTCTTTCAGGATGGATAGGCTTGATCTCCTTGCAGTCCAGGGGACTCTCAAGCATCTCCTCCAGCACCACAGCTCAGAAGCATAGATTTCGCGGCAATCAGCCTTCTTTATAATCCAGCTCTCACAGTCTTCATAGCACAGTCTTCGTTTTTGTGCTAATTCCATATGTTAGTAATACAGATTTCCAGGTTTTCATAAATTTATGTTTCATTTCCTCTCTATATATTTTAATTTCATAGGTCAACTTTTTCATAAGTACCATCTGCCAGATTCTGTTCACATATTTTTATACTGAGAGATCTTGAGCATTTAATCTAACAGCTCTTCTAACACAGAAGCTGTCTTTAGAACTAATGCCTTTCATGGAACCAAGACCATCTTTGGATCTGATAACTTGTGGAACAAAAGTCATCCAAAATATTTCATGGAGTCCAAATCCTCTTCAGATGTGACAGCAATTCCAATACAGAAGTCATGCCATAATGAGTTTGCTTTCCCCTTCATTGTACTGTTTTATGTAGGTCAGAAGAAATTCTGAAATCTGCTTCGGGTGTGCTGCTACTGATAATACAGATAAATTCTCAGAAAGATGGGCATCTGAATGAGACCGTGGTGAATTCTAATCACCACCACAATCCTAATGCATATTTCAATACATGGATTGAAGCCACAGTTTTAAAAAAAGCAAGTGCATTTCTTCCAGATGGCTGGTTTTTTAGCATGACTGAAATCCTAATGACAATGTGTTGACAGCAGGCACTTTTTACAAACCTGTGATCTTACGGCTCCCTGGTTTCCTAGAGTTCACCAAATGACTGCTACAGGTCCCCTCATTAGATTCACTGGCTTGTCCCAAGGTAGGCAACCTTGGCACACCTGGCAATTTGGTCTCCTAGGGTCCATCATGGGCCACATACCTGTTTTCTGTTCTTACAGTGACATCAGAATTCTGCTGTAAATTGCACTGTGGCAAAGTGGTGGGGGAGAGTGACCATTATAAGCAGGACACAAATCTTGCCTTCCCTGATGAAGATGGTGTAGTGTTTACCTGTGTGATGAATAATGTATGAGAGGTGTCTGAACTGATTGGAGAGTTTGTAGACCAATGAGAGAGTCTGGGGAGGGGTAGCCTGAGAGGACTGAAGGCACTGCTTAGCACTCTTTTAGTCAGATAGGGTTGAAGGAGATACAGGGTTAGATAGGGACCCACAGAAAGACCTACACTTGGAGAAAGGGAATCTGACAGAGTCTGAGAGAATCAGATAGGGCCTGGCACTGTCTAAGAGAAAAACAGATAGGGTTAAAGAAGATATAGAATTGTTTGAGTGTCTGTACAGAAAACCAAGTATTTACAGTTTGTAAACTTAGGCAGTGGGTGAGCATATATTCAACTTTATTAGTAATTAAACTTAAGTGGGTTTTAGCTATATTCTTCTTTGTGTTTATATTCCAACACATATGGTTAATGATTTTGATTGTCCGTTGTAATCAATAAACTTATTTTATTTTTATTCAACTTAAAAACAGTCTGAAGGCTTTAATTTACTATCTAAGCTAGTTGGTGGCAGTTACAGAGGAAGATCAGAAGCAGTGTTTGTCAACAGTCTGTGAAAGGGCTGGGGGCAAGCAGGTTAACGCTACAGATGGCACAGGATTTTGCCATCAAAAGCTTGGATTATTTCAGCAATAAACATGTATTGGCATGACTGGAAACCTGGGAGCTCTTTATGCACAACATGAATCTGAAATTTGGTGGCAAACTGCAAGAATCATAGGAAGCTTCCTTTTCATCTTGAACGGCTTTTAATAGTTTGCCATAAAAATTCAGCAACATAATTCTCAAGGGTGCTACTATTTCCCATGTTACACATGGTTTATGAAGAAAGTGTAGCCTACTACAATTCTGTGTTCTTGTCAGCACTGTAGTTAGGGCCAGTTCAAAGCTCTGGTGGACCTTGGACAAAAATATAATAGTTCTCCCCTCCTTTCTGTGTCCCTCTCTCTTACCTCCACCTAAACGGGTGACATAGCATGAACCCATGTAATATAGCATAACTAAAACTGACTTATTTACTGCAACAAATATTACAAAGGTAATCTTTGTTGCAGTAAATAAGTGAAGAAACTTAGGTAAACAAACAACATAACAATGAAAAGAAAGACTAGCTTATAACTATAAGCAAGCCTTCCATACTAGAAACCGAAGAGCCATCTCGGTTCATTTCATGGAGAAAAAACTGGCTAACAAATGGTACAGATAAATTTAAAAAGCTAGGTGGTACTCACTTTTAATGACACATGTGTGGGACTACATTGAAAAGTAACAAAAACTCATTCATCAGCCTGACGCTTTTTGAACAACAGCTCTCATCATCCCTCAGTGCTGGCCACAGTGGCCTAGGAAATGACTACAGATGAAACTCAATGCTATTCATATTCACTAGTATGACACTCCACCCCAAACACACTTTTTTGGCCTCTGCAGGGGAGCTTGGAAAGTTGAAATGTATCCCCCCTGTAGATAACATGGTCCTGCTGTATATATTTTCTGCTCTCTGACGGAAGTATCCTGGATTACTCTGACTATACTATTCTGGATTACTCTGACTATGCTATATTGTATAGACAAACATTTTCTTGTATTACTATTGTTTTGCCATATTTGGGAGATGTACATATCAAAGTGTAACTGTTTTGCATGAATTAGGAAAGTGTAATCAATGAAGTAATTGAAAGAAAACTCCATCTGTCTGCCAACTATGTTGAGACATCAAAGCAACATCCACACACCAAACAAAGCAAGCAGATCTGCAGAATCCCCAAGGTGAGAGGGGCTCATGCTATAATGCTCACATCAGTTTTTTTAAAAAACCCTCTTCCCATCAAGGGCTGCCTCTAATGTTTATTTGTTATACTCCACTCCTATTCCACATAAAGGCCTCCTCCCACACTTCATCAACCTTGTGCCCCTGTATGGGTGATTTATATTGCATTAGCAAGAAATCCTTTACTTAATATTTTGTTTTGAGCGGCATTCCATGCTCATTCCGTCCTCCAGCTTCAAAACAGCTTCCAATTACACATCATTAAAAAGCAAGAGAAAAGAGGACAGTCATTTGACTGAAATTGCTTGTGCTATTTTATATGTATAGAGGCAAAATTAGTTTTTAAAAATAATTTAAACAGAATTAACATACCTCTCTGCTGAATAGGGACAACCACAACCACCTGACCTGTAAGTTTCTGCAATATCTGCCACTATCTGTGGATGGGCAACTTCAAACTTGCTATCTCCCATGTTTTAATGTTGAAATCAGTCTTGGACAGCTCTTCTAATTGAATTCTCCTTCAAAAAGAAGAATTATCCTCTGGCTTCACATTAAAAGGAAGACCGCCCTCCCTAAAAGAGGACATGTGATACCCTTATGACACTTAGGATAACTGGGGAGATCAAGCATCTCAAGATCATGCTATCAAGAGAGTGACATATTCTATATAGTGTGTCTGGGTCTCAGCATTCCTTGTCTCGGGCCTTTCTTAGGCTGATACTTCACATTAGAGATGGGCACGAATCAAAAAAATGGTGCTTCGTTTGTCGTTTAGGGGGTCCGTTTCGTTTCGTTTCCATTTTTCGTGAATTTTTTGCAAAAAAATGTTTTCGTTTTCATTCATTTCGTTACCATTTTGTTACCGTTTATTTTAATTTTTTGTGATTTTTGTGATTTTTTAAAGCAGTTCACTGTATTGTCGTAACGAAAACGAAACACACGACAAAATTTCCAGTGTTTCTGTTCGTTTCGTTTCATTTTGGAGACAAAATTCGTTTGTCTTTTTGTTGCATAACGAAACAAAAAATGAAAACGGAAACAAAAAATTGTTCATTTCGTGCCCATCTCTACTTCACATCCATCTCATTGCTGTTCACGGTCCCGCTTGGGACCAGTACAAAGTAATCTAACCGCACGTCCATTGCAGGACGAGGGGAGTTCATCCTGACCATGCCCCCTGAACTGCAATTTAAGTGGGATGAGAGATTCCCCTCCCTGGCCTTGGAAATCTGCTCATCACGCTTCTCATTCCGAGACGAGTGGCCGTGAGGTAAGGCTCGTCACGCAACGTGCCATTCTCCATCTAGTGGCAGGACTGCGAAGTGCCATTTGCAGCAACGCAGTGCAGAGAGATTAAAAGACAAATGCCTCAAACTTAGCTGCATAACGCATTGAAGGCAAGGCTTCGGAGAATCGAAACATCAAAAAAAGAAAGGTCGGGCCGGAAAAAAAATGAGAACAAGGGCATGGAATTTCACCTCTCATAACGGAATGAGGACGTGCGGTAACAGTCATGCCAGTATCATCCATCATGCCTGTGCGTACACGGGAACAGGGACAGAACCAGAAGAAGACCATGTGACCGCGACCGATATCAACACGCAACGAACTTCCTCCCGGGATGAAAATGGATGTGAAGTAACCGTCTTACTGTACCAAGCCTGATGAGGTTTGTGTGGCTCATGTATTGAAGAGAGCTATTTGTGTGTGGAATGATTGCCCAGGCTCACAGTGGGAGGTGTTATCTTAAAATTAACTTGTTTGTCCAGGCAGTTTCATGAAAACTGACTTTATTAGCTGCCCCAAGTGATTTTAATAAGATGTTGCTTTGTTTTTGGTTTTGGTTTTTAATCACTGTTTTAATGGTTTTGTTTTCATTGTACTGTGGGCATTTAGCACTGTGAAGTTGTACACAAATGAGATTATTTTTTAAACATGGAAAATGGTGCTAAAATGTCTGGGGGCTGGGGGAGGCAAGGGAGGGAAAGGAAACTGCTTTTTTTAATGGTCATGCGCAACAGACATAATACTGACTGAGCTCAACAAAATGGACAAAAGCCATGGCATACTTCTCTTAAATCTGAAGACATGTAGACCACTAAAATACTGCAAATGTAAGCTACGTTCAGTGCCAGCCTTCATAAAGCTCAGCATTACAAAGCTCAGGGTGGGGAAGAAGCAGCACAAAAGTTCCAAAAAATGTGGCTAGAGGTACATGCTAGGTTATTCTGTTCAAAACAAGTTCCAAATGAAAGCTGCAGTAAGCAGACAAGCAGCAGATTTCAGAATTTACTTTTGAGATATGGGTTGAATGTGCCTCCCAATATTGTTAGACAAAGTGCTCCCAGTCACTCAGCACACACATGCACACACACACAGAGCCTCATATGAAGAAACATGGTTCTTTGAGAATGGCTGGCATTCCCAAATTTCCAGGCACATACATCTAAGAGAGATTTTTGGAAATTGTCCATGTCTTCTGCACCACCCCCAGTTCTGCAGGGCCCACCTGATGAAGATTCCTGGAGAACTGAAAGCTGACTCATGTCTGTGATATTTTAGTGGTCTAATGAAGAGACCACACACTGTTCCCTTGATCTGGCTATTTTGGACTACAAACCCCCAGACTCTCTGATGACTGGCTAAGCTCCTTAGGACTAATGGGAAGTCCAAAATATATGCAGAACCCAGGGCTGAGAATTATTGGTTAAAGGAAAATGGATATGATGTGGTGCTCAGTGCCTTGTTTAGCTCAAAATCCACATATGTGTTACAGCTAGATCATCTATGGCAGAGTGATTGACTTAAGATATGGCTGCTCATCATAAGAGATACCATGGTGCCCATAGAGCTGAAGCTACAGGCTTCACAGAGCCAATATGGTGTAATGGTCAGAGTCTTAGACCAAGACTTTAAAAAATCTGGATTCTGGTGCCCATTCAACCATGCAACTCACTTGATAACTCTGGGCAAGTCACTCTTTTGAAGCCTAAGTGATCTTATAGGGCAGCGATAGTGAACTTTTTAGGGGCTGAGTGCCCAAACTGCAATTCAAAACCCACTAATTTTTTGGCAAAGTGCTGATACACCAATTTAACCTGAATACAGGTAGCTGTGAAGGGGCAATGGGGGTGTCCACAGAAAGGGCTCTGAGTGTCACCTTTGATACTCATGCGACAGAGTCGCCAACAATGTTATAGGGGGTCTCACTCCACTTTTGCCCATGCAGAAATCCTCCTCCTCTGTGCAATTGTGTTCAGCCCCTTTGGATCCAGTTGTGAAAAAATCTTCTGCTGGGAACTTTACGATCTACCCTTTTTGAAACACTCATTGTAGCCAAGTAGCGGGGCATGGTGACAACCCTTACAACACTTTTGGTAACTCCTTCCAGCAAATTCTGCACTGGAAACTTAATTTGCAACATTAGGACAGTGAATGAGACTACCAGAACCAACACGAGTCTTTCTTTTTTTCTTTAATCATTGTAATTCAGCAGGGCAACACACCTGAGTAAAAATTAATTTGGATTATGTTCTCTCTGTCAAGCAGTTTCTGTAGCATTACTCATAACAGCGTGTCATTGGTCGTATCTCATGGAGGCCACTGAGTGGGCCATGAATAAGGAGCAAGAAGCAGACCGTTAATTTGGCAGTGTCGTTTTAATAACTACACATACCGTAATTTCAATCTTTAGACTTACAGGTCCACAGTGCTTATAGGTGACAAAAATGAATTACATTTCACAATTATAATTGGAAATTGGTAGATGCTTCGGTGGAGGGTTGGTGTAACATATTTTCAAGCCCTGGACAAGATGAGCAGTTTGTGACAGGATTTGCCAACATAGTAGCTAACCACCTGTCAACTGTGTGGGGAGAATGCCTGTCCCGCCTCCTTGTCGGACTGGTTGGCTGTCTGAGGAGGCAAGGAATGGTAGCCTGAGCCTGGAGGGGCGCACCACTAGAGGAGGAAGACACCAGTGGTGCACCAAGCACTAAGGCAGGGGTCTCCAAACTTTTTGCAAGGAGGGCCAGATTTGGTGAGGTGAAAATGTGCGGGGGCCGACCATTCAGCCGCATTTGGCCCCCAGGCCGGACTTTGGACAAGTCTCTATAACATACAAGGAGGCAGGGAGGATGCTGCAATGGAGCTGGGGTGGGTAGGCTGGGCAGGTGGCTGGGGGGATGGATAGAGGCAGGGAGGGCAGGCAAACCATAAAACTGCAAGCTAGTGCCTCCATCCAGTATACGGAGGGGCCAGCTTGCAGGGATGTGTGACAGGCTGAGCCGGTGGGGAGAAGAAGCTGGGGGCCAATCAGAATTTGAAAACAGGCCGCATTTGGCCCCCGGGCCTGACTTTGGACATGCCTGCTCTAAGGTGATGGATGCAGCCAGCTGTGGGGAAGTAGGAGGCCCTGTGTGGCACTCTGGTGCCATGTTGTTGATTCATCATGAACTACAATGAAGTGTTTTGTGTCCATCTCTAGTTGTTACAAAGCAGCAGCTTCTTTGCAGTTCAGTGTATCTACTGAACTGGCATCCACAGTGCCAACATCATCATTAACAACAAACAAAACAACAAACAACAAACAACAAACAACAAACAAACAACAAACAACAAACAACAAACAACAAACAACAACAACAACAACAACAACAACAACAACAACAACAACAACAACAACAACAACAACAACAACAACAACAACAACTCTTCAAGAATCTCCAAGCCAGCATGGGCACCGGTTAGTACTATCGCCGCTAATGGCAGAATTCTGGAAACTGGAATCCAAAAAGTCATTTTTCCAAGCTATATGCAAGAGAGTTTATAGATGCAATTTGTCTTTGGGTGGGCAGACAGCCCTTTTGTTTTTTATTATATTCCTAAAACTAAGGCCAAACACATAATAGAAGCTGGTCTGTTTTTCCCCCTTTGCCCTTCTCACTCCCACAGCAGCTTTGATGACACTTGATAGCAATTCGTCTCTGCAAACATTTTACATGCCTCAAGAAGTTGTTCTGCAAAATGCAAGCAAACTTCTGAAATGTGTCCTGTTGTTTTCCTTCCATTAAGAGGTACAAGGTTAGGGTTGGAGCTTTTTTTACAGTCCTGCATACAAACCACCCCTGAGTAGAGCAAACCAACATGCTTCTGTCTTTGACCAATTAGCAGACCCCTCCTCTTAGTTCACCTAATCAGCATACTTTATTACCCTTTGTTCTGAACTGAGTTTTTGTGTTGTAACTATGATGGATGAGGGATGCACACTTGGCAAGTGTCTCCAACACGGGCCTTTTAAGGAGAAAGGCAAGGCAAAAAAAAATTAAATCAGTAAATACAGAAGTTTCTCAGCCACATATAGTTGACTGAGAAATCCATTTTACCTTCCTTTTTTTCTTTTCCCCCTTTCCTTAGATATCTCACCAACTTTGAAAGCCCTATTGGGGTCCCTATAAATTGCTTCTGACTTGACCAAACATGACAATAATAAAATACTTCAGAGAAGTCCAACAGTTATAGATACAAAGCAGTTCACCACTGTTTGTAAAAAGGCCTATGTGAACAATCAATTATGCCAGAAGCATTCAAAGATGAATATGATCTTTGCCTCTCAGGCAATGCAAGGGGTGATACATTGTCTCCCAGGCAGTTGGGTGAGTTGACACAGAGCTCATTCAATTACATAGCCTTCTTCTACCCTGTGGTGAGATGTGTAGCATTTCTATTTTAGGCTTCATTGAAGTGTAGTCTCCAACTCCTGTAAAGTAATAGTTCCCCTCTATTAGACACTGATTAGGCCTCATCAGGAGTACGGTGTCCAGTTCTGGATACCACACTTCAAGAAGGATGCTGACAAACTGAGACAAGTTCAGTGAAGGGCAACAAGAATGGACTGGAAATCAAGACTTCCAAGGAAACACTGAAAAAACTGGACATATTTACCTTTGAGAAAAGGAGACTGAGGGGAGATATGATAGTACGTTTTGAATACTTGAAAAGGAGGGGCAGAATTCAGGGCACACAGCAGTGGGCTCAAGTTATAGGAAGATTTCATAAAGGTCAGGGTGTGGACAGCAACTAGGATATCAGCAAGGATGCCATGACCAGGGTGCTCCCAGAAGCCAGATGGGGTTGAGAGAGTGTGTGTGGTCAGCCAGTCCCCATTCAAGATCCACAAATAGAGTCCAACAGGGAAAAGGATGCCAAAAAGGGAAAACTTACAAAGCAGCCAAGTTCCAGGAAAGTTCAAGGTAAGCAGACTGAAGCACAGGAGTCCAGAGGTTTCATATTGCTGAGGCAAGGAACAGGGAGGGCCAGCAGCAGTAGCAGGCTCACCAGCAGCATTCTTTGATTGCCTCAGCCTGAGAGGGGCCTCACACTGCAAGGAGGTTCCACATTTGCGGAGTCATGCGGCCCCAATCCTGACAGATTTCAGTTAAATATCAGGAAAAATGTCCTGTTAGAGCAGTACAGCAATGGAACCAATTACCTTGAGAGGGGGTGAATGCTCCAGCACTGGAGGTATTCAAGAGAAATTTAGAAAATTATCCTATGATTTATATCCTTGCCTTAAGCAGGGATCAGACTTGGTGGCCTTATAGGACTCTTCCAACTTTATGCTTCTATGATCTATGAAGTTACCATAAAAAGCATCAGAATGAAGATATCTGTCCCAGGTTTCTTCTCCTCCTCTTATTCCATTAATCCCTAAGATCCTCAGAAGAGGCCATGATGTCACAAAGAATTGTTTGGATGGTGGCAAAAGAATTGTTTAGATGGTGGTATGCATTCTCTGGAACCCCCGGCTTTCCCTTCACTGCACAATTACAACAGTTCCAAAGTTTATTTAAGTTTAATAGCCCAGGAGCAATATGCCATGTCAGGGTTTAGAGTTTAAAAATTAAACTGTTACAACAGAAATTTCCCGCCATCTATAATACAATCTTTGCAAAGACGGCTCAAGACAAGAGTACTTTTTGTGGTATCTGAGAAGCCTGAATACCTCAATAGCCAGTTTGGGAGCGATCATCTCACTTGCTGTTGTATATTCTGGACAGTAAAAAAAAAGGCACAGGATGGCAGATCCCTCCTCTGGTATCTTGGAATTTGCAGTTTGATGAAGTGCTTACAATTTTCTGCTACAGTGCTCCAGTGCATTCCTGTCCTGCCCTGGATAAGAGCAGATAATTCTAAGTACTCACCAAGCTATAGTAAGATGGAAGAGGCCGGGCAGTTAAAGTGGAATTTAGCTGTTAAAATGTAATGTAACACAACTTTTATAGGTTTAAAACAACTAAACTATGGTAATAGAATCATAGAATAATGGAGTTGGAAGGAGTCTATAGGACCATCCAGTCCCCTGATATTGTAAAAATATGAGGTTACAATCACAGATAATATGAGATATTTTGCTGCCTGCCACGAGTGAGATTCAGAGCAGAACCTCTGTATTATATGTGAGTCTGGAGGTATCTCAGCAGCACGGAAGCCAGAGCGACCCAGAAGAGGAATCCTCGCAAGGATCCTCTTCCTCCTCTACTGCAGGAGTGTATACCCAGATACCAGGTTCCATACCAGAAGCCAACTACCTGGCCTCTGCCCTAGCCATGGCAGTCTCCTCCTCAGTGGAGGCAAGGGAGGAAGAAGAACCGGACCCCGCTCTGACCATGGTGAGGGAGTACATGGCCGAGCCCCTCCAACCCCTCACCTTGGACCCACTCCACTACTGGGCCAGAAAGGCAGACATCTGGCCCGCTCTTTCGACTCTGGTGTTGGACCTCTTGTCCATCCCACCCACCAGTGTCCAGAGTGAGCGTGTCTTCTCCCACATGGGAGATGTCCTGAGGCCACGCTGCTCTCGTCTGGACCTGGAGACCATGTAAAGGTTGACTTTCATCCGCTTCAACCTTTCCACATTGGGATTACCCCAACACTCCAAGACCTACGTCCCCAGTCATTCCTCCACCGGTTCCTTCCAATCAGGCCTCCCTTGCTCTAACATGCCCTACCAGAGCAACACTTATGCCTGCCAGCAATTATGCCTGCCTCCCAGCTAGGCTTCCTCCCTGCAAGCCTGACTTCCTGCCAGCCAGCCAGCCTGCCTGCCTACCAGCCTACCTGCCTGCCTGGCCCTGTGCCTACCTGCCTAACTGCCTGCCTCCCTGCCTGCCTTCCTGCATTCCCACTCAATTTGGAGGGTTCGATTATTGCCCTATGAGGAGGATAGGAAAGTAATTCCCTGGCACTCTGGCTTTCCTGCGTGGACTGTGTCTCCTCCTCTGGGTTAGTGGAACTGGTCTCATGGCTAGGAAAAACTGTGGCCTCCAAAGTAGGCGGCTGAAACAATCCCTCCCTCAAGTTCCCTGGCGCTCTAGCTTCGTGGCTGTGCTGCGTGTGTGGACTGTGTCTCCACTGGGTTGGTGGAACTGGGTCTCCAGGGTAGGCAGAACTCTGGCCTCCAAGTAGGTGGCTAAAAGATTCCTTCCCCAAGAAAAATTCCCTGGCGCTCTGGCTTCATGGCTTTGCTGCGTGGACTGTGTCTCCTCCACTGGGTTGGCAAAACTCTTGCCTGGTAGCCTCCAAAGTAGGCGGCTAAAAGAATCCCTCCCTCAATTTCCCTGGCACTCTGGCTTCGTGGCTTTGCTGCGTGCGTGGACTGTGTCTCCACTGGGTTGGTGGAACTCTTGTCTCCTCCACTGGGTTGGCAAAACTCTGGCCTAGTGGCCTCCAAAGGAGGCTGCTGAAACAATCCCTCCCCAACCAAGAAAATTCCCTGGCGCTCTGGCTTCGTCGCTTTGCTGCGTGGACTGTGTCTCCTCCACTGGGTAGGCAGAACTCTGGCCTTGTGGCCTCCAAAGGAGGCCGCTGAAACAATCCCTCCCCAACCAAGAAAAATTCCCTGGCGCTCTGGCTTTGTCGCTTTGCTGCATGGACTGTCACGAATCGGGCTCAGCTGCCTGCACCCCAACCATTCAAGGCAGCAGGTCCAACCCCACCACCCATCCTTCCTGCTCACTGAATGGCTGCCTTTGCCAATCAGTTCTTGAAAAACTATGTGGGGATGTCATATTCATACCCCGATAGCTCTGTACCCCAAGAAATGGGCAGAGCACAAAGCGCACCTAGAGGAAGCTGAGGACCTGGATTTCCCAGAAATCCCCAGGGCCGAGCAGGCACCCAGGTGCAGCTAAGCTGATGCTGATCTAAGCATAGGCCAGAGCAAACAGGATGGCAAATACAACAGGATATCAGGATACATTTGGTCAGGCCTAGAAAGCCCTTTCCGTCCTTATCAGTAATGCCTCACTAGCTAGGGAGCATTTTCCACCCACCTATGGAACCTATTTCCCCTGCCCATTGTTTACTATGGTCTCACAGATAAAGCTTGCATTTCCCCCTCCCACTGAGGAATGTATTCCCGTATCTATTGTGCTTACTCTCTCTTAATAAAAGACTGGGCTCCGGCAGCAGAGGAGGATCATCATCACACAATCTCACACACTCACATACATGCATGCCTCCACACACATTCAGACACACAGACATCAATGGAACCTTGACAGAGAGACGAACAGGAATGCTGCCCTGAGTGCCAGATGATTGCACCCCAAAACTCTGTGTCCGTGTGATTCGTAACGCAACAAAACCAGTGGTCCCTTTAGCTGGTAGTCCCAGGGGGGGGGGGTCCTCTTCTTCCCAGGCAGCCCTTCTTGCAAGTCGGCCCCCAATGAAAACAGTTACAGGGTTAGGGTTAGGGTTAGAGTTAGGGTTAGGGTTAGTTTTAGGGTTAGGGTTAGGGTTACACCACTTCCGGCGACACGGCAGGGAAGCCGGACGGGGTGGAGGGCAGCGGAGGGTCTCTGCCCTGGAGATGGGCCTGGAACTGCGCCACCTGGTCAAGGAGGGAGTGGGAGAAGGTCTGCTTCATGAGCGAACCGGGCTCCTCGGTCGTCGCGCTGGGGCCAAGAATCTGAGGCAAAGGACAAACCTGCCCAGGCAAAGGCTGGGCAGGCAGCTCGGCTGGGCCACGCTGGTATGGCGTGCCGCTAGGGGCGGTGGTCATCTCCGTATTCAAGCCAAAGAGCTAGTGTTGGCATGGCTGCAAGGAAACACTGTTTTACCTTCCCGCTTTTTATGGTGGTCCCTATTTATATACTTGCATTTCCATGCTTTCGAACTGCTAGGTTGGCAGGAGCTGGGGTTATCAGCGGGAGCTCGCTCCGCTGCATGGCACCCGGGGTTCGAACCACCAAGATGCCAACTTTGCAGTCAACAATTTCGGAGTCTTTGTCCACTGAGCCACCATGCCCCTGGTAAGGAGAGTTAGTATGTGATATATGCCTTGATCTGTCAACACAGAGCAACAGCCAAGTTCATGAGAACCTTGGGATCGTGAGATCCTGCCCTCTGTTCGGGATCTGGTGTCTAAGGTTATTCTCCAACTCTGCTCAGTTTTGAGTGGCAGTACTTATGAGAATTCTCTCATCTTCTGGAAATGGCAGACTTTCTTTGGAAACAGCCACCAAAAACACAGAGCTGAAGAGGAAGGAAAACATCCACCTTACTGGAAATGCATTCAGCACTGGATTTGAGATATTAAAGCATGGACTGTCAAAAGACACATTTAGCATTTAGTGAGGAAAACCAAATTATACTTTATAAATTCTTTGTTTGAGACATGAAAGTGAAGGACTCTTCAATGAACTTTTTATAATTTAGCCTTGGGAAGAAAATAGCAAATACTGGATCTGCAACATTTTCAATTTCACTTGCTCTTTGAAGCTTTTACAGGTAGCACTTGGTTGTTCTTGGCATATCAATGAAATATTGTATTAAGAAGAATAATTTTAATTTGTATTTCATACATTTTGATTTGAAGGAACCTGATACTGTAGGTAAATGTACAATAAACATATGCTAATTCTTATTTAAAGCAGTGTTTGAAAACTAGATAAACATACTAGCTGTCTAATGAAATACCTCTTCCTTCGAAAAAGATCATCTCCCCCTTTAATAAATCCCTCAGATACTTCACTAATACCTTCCTGAAGAATAATGAGTCCATTTGATATTTTTCTGCAAACATGCTCTCCAACCCAATGTCCTAGAGATATGTTGGATGGCAGTACATGTATTTACTGAACATACAGAGAAGCAAGGCAGAAAATTAGTGCCCAATAATTCTCAGAAGTCTGAAGTAACTAGCTACAAGTTACATTACTGCTGGTAACTAGCTATTTTCTAAATAACAGGTAACATAACTAGTAGCTACAAGTTACTTTCTAGGTGTAAAAAGCTGCCTAAGAGTGTGACTACACTATGAATTCACAAATCAGGTTGCTGCAATTTCAGAAAACAAGAGTCCCTTTTCCTGTTTACCTGCAGGCCTGCATATAACCCTGAAGGTGGCGTGGCACCATTACAAAGAACTATCTCACAAGCAGTGCAAGACTTCCAGTATAAGCTGTAGTTGATGACACCTAACAAGGCATTTTCAAGGAATGTTGATTTTTAAAAATTCAGGTATTGTGCCATTCTCCAGTCATTCATAAGGCCTTTATACTGTACAATTGGAGAATTTTAAAATGCAGACTTCTGAGTTCTGCTGGTCCCATCTCTCAGCCTCTGTATACATCACTATTTAAAAAAGGAACAGCATTTGGATAACTGATCACGACTAGACATCTCTTTGCAACCAGAAATCACAGTGGTGCTTGGATAAGCATGTTTGTCAGTCTGCTAAACAGAGATAGCTTAGCATCTCTGCTAGGCAACTGGAGATTCAGACTGAACACACATTTTCTCCCTGTTTTTGAGTTAAGCACTGTATAATCTGGGCCTTAGCTACTTCAAAGATCGAATCTCACAGTATGAATCTCACAGCTCGGGTGTTAAGGTCATCAGGAGAGGCCTTTCTCTCCATCCCACCATCCTCTCAGGTACGTCTCGTGGGAACACATGAAAGTGCCTTCTCAGCTGCTGTGCCAAGACTCTGGAACTGCCTCCCACTAGAGGCCAGGACCGCCCCATCTCTTATTTCTTTTTGGAAACAGGCAAAGACCTTTCTCTTCAGGCAAGCTTTCCCTGAATGATGGACTACCTATTATGTGACTTTTTTAATGAATCTATCATATATACATAGACTTTGTGTTTATAGACTTTGTGATTGCATTGACATTCTCAACGTTAGTTTCCCTCACTCATAACTTTACATGGAATTTTATTCTGTTTTTAACTGTGCGCATTCTCTGGTAGCTTTAATGTAATGTTGTCTTTTGATGCTGTAGGATGCTGTAGTTCTCGATACTTGAATATGTCTTAATTGTACCGGACTGTATATTATCCCTCATTGCTGTAAGCCGTCTTGGGTCCTTTTCAAAGACCAAAATAGGGGTAAAAGTACCCTAAAATAAATAAATAAATAAATAAATAAATAAATAAATAAATAATAGACCTTAGGCTGTGATGCTAAGGTAGAGCTGGCAAGATTTTACAATGCATTTTAGAGCAATGTGTACTCACATTGGGTGATTCTCAGGCCGGTGTCACATATTCCATTACATCCTGACTGATAGATAAATGTTAACTTTTTTTCAGGGATAGGGGAGAGAGGTTTACGGAGGGTTCTAGGCATAAAGTGCTCAGAAGTGGTTTACTGTCCCCCTTTTCTGGGTGTGCTCTGGGACTGTGGAGCTTGCCCAAGGCTTCACATACAGTACATACCTTACCTCTATCAGCATCCCTACAAACTACAAGGCAATGCGGCAGCCACAAACTGTGGGAGAACCTCACCAATCTGCTTTTTTTTCTCCCCGGATGTCAAGAGGTGCAGGGCAGGGTGCCGAAAGTTCAGTTTGCTTTGGGGTACTGGTCTCCTCATTTAGACAGCCGCTCAGGTTCCATTGCCCTTTGAAGGCCATCAGGAGACTGCACTAAAGCATCCCAACCAGAAGCGTAATCTCCAGGTGTAATCTCCAGTTGGGGCACCAAGAACATCAAGCTCATCTTTACAGGCCCACAGAAACACCCTCTTGCTTAGCACAATTTGAGCCACTTTCCTCAGTCCGGATCGTGAGCAGCCATAGGTGTAGCTTTCCTGAGAGGGAGACTCGGGCAGACGAGAGGGCTTCAGCTTTCCCTACTGCATGCCTGCCTGTTCCCCGAAACGAAGGGCCGCTTTCGGTGAAAGCAGGGCGGGCTTCGGAGCGCTTGCACAGGAGGAGACCTCCGTGGCTTGCGGGGAACTACGGGGAAAGTGAGCGCGCGCAGCAAGGAGCGCTGTTGAGGAAACTCAGCATCAACCCCCAGACTGCATCTTCCTCTTCCTCCTCTTCCTCCCTCTCCCACCGTCGAGGGGGCGCTAGGACCCCGCTGCCGCTACTGCTGCTGCTGTTACCATCGTGGAGAAGTGCCTGGGTGCTGCCCACCCGTGGAGACGGAACAGGCAGACTGCGGCAGCTCCGGGTCCCTGTAAATAAATACTGTACCTCCGACCACCCCACGTGAGGGAGAGCCGAGCGGAAGGATAGATCGGAAACAAGAAGGATCCGGCCCCGCGCCCCGGCTGAGCCGCGCGGATCCCATTTGCTCCGCTCGGGAGCCGCTTTCCTTGGCAATGGTAAAGTTCCTTCTCCCGTTTCTGTTCTCTTTCCCGTTTCCTCCTTTCTCTCCTTTAATCGTGTTTTATTTCATCCAGGTTTTTACCTTACTTTCTTCTTCCCTTCTCCTTTCGCGCGATCCCCTTTCTTCTTCTTCTTCTTCTTCTTCTTCTTCTTCTTCTTCTTCTTCTTCTTCTTCTTCTTCTTCTTCTTCTTCTTCTTCTTCTTCTTCTTCTTGAATTCTCTTTCTTCTCTCTCTCTCTGTCTCACACCGCTTTGGCTCTTTTCAGGGGAAGGGAATCACCTGAAAGATTTCAGCAGAGGGGTGGGGAAAGAGAAGCACATATATATATATGTGCGCGCGCGCGTGTCTGTGTGTGAGAGAGGGATCCGTCTCTCTTTCTGTCTCGTGTATGGTGGAACAAGTTTCTTCCAAGCTGCAGAGGTGCGTGCGGGGCGCAGGAGAGAGACCCCGGTGTGAGCGTGCCCCCATGCCCTCCACACACCTGCCTTTCCAAACGCTCCCTCTGAAAACTCCAGAAGCCCGAGTTGACCGTCTCCAGCAGCGAGCGAGGGCGGCAAAGGAAAATCCCGCGGGTCCCCGCCAGGTCTGACACAAGACCCCGGAAAGTGCAGCGCGCCACAGCCCTTTCGATCAGCCCACCGTGGCTACTCGGGCTGTCAAAAGGTCTCCCCAGGTTCTTTGGAAGACAGTTTTCCCGTTACTTCTGCACGCCAAGCCAAGGGTCTAGCGGACTAGATTTTGCAGGCAGGGAAGGTTCATGTTTGCAGACTTCAGCGCTTAAGGTGAGTTGAGTTCTCCTTCACTCAAATGGAAATATCTCCATGGGTGCGGCAGTCCTAGTCCAGATACACCTCTTGGGGACCAGAAGTCGAGGCTGGTTTTCAGCAGAGTCAAGCCAAAGCTCCTAAAGTGACCAAGGGGTTTTAAGGGCTGGTTCAGAAATAACACCTGGCGGTCTTCGAGGGGGGGCTGGGGCGGCGGTACTCCTTTACCTTCCGTGCTGCATATAAACAGGGCTTCATCCCTTAATTCCAGGACAACCATTTGGCAGATCTCCTTTGATTTGTCTTCCTGCCTGGAGCAGAGGGTTGGACTGGCTGGCCTGATAGGCCCCTTCCAGCTTCACTGTTCTATGATTCTATGAGTATGCAGTAAGTGGTGACTAGAAAAAAAAGTGATCCTGGGGCACTGACCCTCAACCCTTGCCCAAAATGTGGATGGCATATTTACCTTGTGATGAAGTCAGCATGTATTCCACTTATGATGCTGAGATCCAATTCTTTTTGTGTGAGAGTAAGCCCCACATTGTGCTAGCTTCAGCTTTGTTGAACTGCCCAACTCTCTCTCTCTCTCTCTCTCTCTCTCTCTCTCTCTCTCTCTCTCTC
>JAHTLZ010000129.1:86285645-86296115 GCA_023846285.1 Phrynocephalus versicolor | reverse complement strand
CTCTCTCTCTCTCTCTCTCTCTCTCTCTCTCTCTCTCTCTCTCTCTCTCTCTCTCTCTCTGTGGAGGGACATAACTAATATGAGATTTTAAAAATTAATGACAGCTCTGTGCCACCTTTTCAAAGCCTAAGGTGACTTAACAAGAAAAAAAATTGAGAGGAATTCACTCAAATCATCTCACCAATCCTTCCAAGAATCATTTAAGGGAGGCCAGTGTTGTTATTCCAGTGCACAGGTGGGTAATTAAGCTAAGCTGAGAATCATATTTTGCCAGTGAAGCCCTAATTGAGTTGTGCTTTGCAGCCAGAATTCCAGCTTCACCCAACATGCTCTTGAATATTCAGTACATCACTCTTACCTCCTCTCTCCCCCGACCCTTTGCTGTCACAGGAGACGTGTTGAAGTCGCTCTTGGAAGCCCCACCCAGACTCAATCAAAATCCCTGCCAAGGAAAGCCTATTTGCCTGGGATCCAGCAATGGAGAATCAATCTTGGGATTTCTTTGAGACGCCCATGGGGAATGCCAGTGCAAACCAGACTCAGCCGGACAAGATGCCCCAGTTACCCTTGGAAGTGCAGGCAGTAACCATCTTGCTGGTACTGCTGATCTGTGGGGTTGGCATCGCAGGCAACATTATGGTAGTGCTGGTGGTCCTGCGCACCAAGCACATGGTGACCCCTACCAACTGTTACTTGGTGAGCCTGGCTATAGCTGACCTAATTGTACTGCTAGCAGCGGGGTTGCCGAACATCTCCGAGGTGGTGGCCTCCTGGGTATATGGCTATGTCGGCTGCCTGTTTATTACCTATCTGCAGTACCTGGGCATCAACATCTCAGCATGTTCTATCACTGCCTTCACAGTGGAGCGCTACATTGCCATCTGCCACTCCATTAAGGCACAGCTGCTGTGCACGGTGGCCCGAGCCAAGCGCATTATAGCCTGTGTGTGGATCTTCACCTCTCTCTACTGTCTCATGTGGTTCTTCCTCGTGGACATCTCCCAGACCATTTTTGCTGATGGCATCCAAGTCACTTGTGGCTACCGGGTTTCCAGGAATCTCTACATGCCCATCTATTTCCTGGACTTCACGGTCTTCTACGTCATCCCTCTTGGCTTGGCCACTGTTCTGTATGGCCTCATATCACGCATCCTCTTCATGAACCCATTGCCGGCGAGTCCACAGCATGCAAGCCAACTGAGCAAACACAACAGCTCCATCAGTACCTCCAGCTCCATGAAGCTCTCCTGCCGGGGAAACAAGAGTGCCCTGACATCCAGAAAACAGGTTCTTTTTGCTCCTTCTGAAGGGTGGCTGCATATAGAAGGTGGGATTAGGAATGGATGTGGGTTGGATACTGTGGCATTCCATGGCCTTCAACATGCCTTACATCATTGTGTAAAATTAGTCAACAGCATTATACAAGGTCTTCAGTTATGTCTACTCTTATGGCCAGCAGCTTTCCAGGGTTTCAGGCAGTTGTTGCATCACCTTTTCCTGGTTATTCTAACAAGAGACGCCTGGTTGTGAGATGTCTGCTGGCAAATACCATTCAGCCATAGTGTTCTCCCAATTGTTCCAAACCAACATTTCTCAATATTTGGTCCTCTAGATGCTTTGAACCAACAATGCACATATCTGACCATTAGCCATGCAAGCACAGCTTCTGTGAGCTGAAAGTCAGAACATCTAGAATGGTCTAAGACTGAGAATCTTTGCTTCACTAAGGTGTTGCCCAAGGCATCGTTGACTGAAGATTTAAATCAGGAGTGGGGAAATTTTGGCCATCTACATGGCCAATGTTTTAGCAATGATGAAAGGTTCAGTCCAAAGCACTACACATAATATTATGTATTGTGAATCAATACCAGCAGCGTCCACCTACCCAGTCTGGCTCTTCTGCTAACAAAGATAAGTGTATCAAAGTCGCAGGATTTGCAGACGAGGCAAGCACCTCAGTGTGTCAAATAGTGGAGCCAGATAGTCCTTGAAGGTGAAGAGATGAGCGAGACAACTCAGTGACATGTAATTCTTTGGTGTTCTCCAGTAGCTAGAGGACATTTGCAAAATGATTTCGAATGCCTCTTCTTTTATAGAACCGGGCTTGAATATCAGGGATTTTTTGCTCCATAAAAAAGGAAAAGCTTTGTTTCAGCTCCACGAGTGTCACTTTGCATGCATGGGAAATTAAAGCAATGATCTTATGGTTACTGTGTTTCTTGGCATCTCCTTTCTTAGAGATTGGAATGTATAGTGAGCTGTGGGCCATTGTTTCCAGGATGCTGCTTTGTCTTCCATTTTTGTTGGCATATCCTTTTTTAGGATTTTGACAGATTTGGTCTCTGTGGCTTGAAACAGTTCTATTTCTATATTTATTGATTAGATTTCTATATACCCCATCTGGCTACAAGGCTCCTCTGAGCAGTTTGCAACACTACAAATTATAAAATAAGACAATGACAAGTAAATAAATGAAATCAAACAATGCAATTTTTTAAAAAAACAGAACAATATAAAACAATATAAACAAATAATACAATTAATTTAAAAAGGCAGAGGCAGTATGAGTCATAAAACCAAATGTGCATCACTGGAGCTGTGTTCCAGACTCTGGGAAGGCCTGCTTAAATAGCTAAATTTTAATGAATGCTTAAATATTCCCAGTGAGGAACCCAGGTGACTTTCAGGAGGTAGAGTATTTCAGAGGCAAGGGGCTACCAGTTCAAGTCATCTCATCAAGCCACACTCTCTGAGGACAGTCCTCCAGGAAGGACCAGGAAGGATCAGCAGGATGACCAATGCTGTATCCCTGCTGTGATGTGTTAGAAGATGAACTGGAATGGGTTGAGGTCATCAGTCTCATCCAGGAGCACTATATATCCCATCTATCCCTGGTGATTTCTTTCTTCTTAGTGCATTCAGAGCAGCTTTCACTTCACTTTCAAGAACTGCAGGTTATTCATCATAGACCAATGGGATTGGGTTTGAATGGGGAGGACTTTTGCAAAGTGTTCAGGGGTGAGTTCCACCTTTAGGACAGCCTTCCCAAATTGAGGCACACAATGATCCAGTACCAAGGTATATCCTCTCAGCACCTGACACTAGAGACAAGAGCATTGTCTATTGGTAGGGCAGGCCCTAACTTGATCCTGTGCCCAAGGTGGTGTACAGAGGAAGTCTTTGCCTTCAGCAACTCAAAGCAAGTTGCTACCTCATTTTTCTCCCTTTATATTCCTTTATGTCAGTGGTATCCAAACTTTGGACCTCCAGATGTTTTGGACCACAACTCCCAGAATTCCAACCCTGTATTGCCAATGACTAAGGACTGTGGGAGTTGTGGTCCAAAACATTTGGAGGGCCGAAGTTTGGACACAACTGCTTTATGGATTTTACTGTTGTTCTCAACTTGAAACTTGACAGGGTAAATTCTTTCATTTGACTTTGGGTAACTTACCCATTTTTCCCCCTCTCATTGTATTCATTGGTTTTACTCCAACCCAATGTCATGATCTAAGGGTGATTTATGTTCCCTATCAAAGCAACAACAAGACCATCTGAGGCTGCAGCGGCTGTGCCTCTTCACTCTTGAACAACAGCACCTAAGAGGTGACCTGACGGAAGTTTATTAAATCATACACGGTGTGGACAAAGTAGATAAGGAAAAACTGTTTTCCCTATCGCACAGAACTACAACTAGGTGGCACTCCATGAAACTTTTGGGTGCTAGATCTCAAACAAATAAGAGAAAGTACTTTTTCACCCAGAGGATCACTGGTCTATTGAACTCCCTGCCAGAAGAAATGGTGACAGCTGTCAGCCTTGACAGCTTTAGGGAAGGATTGGACAAGTTCATGGAGAAGATGGGTATCAATGGCTATCATTATGGGTGTCTAAGGACAACCTCCGGGTTGGAGAGATAGGCAGAATATCTCTCAATGCCATTTGCAGGGAATCGTAAGCAGATGAAGACATCTGCTTGGGAATACCCTGAAGCAAATGGTGAGCCTCTGTGTGAGACAGAATTGCTTCCCTTGGCCACTTGGTCCAATTTCATGTCTGTGGAGTTACCCAGAGGGGCAGAATGAAGATAGGAGGAGGAAAGGGGTCAGGGGCCGAAACAGGTGGAGCAATGGAGGGGCTAAAGAGGCCCTCTTAAAACAACCAGTTCAAACCTCTGACAAAAGTGGGAAAGGGGTGGGGACAGTCAGTGGACTACACCTCTGCCATCTCCTCTTCTCTTGACTGAGGCACCAGTGTAGATCTTTAGAAATCAGGCCCACCCAGTCAGAAGGGCGGCTAGGCAGGAAAGAGCAACAAAGCAACAACTGGGCCATAGATAGATGGCTAGAAAGATAAAGGCCCCACAACATTTTGCCCAAGGATAAATCTGCAAAAGGGGACAAGAGTACACATCACGGATAATCTAAAAGAACTAGTGACTGAAACAGGACTGCTTCTTAAAGTCAAGGGGATCAGACAAATTAGATGACCACACAGAAATTGCTCTGCTTGAGGAAGAGCTAGCACCAAAATTCAATGCTCAGAACCACAAGAACATTCAATTCAGTAACATAAAGGTATTTAGCAATTTGAGGACTGCACAGCTGGATGAGACCCCTATGGGCCACTGAGTCCAGACCCGGCCAAGGAGGCACAGTGGGGAATTGAACTCCAAACCAATGTCTCCACAGCTGGAGCCCTCAACCACTGAGCTATCCAACTATTTTCATTTTCATTTTCATTTTCATTTTCAGAAGATAGAAGGTGGCTGCTTCTGAATGAGACAGCTGTGTTTTTTGCAATGATGATTATTACTCACCAATGAGCTTGGCAGTAACTAGTTACAAATGATGAGTTCCTTATAATTAATTCTTTTTTGCCAGAAATGAAGCTATAGTTTAGTTACAGTTTGTAACTTAAGAAGGGATGGCACAACTCCTTTTGCAAGGTAACCTTAACTTCTTATTTGTGTTTACAGTTGGAAGTGGCTTCACACCATGGAGCAGGAGGAATGTCGTATGGCTTTGGGGCTTATGCTGTGTTTGCCGAATGAAAAGCATTCAATTTTTAAAAAATAATAGAGTGAGAAAGTAAAGAAGAGCTGTTTCAGAACTGTAATTATTGTGATAACTAACTGATTAGTCAATGGCAACTGACTGCGAATGGTGATACCTAATTGAACCTGTAGACTAACGAAACTGTTTGGATGAACAGCGGAACTTTTCACTCTCACAAGAAAAGAAGTCCAGTTGCCATGACTCATCTTTCAGATGACCTCCCCTGGATGACTGAGAAACTTCACAGACTAATTGATACCTATAGCAATTAACTTTTAAAATATCTAAGCTCTGATCATCCGATAGCCATATCCTTCTTTATCTTTATTAAATCTTTTATTCTTGGCTTCCAGCATGATCTCTTCCGTTAGCACTATAGCTATATAACAATACTAAGGGCAATATGAAGAGACATCACTGATCCTGCGGGGGGGGGGGGGCTTTCTCCGGGAATATTCAACAATATTCCTTTGCTAGTCATTTAGGAATAAATAGGATTTATGATAAGTCTAAGCCATGGAGTTTACTCTGGATGTCATTCTTCAACCATTAGTGTTGGGTTGTTGAATGTTTTAAGTAAGGAGTTCAAAAATCTACGGCTCTGAACATAAGCAGAGTGACATCACTTCTAAGTAACTTTAGACCACATTGTAGGGTCAGAGTTGTCAAAGTAAGAAGTGTGACTTTGAGTCCTGGCTCCTGACATATCTCTTTATTAACAAAGGACATTAATACATCATATTGATGTGCAAAGAGAATGGGTGTGGTGCAGTGGTTCGAGTGTCAGACTTAGATTCAAGAGGACAGACTTCAAATCCCTGATCCACCACGGAAGCTCTGGGTGTGGGTGAAGGTGTGGGGGACAACACTGGCAAAGCCATACCTTAAATACAGGTAAAACTCAAAAAAATTAGAATATCATGCAGATATTCATTTATTTCAATAAGTCAACTCAAAAGGTGAAACTATGGTAATATATGAGATAGACTCATTACATGCAAAGCGAGATATGTCAAGCCTTGCTTTTGTATAATTGTGATGATTATGGCATACAGCTTATGAAAACCCCAAATTCACAATCTCAGAAAATTAGAATATTACATGACATCAATAACACGAGGATTGGAAATAGAACAATATCGGATCTCTGAAAAGTATAAGCATACATATGTACTCAGTACTTGGATTGGACCCCCTTTGCATCAATTACTTCCTCAATGTGGCGTGGCATGGATATTATTAGCCTGTAGCACTGATGAGGTGTTATGGAAGACCAGGATGCTTCAATAGCGGCCTTTAGCTCAATTGCATTGTTCGGTCTCATGTCCCTCATCTTTCTCTTGGCAATGCTATGGGGTTCAGGTTAGGCGAGTTTGCTGGCCATTCCAGCACAGTAATCCCATGGTCACTGAACCAGGTTTTGGTACTTTTGGCAGTGCGGGCAGGTACCGAGTCCTGCTGGAAAATGAAGTCAGCATTCCCATAAAATTCTTCTGCAGAAGGAAGCATGAAGTGCTCCCAAATCTCCTGGTAAACAGCTGTGTTGACCCTGGACTTAAAGAAGCACAGTGGACCAACACCAGCAGATGACATGGCTTCCCAAACCAACAGAGACTGTGGAAACTTAACACTGGACTTCAAGCATCTTGCATTGTGTGCTTCTCCAGACTCTGGGTCCTTGGTTCCCAAATGAGATGCAAAAGTTGCTCTCATCAGAAAAGAGGACTTTGGACCACTGAGCAACCATGTTCAGGAGTGGCTTGACAAGAGGAATACAACTTTTGAAGCCCATGTCCAGGATCTGTCTCTCCAGCCTCTGTCTACTCCTTGTGAAAGTCCCCAACACTTTTGAATGGCCTTTTCCTGACAATCCTCTCCAGGTTACGGCCATCCCTGCTCTTTGTGCACCTTTTTCTTCCACACTTTCCCCTTCCACATAACTTTCTATTGATGTGCTTTGATAAAGCACTTTGGGAACATCCAACGTCTTTTGCAATCTGTACCTTTGGGGGCTTTCCTTCCTTATGGAGGGTGTCGGTGATGGTTTTCTGCACAACTGTCAGGCCAGTAGTCTTTCCCATGATTGTGATTCCTTCTGAAAGACCTACTGAGATACCATTTAAAGGCTCAGGAACCCTTTGCAGGTGTTATGGATTTATTAGCTCATTAGAGTGGGACACTTTGAGCTAGAATATTGAACCTTTCCACACTATTCTAATTTTCTGAGATTGTGAATTTGGGATTTTCATAAACTGTACACCAGAATCATCACAATTATACCAAAGTAAGGCTTGACATATCTCGCTTTGCATGAAATGAGTCTATCTCATATATTAGTTTTACCCTTTGAGTTGACTTACTGAAATAAAAGGACATTTGCACAATATTCTAGTTTTTCAGGTTTCACCTGCATCTCATATACCTCAAAATCCCTTATTATCCCCACTGAAGATCTGGAGGCAGAGGAAGCCTAAAACAGCCTTATTAGACACACACCGGAGATGTATTTTCTGTCCTGGTCCATCCTCCCCTGCAAAAATCTGCAAAGACTGAATGTCTGAGAAGGATCTAGCTTTCATCCGAGGGGACTCCAGTTTCTTCCAGTTTATTTGAAAAAAGGAAAAATCCTGCTTTCCAGATATACAAAACTCTGTATGTGTGAAGTGTGTGTGAACAAAAGCAATTATCGTGGCTGTATAATTGTTAATTATGTACCTGATTAGGAAGGCGTTAAATTGCAGAACAATAACCAGAGGGGCTTGCTCAAAACTGAGATCAGATTTAATTAACTGCTCAAATCATTGTTAAGTAAGTGTGTGTGTGTGTTTGTGTTTGTGTTTTGTGTGTGTGCGCGCATGCGCACGCACATCCTTGCGTGCATGAATGTGTGTGTGTGTGTGTGTGTGTGTTTGTAAACTGGAGGTAGCTTCAGATTATGATGTCTTTGTGCTACCCATGTGTTTGGGGCAATATGCTGCCTTCACATCTCTGTTGGATGACGTACTTCTACAGTGCTGTCATTTTTATGCTGGCTCAACCCAAATATTTTAGATTTCAGCAGAAACTCCATCTGCTTGAGTTAGTTTGTGTGTGTGTGTGTGTGTGTGCATGTGTGTGTGTTGTTTTTGTTTTTTGCAGAAGGTTGTATCTGTTGAGCAAATGAACAACTTTTGCATGCTTAGATGAGTGGCATGCATCTAAGCCTGACCGCATCTTCCCTTCTAATTTTAAATTAAGGTAGACTTTCTTCACTGCAGGGGTCTACATTGGGAAAGCTGCTAGAGACCCTTGCATTCAGCTGAAAATGTTTTTATGTTCCCAGAAGAAGAAGAAGCCATACCTTATCAGAGCTCATGGTTACAGAAATACTGTAATTCAGCCGAACCTAGACCTTTGCTGTTACACCATCATATATTTAGTTCTTTTTACTTTCAGACTTAAAAACCAAATAAGAGCTTTCACATGGAAGGATTCTGAGCCCAGGAAACCAAATGCTGCTCACAGTCCAGTGAGGGAGCCATGTAGCCTGCTTTACAGTGGGTAGGAGCCTTGTGGCGCAGTGGTTAAACTGAGATCTTGCAGCCCAAACTGTGCTCATTATCCAGCAGAGTTCAGTCCTAAGTGGATAGCTCATGGTTGACTCAGCCTTCTAGCCTTCTGTCAATCCCATGTAGGGGGCTCCCAGTTGACTCAGCCTTCTCTCCTTTTGACACTTGTTAAAATGATTACCCAGTTTGCTGGGGAGGTAATGTGTAGCCTGCATACTTACTTGTAAACAACGAGAGTGCTTTTTAAAAATGCTTTGGGCTGATATATTAGCACAACACTTTGCTTTTTTCTTTTATTTCCCTGTCTGGACTGAAAGCGGACCATTTCTGTTTGAACACATCTTTTTCTGAAAGGCTGTTCAGTCTAAAGATAAGAAAACATAAGAAGGAAGAGCACAAATTTGATTGTTAACAACAACAACCTGGACCACCGACCGATCAAGTTTTAAAATATCTCCAGAAGCTATAATCAAGGACCATGGGTCATTTAAAACAAAGTTTAAATATTATTAAAGCATTGACATAAACACACTACATGTCATCCCATCTCATAGCCCAGGCCTGCACAACAGGTAGACCGCGGGCTACTGGTAGCCCATGTTCAAAAGTAGCCCACCAGCCGCTAATTAAAAAGTGAGAGGATAAGTTCTCCACCCCTCCCTCCCCCATCCCAAGGACCACTACCGCCCCAGCAAAGTTCTGGGTCGGCCATCCCACTATCTCAGCCGAGCAGGGCAGTTAAAGGTCCATAGCGTAGTCCCCCTGCTCCTCCCACTGGCCAGATGATCGAGCAGTGCAAGGGAAGCATGTGCATGGTCAGCCTTCCCATAGGAATGCATTGAAAATCAATTAATCCGTTCCAGAGGGGACAGATTTCAATGCGTTCCTACGGGAAACCGCTGCTCTACTTACAATTTTTTTTACTTACGAGAATGTGCTTGGGATGGATAAAATTCATAAGTAGAGGTATTAGTGTAGTAGCCCTCAGGCACTTTGGGCCTGAAAAAGTAGGCCTCAGCCTGTTCAAAGTTGGACAGCCCTGTCATAGCCATTGCTCCGGAAAGTGTTACAGTGCAGATCTTTCTATACAGCACTGTGGATGGGTTCCACCATCCAACTTGAAGACCAGTATGGAATGTGGCACTGTATCCTAATTTGATTCAAAGAGATATGTTCTCCATTCTCTTCAGCCTGCACCTTGGTTTATAAGCCTCTTTGGACTTGCTTTGGAAAAATTAATAGCTATAGCTTTTTGTTTTCTTTTCTCCTATGTGCATAGAGTCGGGAGACATGATGGAATCATGAGAGAATCTTGAGTATAAACACGCCGGGTTTCAAATATATGACACCAGCAGTTTCTATACCGGGAATCTTTAAAGTTTTTAAATCTTTTTTTTTTTTTAAGAATGGCTGATACAATTTGTGCCCCATCCTATCTAATTTGCAGTCGGGAACACAAATAGATTTTAACATTTGTTTCACTTTACCCTTGAACCAAATGTGGCAATTGTGCTTCAGTCTGGTCTTCAAGCACATCAGTCCAAATCAGTGCAATTAAATAGGTACTTTCAGGGTTTTCTGAATTTACTGTGGAGCCCTGAGTGGCATACTAGTATCTCCATTGCAAAGCAGCTTGTATGGCTTTTCCCCAAATGCTGCTAACATATGATATGGGTGCATATGGATTCAGCATAAATGTCTACTAATATTATTGCTTTAAAAAAAACTCTGTATATTGTGCCTCCTTGACAGCAACCGGACCCAGTGATCCCTTCCAATTCTGCTGTTTTGAGATGATGATGATGATGATGATGATGATGATGATGATGATGATGATGATGATGATGATGATGATGATGATGATG
>JAHTLZ010000129.1:86251129-86281589 GCA_023846285.1 Phrynocephalus versicolor | reverse complement strand
GAGTATATACAGTATATAATATTCATATTTACTGTAACAGAGTTCCAGGTATCTAGAAATTCTAAATTCTTAATATTCAAAATTCTGAACCCAAAGGGTTATAATTCTAAATTCCAAATCTGAATTCTGAATCTGAATGTTGGGGCTTGTGCACATCCCATCTAGTGGGGGTGGGGTAGGGGTGGAGAGAGATTGACAGCCTTGCACAAATCCAGGGTGCCAAGAGATTGCAATTTACGATTACCCTATGAAATCACCAATTGAATGTTTCCTAGCTTTTTTTTTCATGCAGGGCAATTCTCAAGTCCCCATATTCTTCTCCTTCTTTGCAATTGTATAGTCGAATTGGAATGTTATTCTCTTGAAAATGAGAACAGGTTGTACGAATTAGGAACATGGGATCTTCAAGGTGTCCAAAAGCTCTGGAACTGAGCACTGCAATTGTTCTAAGTGCATGGTCCAAGATTTTCCAACCTGTATTTAAGAACTTATTCAGCACAGTCAATGTCTAGAAATTATAGTAATTGTGATCTAAAGAGACAATAATACCACTGATCATCCACTCCAATATTTACAGTGAATTATACAACCAAGAAGGAACCTGTGTATAGAACCCACCAACTCTGACCCAAGGCATATTTAACTACAGTGGTACCTTGTATAAAGGAATTAATTCATTCCAAATGAAATTATGTTAAGCAAATTTTCCTTTATACAAATTCCCATAGGAATGCATTGAAGTCAGAGTGATCCCATTTTTATGTTGTATGGATTCTCCCCATAGGCGATTATGTTAAGCAAATTTTCCCTATCTCCGGAATTTTTCATGTTGTACAAATTTTATGTTATACAAGCTGTTTGTTATACAAGGGTCCACTGTACTAGTAGAAGAAAATGACACAGTAGCCATCTTAGAGGTTATAACAGAGAAGATGAAGCAAATGTTGTTTTCTGTTGAGTCACAGGGAGCAATTCTCTTGCCCATTTTGGTAGTTCATATCCCTGCTGAACTGCATTGTTAACTCTGAATTCTAACCCTCTGAAGAGGTGGTGGTGCTGAAGCTGTTTCAGAGTTTTAAATTTCAGTAAAATCCCTTTGCTATGCAGCAGATGCACAGAGACTTAAAGTGGAGAATAGCTTCAAGGTCCCCAGAGAAGTCCCCCCTTTTCTCCCCTTTCTCATTAACTGTTTAAATAATTCACCCTGAGACATTTGCAAGAGGAAAGAATAAAAGGTTTCATCACTTACAAGGTTGAACACACCAACAGCAAAACTGATCTCCAACAAATTAAGTAGAGGGAAAGGAAGAATCAAGAGAGAGGTGATATTGGTTACTGCTGGATAGATTGATAATTACTAGAGATGGGCACAAAATGAAAAACAACACAAAGTTTTGTTGTGTTGTTGCATAATGAATTACTTCATTATGAAACGAAACAAAAGAAACTGTTTCAGTCCAAACCGAACCACTTTTTTTGGGGGGGGTTCCGAAAGCAAACCGGGGAAGCTTCTTAGACTCTTCCCTGGAAGCCCCCCAAATTTGGAGCAGTTTGGTGTTCAGGGGCCCCAGGTACTAAGCTCCAAAGTGGATCCCACCAGCAGTAATTTTTAAAGTGTTTTTAAAAAAGAGCTTTCGATCAGATTAGGATGGCAGGGAAAGGTGGCGTGGAGGAAGCAATTACTCACCCCAGTTGAACTGGTGCATAATTAATTGCTTCCTCTGGCAAATTTAGTAGTACTACAGTCACTGTAATATACTTTTGTGGTTGAAGTTCAGCCTGGAAAGTATGACTTAACAAAGCCTTTGTGTGTGTGTGCATGTCTTTGCTTATTTTCAGGGTTATCTGCAATGATGGCTGACTCTCATTAGGGCAGATAAGAGCAGTCGGCTATATGCTACTGCTTGCTTTTTCTCAAACTAGACAAAGGTCTTCTCAGCATCTTGTGAAATGCTGCTGGAGAATTGTGAAATGCTGCTGGAGAAAAATGAAAATGAACCAAAACGGACCCTCAACTAAAAATGAAAAACCGAAACACCATTTTTTTTCGATTCATGCCCATCTCTATTGGACAGTAGCCACCAGCTCCCAGCCACTTACTTCTAGCCACCTGCTCTGTTGCTGTAGCCACCATAAATCAACTGGGAAATCAAAGCAAAATTTCCCATAGGAAATACTGTCATGGAAACTTACATGATTCATTCTGGGCCTCAGAATGAATAATCTAAGTTTCCATTATTTCCTATGGGAAAATTTCCTTTGATTTACAGTACAAGTATTTTGGTTTATGATTAGCATGTTTCCAGAATGGATTATGCTTGTAATCCAAGGTACTTACTCATATTTATCATGCAAGTCAGATTTAGGAAAGCTTACCCATTTTTTTTTACTAAGTCCCTGAATCCTCTTATAAAATATAGCCAGAAGGCATGCTGGCAGAGGGATTTTGGGCATTGTACTCCAAAAGACCAAGGTCTGGCAGAGGTTCTTGAAGTCAGGACGGTCACCTAACTGGGGACCTGAATTTATCCTCAGATAATGCGCAAAACCTGGCTATGGAGCCAGAGATTGGAAGTTCAATTCTCTGTTGTGCCACCCAGGAGAAGATTCACACCGAATGCCCTCGGGCAAGCTGTACAGTCCAAGGGTGCCTCCCAGAAGAAAGGAAGGGATAAACTACTTCTGAGATTTCTTTATCTGGAAAACCCTGAAAAGGGTCATGCTGACTTAGACTTGGCTTGACAGCATTTAATTATCAATATATTGTACAAAGTAGCCTCTGGCTAGACTACTCTTTGGCAGTCATTAAAACATTGGGAGAAGCTCCTACTATGACAAGAGCTATACGGATGTCCTTTATCGTCCTCCTAACATCTTGGGTGGATTAACTTACTGTGAGGATTGTCGATAAACCCTTGAAGGAACAAGAAAGTCTAAAGAGTTGGGCAGATGATATTATTCTCCTCCTTTCTATTTAAAACATACTAGTGCTACAAACCTGTGAGCTTTGGCTTTCCTTTATCTCTGATGTCTGTATTGTTGCTGGAAAAGCTTTTTGAGCAGAGACCTACCATCCACACAGAAAGTGCTACTTCTCTTAAACCCCTTTTATCAATCAAAAACTTTGTTGTTTATGACCATAGGCATTTACAAATACGCAATGCATAGTACCAAAGAGATTGCAGCATTTAAAAAATCAGTTTTAAAAACATCAATTTTTTTTTTAAAAAAAACATGTTTTAAAAGTATTAGCAACAGCTCCCACTGAACTAAGGACCTTTATGTTGGATGGCATTTGGATCCTTAAGAAACCCAGGCCTTAACTTCTTAGCTGCCAATGCAAAGAGTGATACATTATAAGTTATGAATGGCTGATTCTTTTGTATCTCCCTTCAAGGTAAGCGGAGGGCATCTGTTGAAATCTAAGTTCAGTGAGAACTCTACGAAGCTGTGGAAAAGATAGTATCTCAAAATATTGTGGCCTCATATGATTGATCTGGAGTTTGGGATACCACATTGAACACCAAGACTCAAAAATGGTGGCCCTGTCTTGACAAGCATCAATATCAAAACTCCAGTTCCATAGTGTGTTAGAACTAGAATCAAGTCTAAAGAATTTTTCCATAGTGAGATCATAGATCTTTAACTTATCTTGGCACTGCTTCACCCAACCTTCAGTCCATAATTGTTCTAGCCAACAGCTCTTGATCAATGATTGGTCATCCAGGGCATTTAGCCTATACCTGTATCTAAAGCAGGCTAAATCAATTCTAGCACCAATTGAAGGTAGCCCTAGCTCTGCTCTAAGGTGTGCAGAGGGGATCCCAGAAGGCAGCCCCAACAACTGCCTCAATAGTTTATTCTGTATTACTTCCAAATTAGGCTTGGTTCCCTCTCCCCATATTTCTGCCCCACAGAGCATTTGGGCCAGAGTTTTTCTAATAAAACCCCCGAGAGCAGGGTTTATTAGCTGTCCTCCTCTGGCATAAAATAATCTTTTAAGTTATCCAATTGTTCTGGCACTCAATATAGTGGTGGCTTTTACATGTTGTTTCATTTTTTGAATGAGTGCACCTGCTCCAGAGCATGTCCATCTAATGACCAATTATGCCTGGGGGTAAACCCCTTTTAGCTTTTGTAGAAACTTCTGCCTGGTGCCATCTGAAAGGTTTAATGGATCGATTCTGTTTCCGAATTACTGGAAGGTGTTGGGAGTTGGAGAATTAATTTAATTAAAAGAGCCTTTAATTGCCAATCAGCCCTAAAGATGTGATAAGATGGCCCCCTCTTTCTGCAGAATTTCATTGAATTGCTGTGTCATTTTGGCCCAAATGCTAGATCTTGGTGTTTGGGTAGAGAAATACAAAAAAGTCCAAGGCATTAGAAAGAAGCGTAACGAAAGCCTGTTTTGCAAATGTGATGAAATGGAAAATGATTTCCAGCTCAGGAGGAAAATACACAGACACTGCCAATAACCTAAAATAAGGTTGCTAGCTAGGTGTTCAAAGGAACTCTGTTGGTTTCTAGGATGCTGTTTCACAGCAAGATTAGACCTATTGAAATCAAGAAGATTCAGATGACCTGTGACAAAGTTCATTTCATTTCAGCAGACCTGTTCCAGTAAACCCTAAGGCTGAATATAGCCCAAATTATTTTAATTCCTTTAGAATCCAGCTTGAATGATAAAAAAAAGCTTGGAGAATTCACATTTTAAAAAATTATTAGTTACAATTATAAAATCACACTTCCAAGTAGTTAGTTATCATTATTGTTATAATACTAAAATAATGCTTTACTTCCTGATTTTTGAAAGTAACACAAGTTATTTTGCATTACTTAAGAACATAAAAAATGAGTCTGTAAAGCTACAAGATGCTGGCCCATGGTATAGAAATCCTTAATTCTGTCCACACTCTCATAACTTCACACATAATGAAGCATAAGGCATGTTGTAGAGTGGGTTTAGTGATTTCAGCAGTGATTCAGCTCTTAGACATAGCAGGCTGGAGACAGCTTCTAGTGTAACAGCTCTTTATTCAGGGAGAGAACAAGACTGGGGACTGGGGAGAGGGAGATACATTTATAGGAGCCAGGACTGGCTAGGAAAAGATACATTTTGGAGGGAACAATTACAACCAATCACAAAGCTGCCTTTTGGCAGAGACCAATAGGGTTGAGGATCCAAATGCAGCAACTTGAATAAACCAATAGGCCTGTTCCCTTTGGAACAGGAACAGAAACCAATAGGAATACAGCTCAATACACAACAAGGCAGCAGCATGAGATGCAACATAAGGCAGCACTTGAAACATATTAAAATCTTCCTGTACTTCCAAGCTACACCCGTGGAATTATAAAAGGAACTCAAAGTTGCAATTACTTTCCCAAGAGAGCTATATTATTCCACCATTATGCAGCCCTAATATTATATAAAATATTGGGAGAAAGAATTATTTCAAACACATTATCTCCCATTTCAAGGACCAGAACATTCAAATTCTCTTTATAGAAACAACTTGATCACTTTCTGTCTTCTTGAATTTTGCATTTCCCTGCTAAATTTCCTGAGAGCTTGCCATCTACACCTGGCTGAAAAAAGAGGAAACAGACAAGGATTTTAAAAATGCATAAAACACATATACTAATCAATATGAAGAAATGTAAATGTGAAAGTAATTACTATAATTTAAATCAGGTGGCCAATTTCTATGGGCTGAGTCAAGACTATGAGGGCCTCATCCCCAGATGCATTGCTCTGTTTAAAATGGAAATATGTCTCTCTCTCTCAATAAATAGATATTCCTTTTTTTGCATTTAAGTACAGAAATTTCTCAATAGTGGTGGTGGTGGAAGTGGTTGTAAAAAAAAATGTGGGAGCTTTAAATAGCCTACAAGAGAGTGGAGACTAATTATCCTGATTTTTCAGATGTAGTGAATCCACCCTGGGTTTAAGTCTGAAAGTTACAACAGCTGTCTTACATGTTAGACTTAGTTGAGGATAGCAGTGATCATCTTAGATAGTTGCTCTAAAATCCAGAACAAATTTACTCCCCCTGTAAATCTGAGTTTTTTACAGGTGGGTTAGGGTTAGGGTTTTATTCAAATCATGTTTATGGGATACTAACTTAATTTTAGCTATACTGTATACAGGGCCGGCGCTAGGTTTTTTTGTGCCCTAGGCGAGGGGTGGCGGCGGGGGGCCGGGCAGGGGCCGGGCAGCAGCAGCAGCAGCGGGGGGGCGGGGCAGGGCGGCAGGGGGGCGGGGGACGGCAACAGGCACGGGGGAGGCGATGGGTGTTGGGCGGCGGGCAGCAGGGGGTACGGACGGCGGTGGCCAGCGGTGGGGGGGCTGTGGGGGGCAGCAGGCTGCCAGCACGCCCTTTCCATTTTGGCGCCCTAGACAACTGCCTAGTTCGCCTTAATGGATGCGCCGGCCCTGACTGTATAAATGAAATATATGGTTTGCCCCCTCCCTGACTGACCAGGTGCTAACTTTGAAGGGCTACTTCAGTGTTCTTTTGTGGCCTTCTTCTACTTCATATTTAAACCACATTTGGATGAAATTTTCTAGAAGCAAATGAAGCCTTTAAAAAGTCTCGTTTTGCAGACACATTTTTAGGTTTTAGACATTAGACTATTTCATTAAATCTTCTTATCTATTTAATTGTGGCAGGTGATATTGAATTTTGCAAGCACTGTTTTTTCTCTGTCTACATTATTTGATATTGTTATGATCTATCTGGGGAACCAGACTGTGCCAATAAGCAAGAGAGACATCTCCTAAATTAAAAAATGTAAACTACCAAGGGAACACCACGAAATGTGCCCAAGAGGATGAATCAACTCATTTGATTTCATGATTATTTCCAAAACACAATAACAATTCCTCTTTTCAAAATGCCAGCAGCTGATGTTCTGTTGTTGGTTTTCATCTTTTGGGTGGTAGATCTCAAACAAATAAGAGAAAGTACTTTTTTACCCAGAGGATCACTGGTCTATGGAAATCCCTACCAGAAGAAGTGGTGACAGCTGTCAGCCTTGACAGCTTTAAGAAAGGATTAGACAAGTTCATGGAGAACAAGGGTATCAATGGCTATCATTATGCATAGCTAAGGACAAACTCCGGGTTGAGAGAGAGGCAGGATATCTCTCAATGCCATTTGCAGGGAATCGTAAGCAGGTGAAGACATCTGCTTGGCAATAGCCTGAAGCAAATGGTGAGCCACTGTGTGAGACAGAATGCTGGACTGGATGGGCTGTAGCCTGTTCCAGCAAGGCTGTTCTTATGTTCTTATCTCACAACGATTTATTCTCAGCCCAGTTAGCGGTGCTTTTATTTGAAATGATGTGATATTGAAGAGGGGACAGATTTGTTTTCCATGGCTTCAGTGACTAGGACTCAGAGCAATGGTTTCAAACTACAGGAAAAGAGATAAAATTTGAACATTAGGAAAAACTTCCTGACAGTTAGAGCTATTCGGCAGTGGAATATGCTGCCACAAATGGTGGTGGAGTCTCCTTCTTTGGAGGTTTTTAAGCAGAGGCTGGATGGCCATCTGTTGGGAGTACTTTGATGAGGTTCCTGCATGGCAGGGGGTTGGACTAGATGGCTCTTGAGGACTCTTCCAACTTTATGACTCTATGACTTCTGTGACTTCTGTGATTTGGCTCATTCCAGGAATTACACGAGATAAATGTCAAAAGGACCATTCCCACAGTGTTCTAAACAGTGGGCTAAATGCCCACCTGATTGCATCACCATTGACATTTCAAGTTAGTCATTAGAATCCAGACTGCCATCCGCATCTTTCTTGTAAGTAGGAAAAGGTCCTCATAAACATATCCAGTGGTCTCCCAGCCTCCACCATAAACAGTTTAGATGACTTGAATCATACCTTCAGTACCTAGTTGTATATTCAATGCTCTGTTGACTTACATGGAATAGTATTATACAGTTTCTATTTGGGCAAATTTCAAGGTTAATGTGCTATACATCATTTTTATTAAATAGATTATATTTTAAGTAGAATTTGTGAAAGTCCTCAGGAAAGGAAAGTAGACAGGTGGGCAGACCTGAGCTGCAGGAGGAAGTAGAGGTCAGGGAGTCAAAAGTTCAGACAGGATCTCAGGTTTACCCATTCCCAAAAACTTCTTATGATCATCTGGTTGTATAGGAGGTGATGCTTGGAGGGGACCAGGCCAACAATGCCTTGTGGTATTTCTTCCCAGAAATGAGAAGGAGTTGAAACTTCATGGCTTGATGTCAACTGGTAGCTCCAAGCACTGAATCAGCAGGATTTTAATAAGTGTAGACTCTCTATTCAGCAATGAATTAAATGAGATTCCTCTGGTGTTTAGCTCCACATCATTAACTTTTCTCCATTGCAATTTCAGGGTGTTTTTCATGTATTTTGGGACTGTAGGTACACCTGGCAGTATAAGTGTGTGAGAGATGCTACAGAATCCCTTGTTGGGGCAGTGGCTTCTGATTGTGGGCAATTTTGTTATATCTTTTTATTGATGTGATAGGACTGCTTCTTCTTTTTTTCACAAAACACAAAGATGTGGTGACTAGATAGAGGTAGCAGATTGGTTTTTGTGGTCTTATTATGACTCAAACTGAGGTCTTTGTTTTCCAATCTCCCAGGTGACAAAGATGCTGGCTGTGGTTGTGATCCTCTTTGCTCTTCTGTGGATGCCCTACCGCACCCTGGTGGTGGTGAACTCCTTCATGGACCCTCCTTACTTAAACATCTGGTTCGTCCTTTTCTGTCGACTCTGCATCTACCTGAACAGTGCCATCAACCCCATCATTTATAACGTAATGTCTCAAAAGTTTAGAGCTGCCTTCAAAAAGTTATGCAAATGTGAGCGGAAGAGAACTGAAATTGCCACCCAATACAATGCTCCGGTCTTCTATAGCACTATGAAGGACTATTCCCATGACAGTTCTGACCATGACATAACAGAACAAGAAGATCTCAATGGTTTTCCACCGGCAGCAAGGAAAATTAAAACTTCCAAATAAACCTGTGACACTATATACTAGCTGTGGTAGCAACAAATACCTATGAAAGTAGTTTCAGGAATATAGATAAAAATGCATGCTGTAATAGGCTTAAGATGTCCTTCTTGCGATTTGGACAGAATGTATTCCAACAGCTCACTGGTTCCTTTTGTGTCAGCATTAACGTAGGCTCAAGGTTGGTCAACATTTTGCATTATTCAAAGCTGTACAGAATGACACAGTATAATGGACCTTCTTGTAATGGATGTGCAAGATCCATATTCAGCAGCTTGTTTGCCTCTCACCATGATTACACTCATGTATGTATATATGTATTATTTATTTGTTTGTTTATTCATTCATTCATTCATTCATTCATTGCTTCCCAGTGTGGCCCATCACCGTAAAAAGATTTTTAACAAGTATAAAAACTAATTTTAAAAGGCAGCATGCTTTAAAAACAGAGGAACAGCAACTCGAAAGGCCAGTTTTGAAGCCCATTTTATACATCAAAAATCCTACAAAACAAAGCATTCAATGCCTGGAAACTGATACAAGATGGAACCATCCCAGCTTTTCCTGGGAGAGAATGCCTCACTCAAAGTGCTGCTGCAGAGAAAGCCATGTCTCAGGTACTCCCCAACCTGGCTTCCTGGAGTGATGGGACAAGTGACAAGGCCTTCATTACATTCCTATCAGCCCAGTCTCAATGTTTATGATGGACGAAGGATGCCTCAAGATGAGAGGTGGCTTCATTAGACTTTGGGGGGCGGGGGGATGGCAGTTTCGACTACAATTCCCAGAATCCCCACCCATCATAGAAACAGGTCATGTAGCCTAGGGGATCCTAGGAGTTGTGGTCCAAAGATGTCACATGTTCAAGCTCCATTAAACACTTGGGCTTCCTGTGTCATGTGGACACATGATTCAGGTCACATAGGAGGCCTCCACAGCATAGGAAGCAAGTTCCCTCCTTCAGCATTCCTCTTCTGAACGGTGACGATGGGAATGTTATACTGTACAAGCAAAGCCATCAAGGAAGTGGGCTTTAACATCAATTAACTTTCTGTCATGTGTGTCTGAACGTCATGGCAGGACCGAGATTTGCAATCTATTAGAGTTATTAGAGGTCCCTTCCTATTTTGGAAGGTGATGGACTCTACTTCACTGGAGGCTTTGAAACAGAGGTTGGATTTGGGTTGTGTTAGCTGTAGATTTCCTGCTCGAGCAAGATTTTAGCCTTGACAACCCTTAGATATTTTCCTTTTCTATGGGTCTGTGACTGTGACTGTCACCTGCAGAGGCAGCTTAAATGGAGCACCCAGACATTATCGGGTCCAGCGTGAAGACTTCAGGAATAACTAGACACACTGTTTATGCTGGCTGTTCCTTGTGGTTTAATACATTTTCTAACTCGCTTTATCTTAACTCTGCTTCCCAGGCGCAGCCAGAATAGAGTTTTAAAAGAAATGTATCAGACTAAACGCCTTTTAAGGTAGCAAAAGCAATCATGTTACATAGTTCCTTGTCAAACCTAGGCAGATAGTTCTGCAGAAGAAATGAACAATGAAAAATTTCTTTGGTAAATATACTTCTCACCCCATCCCAAGGGGTCCAAGTTAATTTGCGTATCTGGCACTACAAAACCTCATAAAACCATGAGAGACCGAGGGCTCAATCATATAAGGAAAAAGGACCCCATTTATAATGATGCTTTTCATACCTCTGTAGTGCCAATAACTTTTTCTTTGTTGGCCCTGTGGTATATACCAGTAGGAGCATTCATGTTTCTAACTGCATTAAGAACATTAGAACATAAGAACATAAGAAGAGCCATGCTGGATCAGGCCAAAGTCCATCTAGTCCAGCTTCCTGTATCTCACAGTGGCCCCACCACTCCCCAGCATCTGGCACTTGAACTGTTGGCCCTGTGGATATAGAGGGATGCTCTTCTCCCTCTCCACTTTACTCATGCCCTGCATTATTTTGTACATCTCAATCATATTTTGTGAGGGGGAGAAGAGCATCCCTCTATATCCACTTCACTCATGTTATATTTTGTTCCTACTGGATATTAGATTCTGGGAACTGTGACTTAAAAAGCTAAATCTTCCCATCTCTAGGGCATACCAATGTTGGAATTGCAGCCTTCTGCATACAAAGTATGGCCTTCCCCACTGAGCTAGGGCCCTTCCCAGATGACATTGTCATGAACAGATTAAAAAAAAAAAGATGTGACCCCGTGCAGTTCCCTTGTAGCCCATTATAGTGGTGCAATGCTCTCATAGCATATGATGCTGATAATGCATCATAGGCTACTACAGATGTAATGATCCAGCTGGCAGTGTATGATGACTCTTTTTCATAAGGCATAATGAAAACCAAGGCTTAAATTGCTCCAGAGAGATGAAGACACACTCCTTCTAAAACTTTAAAGGTCAGTGTGACTGATGTCCTTGTTCTCAAATTGCAGAGTGAATCATGTTGTTTTTCTGAATAGCAAATTTCATTGTAATAAATGTATTTTATTTTGTTTCTAATTTGGTGTGTGTCATTTTAGTATTGCTATGCCTGTCGCTGGCTATTACCCTGTTTATACCAGCAGCCACAATGATGATGGATAAAAAATGTTTCCATGCTAAACATTTTGTAAATAACCTGCAAACAAAGTCATGCAATGTATTTTGGAGAAGGGCAAATGATACAAACCATAACAGCAGCATGAATAGTGACAAATGTACATTAAAGTAAAGCATGATTTTTACTTGCAAGAGGCTGTTCGTTCTTTACTGATTTGTTGCATTATATATATATATATATATATCCTGTTTTTCTGACAAGGACCTCAAGGCAACATAAAATAGTTTTTCTCCCACACTTTTGTATACTCATGCTAGCCTTTTGAGGTAGTTTAAGCTGTGATATAGTCATGGGGTTAAGGTGACTCAGGGCCAAACTACATAATCTATATATTACTTTTCTTTCTTTCTTTCTTTCTTTCTTTCTTTCTTTCTTTCTTTCTTTCTTTCTTTCTTCAAAAATAATTCCACAAATAGTGAAATACATCCTTTTGTTAAAGCTATGTGATTTTCCTCACCTATATATCTTATATTTAGTGTGCTTTACTTTGTGATTGGTTGCTGGAAGGTAAACTTATCCATATTTTTCCATCTATAAGACACCCCCATGTAGAAGACAACCCCAACTTTTCCAACCCAAAATTACAGTTTTATAACAGAGTGGTTCTCTCCTCACTGGTACTAGTCCAACATGCTAACTACTATGGTGTTCTAGCGTGAAAAACCCAAACATAAGAAGTGTCAAATTCTCCATCCTTTCAACTCAGAATGAACATCCTGTGGTCTTGGTGGTGCCATTAACGTTTTCAAAATTATTGGGGCACACTGTCGCCACTGTCGCCCTTGGATAAGAGCACTTGCTCTTATCTGCGGATTTCAGTATCCACAGAGAAGTCCGAAACTGACCCGCCCCTCCAGATACAAGGGTCCTACTGTAGTGTGTCATTAAGTCAATTCTGACTTACAGCGACTCTTTTCAGGGTTTTTTTGGTTAAAAACTCACTCAGGCGTGGTGACTACTCCCAGTTTCTGGGGTTACCCTGGGGATGTGCAGCTGGATCCACTCACTCTGGATCTTCATGGATACACAATGGGAATCTCAACCTTTTGCTCCACAGCAGGATACCCAACTCACTGAGCGACCCACTCAGCCATTATAATTAATAGAGGTTGATTAATCTAACCCATGGTTACCTAGCAGTCTTCCCGAGTGCTCTGAATCTGGTCTGTCCTAGTGTGAAATGATTAGCCACAGTAGCTGCCAAAGAAATTGGGACTTTTGATGAACGTGTATGAGATGGGTGGGCAAACTGCAGCTGCCAAGCCAAGTGCACCAACCACGACACTCACCCTGTGTACCCTTCCAGAGATGTGGTTTGCCTCAGGGCCCCATGCTTCCTATTTCTAACAAGAGAGTAGCTGTACATAAGGTCTAAGAGATGATGTTTTCTCTATATAGGAAATCACCTGCCCAAGACAGAGGGAGGGCATAATACTTTGTTTTGAAAGCAGCAATTGTTTTTCATTGGGCCATGACTTTATTTATTTTATTTATTTATTTTATTGTTGGGGCAATGGACACCTCCAAGGAATTCCAGTTGGTGTGGCTGAAATAATTTGATGTAAAAATCTTAATGTAGGAGGGTTAATGGCACTGCCTCCTGTTGCCTACACTTTGGTAAGCTATTGAAGCAGAGTGTTGTTCAATATATTTATATTAAATGTCTAGGTTTTACCCTAACAATACAGCTAATGGAAATTCTTCTTGTTGGTCTGAGGACATTAAATTGGATGCTACTTAACTAGAAAGGGCATTCACAATGGTACCAACATAGCATAAAATCTGCAGATCTTAAATATATGCTGAAGTGGCCGTTGAGGGGGTGAGGGAGTCAATTAATGTGCATTTAAATAATGACTCCCCAGTGAAAAACAGCGTGTATACCCAAACAACCTAGTCTAAACCGATGCTCTTTTCTTTGATTTGGAATTAATGTGTTCATTAACAACACACAGCAAGCCAAATTTGAAAGATGGGATGAAACAAGGAAATTCGCAGATGCAAGGGATTCTGGATGAGCAGAGACTGTCAGGAAACAGTTTGGCATAGCGAAATGGCATGCATGTTAAATAATGAGCTTGTTAAAACAGCACAACTCTTCCATAGGAGAATTATTCCAATTATAATTATCAATTATGTGTGCATCTGTTACTGGACTATACTGGTTTGGATTGCAGAAGTCTGTATTGGGAGTTAATCCTTTGATGTTACGTCCTGTTAAATGTACAAAAATGGGGAATATTACCTTTAATTTGTACTCCCAGAATTCAGCACCAAATTCTGTATTCTGATCAAGAAGGCATTTTTCTCTCCCTTGAATAGGCACATATTTTACTGCATAATGGCAACATGAATGCGGGGAGAGATGGACAATACCGTTCTTCAAAAGACCTCCAGTTTACGAATGTGTGGTATTGCCCTTCTGTATCCATGATCCCAAATGCCAGGAAATGTTCTGATGTTGCCGCACAATATTGTGCACACACTGACAGCAAGAAAAAGGACGCCAAGTTTTACATAGCAAAGGGCAACATGATGTTGACAACACCAATGGCAATAGTCAGGATGGTCATATGCTCACTATCATTCACAAAGTGACACCAAACAAGGACAAATCCCAGAAGATGACTCCTTTTTCCCATGAGTTAATGATTGAGATGTACAAAATAATGCAGGGCATGAGTCAAGTGGATAGAGGGAAGCTCTTCTCCCTCTCACAAAATACCAGAACTAGGGGACATACATTCAAATTGAGGGCTGGGAAAGTAAGAACAGACAAAAGAAAATATTTTTTCACCCAGCGCATTGTTGGTCTGTGGAACTCCCTGCCACAGGATGTGGTGATGGCATCTGGCCTGGATGCTTTCAAAAGGGGATTGGACAGATTCCTGGAGGAGAAGTCCATCACAGGTTACAAACCATGATGGAAATGTGTAATCTCCAGGCTTAAAATTGGGGTACTTCAAGGACCAGATGCAGGGGAGTGGTATCAGGAGACAGATATCTAGTCTCGTGCATTCCCAGATGCATCAGGAAGCTGGACTAGATGGGCCTTTGGCCTGATCCAGCATGGCTCTTCTTATGTTCTTATGTTAATCAATCACCTCTCACCTAAACACAAAACAATTCCCAGGGCTTTTTGACAAGTGTGAAAAAACAACCATTCTCTTTCAAAGCAAAGTGTTCTATTCCACCCCATAGCACTTCAAGCACTCTCTGGGTTGTTTACAATTTAATTCTGCAGGCTACACATTGCTGCCACCACTACCACCAGCAAGCTGGGTACTCATTTTATCGACCTCGGAAGAATGAGTTGACCATGAGCCAGCTACTTGGGATTGAACCCCAGGCTGTGAGCACAGTTTTAACTGCAGTACAGGCAGTTAACCACTGTACCACGAGGCTCGTGCTACTTTCAAGATAAGCAAGACAGGTCTTTTCAATTTATTTCATCTATTTTAAATCTTAGGACATCAAAGGTTTTTTTTCCCTGTATGGGGGAAATTTTTTACTTTGAAAAAAATCATAACTTGAAACCCCTTTGTCCAAACACATTGCACAGAGCAAGAGCAGATTTTTTGATCGACAAATCTGATGTTCAGTCTTAAGGTTATAATGCGTGGGAGGCACTGCCCCCTTTTTCAAATTGTCTTGTAGAATGCTATTTTGCTCTGCTGCACAATAATATCAGTATTGTGCAGTGATAATTATGAACATTCTTTCTGGCATGACAATGTTGCACTTATAAGAAGTTTTATAGTAAGAAACTGTTCATCGTTCACACTCCCATCACTTACATGGTACAGTATGATTCTATAACAAATACAGCATAGGGTTTAGATGAAAGGGGAGTGATGTGAACTTTCTCATCAGACTAAATGATGCCCTGACATTTTGGAAAATTAAAGGATACTGCTATGCAAAGGGAAGAAAATATTTTTGATTTCACTGTGTATCACATTTCATGCACAATTCCCAATTATCTGAAGCCACCCATTAAAGAAGACTCAGGACTTGGCTAGATGGCCCAATTCCAGGAGGCTGGACTGGGCTAAATTGGGTTGCTTATGATTGCTATGAGATGCCTTTTACCATTTGGTGCAATACTGCAAGGCTTGGGTGGTTTGGGGTCTGGAGGCCACACCACACCTCAGGTGACCTTATCTGCAGCCTCCATTTAAAAGGAAAGAAAAAGAATGAAAGGCAAAAAAAAAAAGTCCCCTGCTTGTCCATTTCTGTCTTCTTCTTGAAGGAAGCTCCTACTGTCACTGGGTTGGGAAACTCCGTCTCATTTGGGGGGCATGACTGTCCCTGCTCAGAATGAGCTGCACAGTCTGAGCGTTCTCTTGGACCCGACACTATCTATGGAATCTCAGGTAGCATCCGTGGTCCATTCTGCCCATTGCCATCTGCAGCAGATTGCTGAGCTGTATTCCTATCTGGACACAGGGGCTCATTGGTCCATGCATCCGTAGTCTCAAGGCTGGACTATTGCAATGCTCTCTATGTGGGGCTGCCCTTGAGGCTGATGTGGAGACCCCAGCTGATCCAGAGCACAGCAGCCAGATTGTTTATTGTTGACTGGGACTAGAAAATATGATCATATATTCTCAGATCTGGCCACCCTGCACTGGCTTCTGGTTTGGTTCTGCATTGACTTATGACATACAAAGCCCTAAACCAGTGGTTCTCAACCTTCCTAATGCCGTGACCCTTTAATACAGTTTCTCATGCTGTGGTGACCCCTTGCTCTGCTTGGAAGAGGCCACAAGCCCACTTGGGCAGGCCATTTTCACAGGTGCCATAGAGAACTTTCCTCTAGTCTACAGTCGCCCTCAGGCAATTGCAGCCTCTGGTGCCATTGACTGACATCCCCTCCAGCCTATCAAGCTATAACTCACTCTTCTCCCCCTTCCTCCCCCCCCTCCTCCAGACCCAGCAGTTTGTGTCTTTTTCTTCACTGACTCATGGTGACCCCTGTGAAATGGTCGTTTGACCCCCAAAGGGGTCCCACCCCCACCCCCCGATTGGGAACCACTGCCCTAAACAGTTTGGACCTCACCACTTGTCAGAGCACCTCCTCCCAGCGAAAGCTGCCCATAATACCCCATCTTCCCAGGCTAGGCACTTGAGACAATTAATACCACGAGAAGCCAGAAAGGGAAAAAAAAAATAGAAATAGAGCCTTTTCCGCCATTGTCCCTCGCCTGTGGAAAAACCTTCCACCAGACATCTGCCTGGCCCCATATTTGGCTTTCTTTAAAAAACTATTGAAAACTTGGCTATTTAAGTAGGCATTCCCTCAAATATAATGTAATTCCAGTGTTGACCCATGAAAACATGATTTTAACTCATTTGCCCACCAATAACAATATAGTACATATATGCTATTTTACGTCACTTTAATTTTATTTTTATTATGCTACTGTATTTTATGTTTGTTGTATTGTATGAATTATTTGTGTTTATTTTGCACTGTATTGTACTCAATAATTGTTGTTAACTACCAGAGTAGCCTCTCTGCCAGATGGGCGGTACAAAAATCCAAAAAATAAATAATAAAAACCTTTCATTTAAAAAAAGGAAAAATCTAAAAGCGATAGCACACCAGCACTGCTCAAAGTAGGCTTTTTTTCTCTAAAAAACCATCCAATCTTTCCTTCCCCTTCCTCTCCCTCCAGGAAGGAGAAGAGGAAAATTCCAGTTTCCCAAAATTATAAAGTGGCTTAAGGGAATAAGCCTTATCGGGAAACTGAATGTAAGCCATTCACTTCGGATTGATCCCAGTGATCATGGATGCTGGAACTGAACCAAAACCAAGAGATCCAATGCACACCTAAAACAGATTAGGCCTTGATAGGGTGTCCAAAATTTGTAGGTAGGCATGCTCGATGAACAGGCTGTTTCATGTCTCCAAGGAAACCAAACAGTGTAGAACAAATCCCTGTGTACTAACGCTCTGGTCAGACCCCATCTGGAGTACTGTGTCCAGTTCCGTGCGCCTCAGAGGAGGGAGACCAGGATGGTTGAAGGTATGGAAGAAATGCCTTACGAGAAGCGTCTTAGGGAGCTGGGACTGTTTAGCCTTTCAAAAAGAAAGCTAAGGGGGAGGGGGGATATGCTAGCTATGTTTAAATATTTGAAAGGATGTCATATTGAAGAGGGAACAGGTTTGTTTTCCATGGCCTCATAGACTAGGACTCGGGGCAATTGTTTCAAACTACAGGAAATGAGATTCCATTTGAACATTCGGAAGAACTTAATGATGGTTAGAGCTGTTCGGCAGTGGAAGATGCTGCCACGGAGGGTGGTGGTGGAGTCTCCTTCTTTGGAGCTTTTTAAGCAGAGGCTGGATGGCCATCTGTCGGGAGTACTGTGATGGGGGTTCCTGCATGGCAGGGGATTGGACTGGATCGCCCACATCTCTTCCAACTCTGTGATTCTATGATTCTCTAATGCCTTTAACTAGGAAAAAGAAGTGGCATTTGAGCAGCAGCCTACAACCAATGTGAACTTCATGCCTAGAGATCACTTTTTTGGCCAAACTGACTGTGGAGAAAGACTAAATTAAAACTAACTTTCCTCATTCCCTTCTGCACTTTAGAGGTGACTGCATGTTTAGTCAGTGGAACAGAGGTTGGCAGGAGCAAAGGGGGAAATGTATAACAGAAGGTTTTTGAAGGAAAATGTGTGCATTCTCAATCACTCATTCTTGTCAGACTGACTGATACAATAGCTTGTGCTTTTTTTCAAAGAGCTATTGTGCAGTGATGGATACAATAGTTCAAATTAGTCCATATACAATAGCATGCATTGATAGCTGAGAATGTGAAGAGTACTTGAAAAAAATCTCTTTACACAGTCCTCCAAAACTCATCATGCTGAGACCGCCCCTGCACCAATGACATTTTCCATCTCCCTAAAAATTATAAGACCTATTTGCTTTCATTGTTCACCTGTTCTTTTGGGCAAGTATCTACCAATCCTGCACAAATCAATGGTCTTTATGCAGAATGTTGTGTAGAAATGGTGTTGTTTTGTGCAGGGATTCTATTCATTCTGTGCGGATTGGTATTTCTTCCAGAAAAAACATGACCATGAAACATAATTACAGCCTGCATGCTGTAATTTAAAAACTGTAAACCGCCCAGAGACTACTTGAAGTGGTATGGAGTAGTATATAAGCAGAACACTTTGCTATCTGAGAAATCCTGTGAAGCTTCCTACAGGAAATTTCTTGCGGGGTAGAGTGGCGGACATACACAGAGGGAAATATTGCTAAGAGGGGGATTTCTTTCTTCATTTCTTCCTGAAAGCAAGAGTGTGAACAAGAATGCTGAAAACAATGAGAATGACAGCATGATGAAGGCCTTTACTTCCGAATAGACATGGGCACGACTCGGTGAAATCCTCGTTTCCATTTCCGTTCCTCGTTTCCATTATGTAACGGAACGAAGAATGACAATTACTCCACCAGAACTCGAACTCGAAACCGACTAAAGAAAAATTGGGTCTGATTTGTCGTGGTGGTTCCTGGCATCGCAGCGATCGCGCGATGCCAAGCGGCACAGAAAAAAAGTCTTAAAAATTAAAAAAAACCCTGATTCCCGGCCAAAAAAGCAGGCGAAAATATGCCTGCCTGAGTGAGGGCACCTACCAGAGGGGTGGTTTCTGGGGGGGCCTCCCCCCCTCTCCTCTCCTGGGCTGCGCACCCTCATCATCTCGCCAACTCGCCATGCCATGCGGTGCGGGTGGGGGATCCAAAATGGGGCGACGGCAAGCAATATTTATTATGAAATCGTGGTGGTCCAAAAACACACCAACGCACCACAGAAACATGCGAAAATAGCTATTTTAAAACTGCCTGTAGCAGCAGTGGGTTTTTCTTGCAACAAAACATCTCCAATTCCATTTATTTTATTTTATTTTATTTTTATTTTTATTTTTTTACACCTGCGCAGTGCGCAATGATGGGCTGGCCATGAGAGTGGACCATGCAATTTTTTGGAGCCATTCCACCAATTGCATGGCCACTTGACCAGGTTTTGACCGAGACTTCTGGGATGTGCCATTCGGGCATAAAAAGCCCACTAACCGTAGCCCGAACCCGAACCCGAACCCTAACCCTAACCCATACGCCAGTACACTGTCCTTCTTAGTGGGTCAGAGAGGCACCCAGAGGTGCACCCCACGAACTCACCCTAACCTTACCCGTAACTCTAAGCCTAGCCCTTGCGCTAACCCTAACCCTAAGCCAAATCTATACTCACATTGCACTATACACACGCAAGTACAGTTCCCTTCTTAGTGGACCACAGAGCGCCCAGATGCAATATCAGCAGTGGGCCTGCGGTCAACAGAGAGGCACCCAAAAGAGAGGTGCCTCTGCCACTCAACTTGGTATGCATATCCAATTGGCTATGCATGCCATTTTGTAGCGGGCCAGAGGAGGCACCCACCCACAGAGGTGCCTCCAGGAGCCTGCTTTCCCTTCATAGCAGGCCAGAGGAGGCACCCACCCCAGAGAGGTGCCTCCAGGAGCCCGCTCCCCCCCAAACCAGTACTAACGACAGACAAAAAAAAAAAGACAAACGAAATGACAATTTTTTGAAAAATTTCGCGAAAAACGGAAATAAGCCGAAACAGGCCGGCTCCGACACACGACAACTCGAAAACGTCATTTTCCCTGGTCGTGCCCATCTCTACTTCCGAAGGTAGGTTGTGATGCCAGATCAACCACAACTGGCATCTTTCATGCTGACTGAATATATCCAAGCCCACCTGCAGTGCAGAGGAACATCATGAGTACATGCGGTCATTCTGAAATCCAAGTGCACAGCAGGAGAACAGCAGATATAAACAAATCTACAGTATGAATCCAGTTGGGTGAACAGATGTCACTACTTTTGTTTCGGAGAATAACAAAATCAGAACAGTAGTTTCAACCGTGCACTTGACAAAGGCCAGCAAAAGCCCTGTGTCTGTTTGCCCCATTGGAAAGATAAAATTAAAATCTAAATGCATCTTAAATCTTAGAGATGCTCCCTCTGCTGTTGACAACTGATGGTTGTCTATGCTGGGTGGAAATGGAATGGTAAAGGATGAATGAAGAATCCATGATAAGTTATTTTCTTTCCTGAGACTCCATAATTCCCAAATTGCCCCTGGCCAGACAGAAATTATACAGTGCATAATGAATTGCTGTGTGTGACGTCCAAGGAACCCTACACAATAAAAACCATGCATATTAAAATGCACTTATTTCAAATGATCGTAAGTCATTGCTTGTTCCAAGTAATCTATGATTTTTAAAATATGGGGCTATATGTCTACATTTGGGGTGGGGTGGGGAGACACAAACAGGAAGGATGAAACTCTGTCCTTTTTTTAGAAACCAAAATGCTGCAAGTTGCAACCAGACAGAGATCAGAGGTATGGAGGAACAGAACTGCAGTACTGGGCGGTTTATCAAAGCCTAGGATGTGAACCCCTAATATCTCCCAGCCTTTGGCCATGTTGGCTTCTATCTAGATCTTAGAAGTCATACTCCAGAAGTGTAACTTTTCCAACTCCTATAATCTACTTAGCTGACTGGATAGCTCAGTAGATTAAGTATCTGGCTCCAGAGCCATAGGTTGGATGATAATTCAAATCCCTGGTGTGCCTCCCAAGAGAGAACAGCCAAACTGTGTAGTTTTGTGCAAGCTCCAATCCCAGGCACTGGTTGCCCTGAGAAGAAGGGAATGGTAAACCACTCCTGAGTACTTTTCCTAGGAAACTTTGAAAAGGAGCTCCAAAAATCAGATTAATTATAATCTATCTGCTTAGGTCTCCTCTATCATATACAACTTTCATCCCAGAGTATTCAGGGACTGTTTTTTGTTTGCTTGTTTCATTTTCCCAACTCCGACATACACATTCCCAACAAGAGGTGTTTTGAGTTTTCTTCTTCTACCGCTGCTGGATGAGGTATTTAGGAAACTGAAGGGAATTCTGAGACAAGAGTAACCCCACCCTAGTGGCATCAGTGGGGAAGAGAAAACATTTCATCAACTCCCACTGGCATGTAAGTTTCCTTTTTGGAGAGCTCTTAAAAGCCACATTGATTCAACATGGGATATAAACTGGGGGTGCGGGGGAGCTGAACCACTTTTGAAATGATAGCTAGTTAGCTACCGTATACCTGAAAGTCTTGATATGGGTCTAATTACAATTGATTGGACCAGAGAACCGAATGCATCTCTTCTCAGAGAACAGACAGTCAGAAGGGTTAAAAGGTTCCTCCAGATTCTTAAAGCCAAGGTGTTATTCATTACTTTCTTCTGATCTTCAGAAGAAGTCATTGAGATAAATGCTTGAGAAATGTCACTAACAGGGAGTGACATCCTTTTGATGTCCACAGGCTTTTTCCGCACAAGTCTTGCTTCAGCTCTTCTGCCCGAATGAGTATCTCTTAAGGAGCCATGCTTATCCTCAAAGAGAGGGATGGGTTTATTATTTTATTTTATTTTATTTTTGCCTATCACTCCATCAGTTTGCTAGAAAACATGGCTCTGCTGTCTTGAAATTCTGGGAGTTGTAAATAATCCCTCCTCTCCCACAAAAATGGATTTATCTCATTTTTGGATGCTAATGCTGGAAAGCATACCATTGGTATGCACTTTATTTGCAGAATGTCCTGAATTTAATCACCAATGTCTGTAGTTAACAAAATCAGATAACTGGTCATCAAAAACTACAGGCAAAACAGGGCTAAACTGGGGAAATGATTTTCCTCAGTCAGGAAGCGGAAAATAGGAACTGAGGAAGAATGACATAGCAGTCCTTGATACGCTGCATATCCCCCTAAGCCAGGAACATTATTTTTGGCAGCTAAATTCACAAGCACCTTTTCCCTAATGATAGCCAAGTTACTAACTGTTTCCTGCTTGCATGCTGCCTATCCATGAAAAAGTCAGATGGCTGCCTGATACATCCTCATGGGAGTGCTGGTGGTGGTGGCTGCATATACCTCTCACCTCCAGATACCCACTGCATCCCCTGTGCTGGAGACAGAGCCTAGGAAAAGGGTCTCTGAAGCCATATGTCTGTGAAGATTCTCAGTCATCCAGGCGAGTTTATCTGGAAGTTGAGTCATGGCAACTGGACTTCTTCTCCTTGAGAGACAGAAACGTTTCGCTACTCATCCAAACAGCTTCCTCAGTCTGAATACGGCCGACCCTACAGAATCATCAAGATCAAGGGGCCACACCCAGTGCCTTAACATTCACAAGAAATTCAAAACTAGAATATACCAAACAAAAGGCTCTGCTTAACTCTCTATACCCCACCCTGTGCAATGCAGATTGGAACTGAATTCACTGATAGCCCCCTTCACCTTTTATCTTTCCAAAAATTATAACATTTAATGCCTTTCTTGCTGTGTACCAGACAGACTCTTCTTCTCACATCCTCTCCCGCCACCTCAGCCTGCGCTGACTCTCTTCTCTGTCTCAGCCTCAGAAATCTCAGGGAGAGAGAAACACTGAGCATGCATTAATTTCGTTTATGTTTTATTCATGCCAAAATAATGCCCATATTTGCTCTAATCAAGTCATTTAGATAGCTGATATGGAAGGAATGAGGATGCATATAACATACATTAAAATTAACAGAAAGCTTTTAGCTTAGCTGAGCACGTACTAGGTTATTTCCAGCATGTTTTTAAACAGAAAAAAACCTGAACCTGCTAATTCACCCTGTGAAGCTTGGTTTTCAAATTTCTATAATAAGCACACCATTTTCAGCATCTAGCAATGTGCAAATCTATAATAAGCATGAGATATGAAACTTTAAGAGAAATGTTCTTGGTTTTCTTACTTTAAAATATATATATATATATATAATGGGAACATACATTTCTCAATTAATCACAAACTTGGAGGGGGCAAGTAACAGCATAAATGGAGTCAAGATAGGGCTATTAAGAAACATGAAAGCAAAGAGCCCCATTGCATGGTGGTTAAACTGCAATACTGCAATCAAGCCTCTGCTCACAAGCAAATCTGAATGGGTTCAGGAAGACAGCTCAAGGTTGTCTCAGCTTTCCATTCTTCTGAGGTGAGGAAAATGAGTACAGTACATAGCTTGGTGGGGCAGGGGGAGAGGGCAAATTGTTTTTTCCATAATTATACTGTGTTGTAATTTACGAAGGTATCCTTGGACTACAGTAGTGGATGTAATAATTCTTTGCAGTCCAATACAGCTGTTAAGAGACAGAGAAGGTGTGTGTGTGTGTGTGAGAGAGAGAGAGAGACAGACAGAGAGAGAGAGACAGACAGACAGACAGACAGAATCAAGTGTATGACTTAATTTTTATACACAATGACATATTTGAAAGAAAGCAAGACATTCAAATGTCAAGATCTGTCCGTTACACAAAATGGACAGAAAATATATAACTATAATATCTACTGTGAGGAAACTGAAAAAGTCTTATGTGCAAATAGGTGAACATATGGTCTAAGACCATGGCCAAAAGGTCATAAAAATATGAGAACTGCACAAGATTGCAAGTGGGAAATGGACACAAAGCCACCCCCCCCAAGTTTTTCCATTCGCTCTCGTCTTCCATTGAACTTCATATAATTAGTTGAGAGCAGTAATCAGTAGCCAAGGTACGATGGAGCAAAGCAATGGGCATCTAGAAAAGTTGAAGTAGCAGCACCCTGTTGAGATGGCCTCCGTAGTTTTCTGGCCTCCCTGCCATCAGTATATTAATGTAATTAGTCAAAAGCTGTTTGTTTATTTTGCCATCCCGGTTTTAAAGGGGCTCTTGGAGTGTCCCAATCAGCACATAATTCTTGGCAGTTTGATTTTTCAGCTCAGAGAAATCAAAGTTTGCTCCTCCACTCCAGCTGAGACCTCAGACAGAATTCTGCTCCTTCTCTCCTTCCCTCCCTCCCTCCCCCCATCTCTCTCCAGTACAAATGCCTATATTGTACAGTGGACCCTTGCATAACAAACAGTTTGTATAACATAACACCTGTAGAACATAAAAAGTTTCGGAGATAGGGGAAATTTGCTTAACAGAATTGCCTACAGGGCGAATTCGTACAACATAAAAATGGTCGCAACTAGGGATTATTCCATTTTCAATGCATTCCTATGGGAAATTTGTATAAAGGAAAATGTCCTTAACAGAATTTCATTTGGAATGAATTAATTCCTTTATACAAGGTACCACTGTATTACATTAATTGCCTACCTTGGATAACTCACACTGTTCTATCTACAATGAAAAATCCATGTTCTTGTGGAAAGACTCGCACAATATCCACAGGAAAAGTGTGTGACTTTGTTCCCAAGAAAAACAGGGCAGGTTGTGTGGATTTAGGCACCTAAAACAGGATGGGTGGACGTGGACTACATCACCATGTCACTCTTTTCAGTCCTCTAAAAATGTGGCCCAGAGGATTTGAGGACCCTGCAAAATGGGTAGCAGGGGTGGATTATTCAGACCCCTCTGGGAAATTGGTGCACTATACAGATATAAAAATAAATAAATAAATGTGATGCAAACTAGAGAAATAAATGCAAATCAGGGAAGGGACATCTTTGGTGAGCAAAGCCCTTCCAACAATAGAGGGCAGATCCTGGATGCCATCCTATGTCTTTCACTTTGTTTACATTTTTATGAAGCAAAACCATAGGAACTTAAAAACATTTCATAACACATGCTGCCATGGAGGGTGGTGGAGTCTCCTTCTTTGGAGGTTTTTAAGCAGAGGCTGGATGGCCATCTGTCGGAAATATTGTGATGAGGGTTCCTGCATGGCAGGGGGTTGGACTGGATGGCTCTTGAGGTCTCTTCCAACTCTATGAGTCTATGATTCTATGATTCTATGAAATTTGCTGTTTTGGACTACAGCTCCCAGAATCCGCCAGTCAACATGACCACTTTCCGGGAGTCATAATCCAAAAGGTAATTTTTTCCAAGTTTTGAAAGTGATTGTACATAAGGAAGAAGTAAATATGTCCAATCACTCTAACAGGCTAGATTGATATAAGAAGCCAAGATGTCACACAGAGTTCTGGAAACTAAATTTCTTACTTCTTCAGAAGCATAATTTCTTACTTCTTCAGAAGCACCAAAACTCTGGATTAGAGATGGGCACGACTCAGAAAAATTGTTCGTTTTCGTTTTCGTTTTCGTCTAGGGGTCCGTTTCGGCTCGTTTCCGTTTTCGTGAGCTAATTTTCAAAATTTTTCGTTTTCGTTTTGTTGCGTAACGAAAATGACAAATGAAAACGAAAACGAAAAATTTTCGTTTCTTCCCATTTAGCTCCATTAAGTGCTTTTCCAGTAACGAAAAACGAAAATTGGCTCGAAATTAGTCGTTTCGTTTCCGTTTTGTTCCAGTTTTGAGCCGTTTTTCATTTTTCGTTTCATTACGTAACAGAAACGAAAAACGAAAATGGAAACGAAAATTCCGCTAAGTCGTGCCCATCTCTACTCTGGATACATCTGAAGTGATGGCTTTTACATGTGAAATTCCAACTGATTTTTCAACTTCCACTATAGTGCTTTATTGCACTACTTCATGCTATCCACTCCTGCTACTGGGCATAGCATAATCTCCATTTGAACAGTGCATTCTCTTTTACATTACATGTTTAAATTTATACTGTGATTTAAACAAAAGCATTAAATATTGTTTAAAAGTTTTTGCTTAAACACTACTTCGATATTTTCCCCATGTGGGAGATCAAGGGCCTTAGCACAAGTGTAAACTTTGTTTTGTTGTTTACAGAAACCACGGTGCTAAAATGGTACTGATTAGAAATCCAACAGAAAGCATCACAAAAAGGAACTGGTGTGGCAGTAGTCCGGAGCTGTTTAACTTTTCACAACATACATCAAAATCCTAAAGAAGACTATTACAGCTATCTGTACCTTGAAAGGCTATCATGCTGTTTTATTCCTTCCAAAAATAGGTTAGACTTTGTGAGCTCAAAAGAGAACCTTAGAGGGAGATGCAGATGAAAAAAAAAGATTAATAATTGCATCAGATAGATGCTGTGTGTCAAAATCTCAAATATTCGCCAGGATCAAACGGAAGACTTGAGCTTCCTTGATATGCTGCCTTAGTACAGGGATGGAGTGGCTACTTCAGACACCCATTAATACACCCCATGCACTTGACTCTAAAAGAGAAATAGGCCAGGCAAAGGACGAGAACTGTCTGGAATCCAAGTTGGAGCAAACTCAAAGTTCAGCAGAACTGAAGATGTAAGATACTCTGCAAGGCAATTGATACCATCAGTCATTTAGAAGAAATGTCTGCCTCAACTAGACAGCACTGGGGATTTGCTACACTTCTCATCCTCAGAAATAGATCAGATTATTCAGACAGCTGCATATAGCGATGGACCTCCAGCCCTTTCCAAATACCTCCTCTTGCATTCCAGCCTGCAGCAGGAGATACATGGTGGCCCTTTTATAGGAATTGATTTATCAGCTCTAGACATTTGAGACCTAGCATTAATTTATGTCTTTGACATACATGCACATGGACAAGCCCTCCGTGTCCACAACCAGAGAGCCACAATTACAGAAATAGGGCTTTGGCGCTTTTTTTTTTTTACAGCCCAAAGATGAAACACCAACAGATACAGTGCTTGAGGAGTCCTCTCTTGATAATATATTGCTCTTGAGCAGTTGTTTCCAATCTTGGGTCTCCAGATGTTCTTGAGCTAAAACCTCCAGAAGTCTTCACAACTAGCTGTGTTAACCAGAATTTCTGGGAAATGTAGTCCAACAACATTTGAGCCATTGTTCTAGTGAGTAAAGACTGGGGTGAATGGGTGGGTGAGCAGAGGTGTCTTAATGACTACAAAGAACTCAAGTAATTTATTTCTTGGTCTACAGTTTCTGGAAGCCCCTAATAAGTATGGTCACCAAGAGATTCTGGGAATTGTAATTAATCCTTTCGAGCTCTATGATAACTTTTTGCTTTCCATTTTTACAGTAGTTACAAGAACCAAAAGCACATCAGCTAGACCATGGGTCCTCAACCTAAGGCCCCGGGGCTGGATGTGGCCCCCCAAGGTCCTGAATCCGGCCCCTGGGACTTATTGCAACCCCCCACCTACCCCCTGCTTTGCGAACAAGCCAGCCTCCGCAGCTGCTTCTGTTGCTGAGGCAGTTCAAAGCAGTGGGCTATGTCGCTTCTCCCACTCCCCCCAACTACCACCCAGATGATCAACATGCTGATCTAGCATGCTGGCTAGTGGGGCATTCAAAGTGGGAGGGCTACGGCAAGGTCCCCCACTCCCTCCCCCCTTTTTTCCATGTTGGCCCCTTTTTTTGGACTTGGGTCCAGCCCCCAGTGGTGTCTGGGGTGTGGTGGACCGGCCCACTGTTTGAAAACTTTGAGGACCCCTGAACTAGACTAAATCACTATAAAATTGTGTTACCCTTGGTAATGGTTGGCAGAAGATGGGAAGAGTGACCTTTCTTTGAAAAGGCAGCATGTAATCTTCACAATTTCTTTCCTGTAAATGTGTCAACTCTTCTATGCACTTCAACACATGAATTCTTTCTCCCTTTCTGATGGGATATGTAGATGAATCCCTGGAATATATGTCAGTGGCTTATAACCAGGGCATGATAGTGGGTTCCCTGTCCACCATTTTGTTGTAAAGCACCCCCACCCCCAATTTGCTTCAGATGCAACCACAGGTAGATACCTTTTTCAGCACAGGTACACTGCAAACACATATAGGAATATACTTTATATGCCCTATTTTTAAGTATCTCTCCTGCTTCTTCCTTATGTCTTTCTCCCTCCCTTTTTGCATACACCCATCTATGGAATATTCCTACTCCTCCAGCCTTGGCAGATGAAGTCTCCAGGCTGTTCAAGCTAATAAAGGAAATCATGCTTGGGACATGAATACTAACAAGAAATGCTCATGGCAAGAGCAAATCATATTCACCATATCTTGTCTACATACATTTTCCCTCCCTCAGGACATCCCTCTGAAAGTTCAGATGCCTCAAGTTGTTTCCCATCTTCTGGAGACACAATACTTTCTTTAAAGTTAATTACAAAAGCCCAATGTAGTCCTTGCGCTCTATTATACCAGCTGTGTCATTAGAACAGACCAATCGTTTAAGATACATAAATGACTTTCATGGTCTGCACTTTTTATATCTCCTGTGGTTTGTAAATTAGATTGCTTGTTTTGTGTTTGGTCATCAAGCAAGGGATTTGTTTGGAAAGCTGGTTCCTCAGGCAAAAAGTTCCACTAGAATTCTCTCTAGGAAAGACAAGCCCAATTTTAGCTTCTAATGCTGTGCTATCTGTAACGTGCTGACTTTGACTGGCTCTACCTTCTATGTCACATAAGTAGATTGTTGCTTTCCATATGTTGGACAGTGGTACAGTATCCCACTGAAGTACACTGAAAAAATTAAGCAGGTTGATGAGACACACTTTCCCACTGTGGGAGCATCATGACACTCCTGGTTCACATTAGTTTCAGCTCCCCTGTGTTCCAAATTAGTTCACAATCACGTGGCAGTCATATTTTTAAAGTCAGTGTGTACATTGTTTTAATCATTTCCCCCCCTTTTTTGATTCAGTTACTCCAAAATCACTTGTTTTCCCCCCTCTTGATCTTTAACATAAGAACATAAGAATGTGAGAAGAGCCATGCTGAATCAGGCCAAAGGCCCATCTAGTCCAGCTTCCTGTATCTTACAGTAGCCCTGCCAAATGCGTCTGGGAGCACACAAGACTAGATAGCTGTCTCCTGATACCACTCCCCTGCATCTGGCCCTTGAAGTACCCCGGTTTTAAACCTGGAGATTACACATCTCCACCATGGTTTGTAACCTGTGATGGACTTTTCATCCAGGAATCTGTCCAATCCCCATTTGAAGGCATCCAGACCAGATGCCATCACCACATCCTGTGGCAGGGAGTTCCACAGACTAACAACATGATGGGTAAAAAATATTTTCTTTTGTCTGTTCTCACTCTCCCAACACTCAATTTGAGTGGATGTCCCCTAGTTCTGGTATTTTGTGAGAGGGAGAAGAGCGTCCCTCTATCCACTTTACTCATGGCCTGCATTATTTTGTATGTCTCAATCATATCCCTCCTCAGGCGCCTTTTTCCAGACTAAAGAGCCCCAAATATTTTAACCTTTCCTCAGAAGGGAGCTCCTCCAGCCCAGTAATCATTTGAGATGCATGGCCTGCATTTACCCTTCTCTCCCTCACCCCAAACATGTTGATTCAAAAACTCAGCCAACGAGTTGACAAGTTGCTCAGGTACCCCCCACCCCTTCTTTTTCTTCCCTTCTGCAAGAGGTCAGAGGAAAGAAAGACAAAATAGAAGCAGATTAAAAGAGAAAAGACTTGTTTTTAATCTCTCAAGAAACCTGTCTTCTTGGCAGCCAACGTTAGTAAAATCTCCACAAATCCAGACACAATTTACAGGGCATAAATGTTCACAAATATTAAAGCATTTTTTAAAAAAAGTGAGATAAGAAAGATGAAAGTTAAGCACCTTCTTGTCCCCATTTAAATAACACCCTTTCTGATTTTAAAAATCCTTGACAACCCCCACCCCTTCATGCTTAGCTGTCTTAGAAACAATTGTAAATCGATTTCAAGTGTATTAAAATCAAAGCAAGTACAATAAAAGGTTGAATTGATACACTGCTTATCTTCCATTGGTGTAACTATGTAAGAGTGTTTTTAAGAAACAAACATCGATAGATAGATAGATAGATAGATAGATAGATAGATAGATAGATAGAT
>JAHTLZ010000129.1:86239936-86251119 GCA_023846285.1 Phrynocephalus versicolor | reverse complement strand
ATAGATAGATAGATAGATAGATAGATAGATAGATAGATAGATAGATATAAAGGGTCCCTTTATGGTCACACCCTGGAAGCAATTCTTCCTAGCTCAGTCCAGTATTATCTTCATCCAATCCCATCCTATGCTTAATCAGAAATAATAGCCAGGGCTAAAATCCTGTCAGTTGCCATGACTGCTTGAGTCACTATTTTCTGGGCTGCCTGTTGTGTGGCTGTCCATGCCTTGGTTGTGAAACTGAACACACAATCGATGGCTGACAAAATGGATAAACACGTTTTCTCAATGCTCTTCCCACATGTAGTGGAATTTCAGCCTAATTCCTTAACTAGGGTTGACTTGCAAATAGGCATCATTGCTTACTTGTGTGTAGCTAAAAGCAGCCTGGGGCTGACCCTGCAGGTCACCATGTTCCTGCTTTAAAACACTTGTAAAGGTTACAAGAATTTAGCTCTTTTTCCTGCCCTGTAACAGCTTCCAATAGCCAATCCTCAAACAAAGTGTACTAAATGCAAGATACATTGGGGGGGGGGGGGGGGGGAGTGTTTGTGTAACTTGACACAGCTCATTGTAGCTTCCCTCAGCATCCTATAGCACTAAGGCCACCAAGCAGGCATTGGCATTTGTACAACTGCACCTAAAGGGGTTTTACCAATTTGATCTGTTTCCCCTCATTTTAAAACTGCTTTTTTAAAACTGCTTTTGAACTCTTCTCTTTTCCTTTTTTATTTTGCATTATTTCAGACAAAGAATTTTTGTTATATCCTGCCAATGCATTAGCAGTTCCAAAAATGATAGAAAGTTGTCTCCTAACTCTGCTAGAAGCCATACTTTTCCTGCAGTTAGCCATCCATGCCAACGAAATGGAGGTTCAGTTCTATACTTAATATAATGTTATATTGCCTATCAGGGGTTCTCTCTGGGGCCCTGTCTTTACCACTAGTACAACAAGCAGGTGCCTCTGTTCAGCTGTGGTCAGCTGCTCGGTTTTTCCTATGCCAGGAACAGCTGTACCTACAGTATTTCATTTGCCAAAGGAATGAGGATTTGTTTCAGAGGAACAACCAAATTTCTCCATATTCTTTGGAAAGTAGCTGAGATTTGAAATATTTGAGAGTAGAAAAAAAGGGACATTGACAGGTTTTTCATATTTGCTATTGAAGCCACTGCTTGGCAATTGCTATACTGGTCACTCTTTAAATTAATTTCAACTTCATAAATCTGAAGACATTCCAGAGTATGTTGGGAGTCTTGTGAGCAAATAACCATTGCATCTATACCTACAATAAAATTTCACCAAATCTGACCTTTTTTTGAAATAATATTGATGTTACTATCAGTTGGATTTTGAGCATAGGAGACCAACACTCAGTTTTGCTTCAGGCAAGCAGAGAGCAATGGTAGATCAATATTCTCTTTGTTTGATCCTCCCTGTATTTGTACTTGTATATATTTTTTAAATTAAGGACTACAGTTGAATGCCAGATGTCTCTTCTGCATAGCTACTGCTGCTGAATTATTTAAAAAAGCAATCTCCCTGGTTTTCTCATGCAGTGTTGAAAAAGAATAGATAGTTTTCACAATAAAAGAATATTTGTCAAGTACTATATAAAGTATGCTAAGAAAGATTGCTGGACTCATCAAAGACTGCTAATCTGTGTGGGGTTGGAGATTTGAAGTTTTAATCTTATTTTATAGAACCTCCAGAATCCCTCTGCATAGGAGATTCTGGGAGCCGGGAATTTTTAAAAAAACCTAACATTTCTGCTGGATTATGACATCAGCAGTGTGTCACTTCACACTTGAAAAGATGACACCGCAATTGTGTTGGAAGCTAAATTATTTGCAATAAACCTGCAATGTGAGGGGAAAACAAATTGGTGACAGGGGAATATACACTGGAATGCAACAATTCAGAATTCACATTTTTCTGTATTTTCCACACTAATGAGTTAACAAATGGTGTCAAATGACAAAAAAAAGACTTATGAAATCAACACTATTCACTTTTTTCCCTCTGGAAAGAACACATGGAAACTTGCATCATTAATGAATAGTAGCTTTGCATAATTTCGTTGTGTGATCAAAATCTGTGCATCCTTAATTAATCTCTTCACAGGAATTGTCAGGACATTACTCACTGACAGGGCTGGATCCTCCAGCATTCTGAGAGTTCAGTAGACATTTAGCAGTAGAAGAACAGGATGCACTTAGCATCTGAAAAGAGATGTGGAGTACTCTACAAATTAAAATCCCAATTCTTCTGTGGACAGTTTGCAATTACATCAGCACTTGTCAAGATGTGCATTGTGCTGAATGAGAATTCAGTTTCATCATGGGAGGTTGGTTTAATTTCCTCAAAGAGGAATCTGCAAGAAGCAAGGAAAACAATAGGCTGAGCTTTATTGTTGTTAATCATCCAACATCTGCTCTTCCTGCACTAGTGCATTTCAAGTTTTAAAGCCATCTTTTCCTTTGCACATGCTCTGTGTGGTAGTTCACTATATTATTCTAATTTACAGATTGGGAATTCTAATCCTAAAAAACAAAAAACACACCTCAGGCTGCCAGACCTTGAGAATGAATGCTCTTGAAGCTTTAAAGGACAGAGAATGTAGAGAATTTCGCCTGAGGTGATTTTCCACATTACTGTAATATGTTAGCAGTTGACTGGGCATTTCCTCTAGCAGGATAACATACCACACTCTTCAAATACAGGGTTGTGGATTTATTTTAATTTTAATTTTTATTGGTACCAAGATTGCATTATTAATTTAAAAATAAAGCCAGAGGACTTATTACTGCTCTTAAAATGGTGTGTTTGTTGTACATTGTATTTTATTTGAATGAATTCGTAGTTGTAAACTATACAGCAAGTGCTGTACATGATGACATGGTATACAGAGTTAATTAATTAATTATAGGGGGGCATTATTTTCCTAATGAGCTGGGCTAAGGCACAGGGCCAGGCTAAACAAAGAGGAGGACAGCAAATTGCAATGCTTAATAATTTGACCATTTTTCCTTGACGCCTACAAAGCAGAGTCCAATCGTATGACTGTCCTTTTCCTTCGGAACCATCTCCCAAGTGAGTTGTACCTTGAAGACTTCTGTGAAGATTCTCAGTCATCCAGGTGCGTTTATCTGGGAGTTGAGTCATGGCTACTGGACTTCTTTTTTGAGAGATAGAAACGTTTCGCTGTTCATCCAAACAGCTTCATCGGTCTGAAGACCTGGCTTTTTCGTGAGGCATTTGGCGACCTTGAATAGTGTTTTTTTTTCCTGCCATCTTGCTAGATATCTCTTCTGTTTTGCTTTGCCTTCATATTAGTATAGCTATTTTATTTCATATATTTTAACTTTTGTTTTCGTATTCTCATTATTATTTTTGTTGCATTGTTGTTATTTATTGTTTGCTTTTTAATGTTGTAAACCGCCCGGAGTTCCTCCGGAAGACGGGCAGTATATAAATTTATAAAGAAACAAACAAATATATAAATAATAAGTCCCAGTGCAACCCTTTCCTTGGCTGCAAAGTAGCACGGAAGTACACACAGTGACGTTGTCAGCTGCAAATCAGAGCTCGGTTTCATGCAACCGTTTCCTACACTACACACTCAAGTAAGGTTCTGTGTGGAAACATTCTAAGCCACCAACCATTTCTGAGATATGTACAATAGCTCCTCTCACAAATGTCTGATCCTTGGTATCAGATAACAGCACAAAGGCTGTATCATAGTTGAGTGCTATCTAGTGACCTCTGACTTACAGCAACCCTATGAATATGGCCTCCAAATAGCCTTGTTCAGATCTTACAGACTGCCGAGTGAGTCCATCTCATAGCTGGCCTTTTGTTTCCCTGCTGCCTTCAACTCTTCCTAGAATTACTCTCTTTTCCACTGAGTCTTCTCTTGTTGTGATATGCTCAAAATACAACTGGATAGCCAACAGTGTCATCATTTTTTTTGTTCTAGAAAGAGTTTAGGGTTGTTTAGATTTAGGAGGAACCACTTATGGGACTTTTGTATTGGCCAAGCTCTCCAGCGGCACCATAGTGCAAAGGAAGCAGTTGGCAGGAAACCCTCTTCTTGACATTCTCTTCTTCATTTATTAAAGGAGCTTTCCTGGTTAGCTCTCAAGTATCAGCACCATGGCAGCAGCAGGGCGAGTCTACATAGTGTGCTGCTAGTTTTCAGAGGGTGAAAATCGGCCCACCCACACTTTTCCTATTTTTCTCAGTATGGCAGTAACATGAAGACATGAATCCAAACTAATATTTCATAACTCTTAAGATAAGAAGCTTTTAACTGTATCAATGGAAGCTTTTGTTTATTCCACAGCTAAGGAAGAAATGTGTGCATCCAGGTATTCAAAACCCTTCAGATTCGGTTCAATTACAATCTCCAGTGCTACTCAACAAGAAACAGAAGCAGAAACAAAAAGAAAGCTTTTCAACACTGACACAAAGAAACTCTAATCAAATCTTTTAGATGAGCTCTGACAATACCTATTGCAGTCTTATAGATGGGTCCTCAGCTTTGAAGCACTGGCTTCAATGGCTGCTCAGTGAAGTCTGGACTACTGGCAGGCTGAAGGTTCTTTCTATTTGAGATATTATTCTGATAGCTCCCGAATCTTTATTCTCACAAACAGTAGCAAGCAATTGCTCATAGACACCATCCATTCACTAGACTATTCACCATTTTAGAAGAGATGTAACCGGATGAATGAACAAAAGGAAATAAGAAGGGATTCTTTCCATCCAGACGTGGGCTCTGAGACCCTTAAAATCTTTCCAGCATTGTACACTTTCTAGGTGTGCCATATAAATTATCAGCAAAAGAATATTTTATGTAACAATAATTCATGCTTATAGAAAGATAAGAAGAGCATCATAAGAGGCTATTTTTGCTGTACAGTCTGCCTGGTTGCTACCTTAATTAATTTGGTTACTTCTTTTCAAAGGAATTGTACCTTTGGACAAATATTTCCTTTCATGGTTTCATGTAACCCACAAGCCATGTGCTGCAATTGTGGAACAGTGTTCGCATGCAAGTTGGCAGGCTGACCCAAGGAAGGCAAGTAGCAGCGGTAGTTGTTTCCAATTATTTTCCCCCAAAACTAAATGCTACTGCACTCCTCACAGTCAAAGTGCAACCAGATATTTAAGATGCTTATAATGCACATGTTGCTGTTGTACCATATACAGTGGGCCCTCGTATAACAAACGGCTTGTATAACATAAAATTTGTATTAACATAAAGCATTCCGGAGATAGGGGGAATTTGCTTAACAGAATCGGCAAATCTGTACAACATAAAAATGGTCACGATTAGGGATTACTCTGTTTTCAATGCATTCCTATGGGAAATTTGTATAAAGGAAAATTTGTTTAACATAGTTTTATTTGGAACAAATTAATTCCTTTATACAAGGTACCACTGTAAGTATTTACTGGTGTTGTGCCAGTAGTTCACATGGCATCTTACAGAATATCAAGAAAGATGTCTCAAAAGCCTGAAAATTAACAGAGAGAAAACAACTGTAGAAGGGGGAGGATGGGGAGGTGAGGAGAAGCAAAGATATAATACCGTTGTTTGCAGGCTGAGTTACAAATGTAAAGGTGATGCTGGTATTTATACTAGTGGCATGCAATAGGATAGTGTTGAGCTTATGGGTACTGAATAAAGACTTCCAGGGTTCAACAGTTCCCTGCACAGAAGTAGCCCCCTCTGGGCTAGAAGGGATGATATATAAATAACCAATAAAGCCTGACCTGAGTTTTCAACCCATGAAGTCATCTCGACTATTAATTTTGACCTGGGGTGGCAATGGCATGCAGTAGGATAGTGTTTAGCTAATGGGTACTGAATAAAAGAAACAACCCTAGTAGTGAGTTGTACTAAGGGAAAAACAACAAAAAAATGTGTATTTGTTGCATTTGTTACAGGTCAAATGTGGGGGGAGGGGATCCCAAAATCTGTTTTCAAAAGTCCCTAAAGCTGGTTTCTATGCATGGGAGAATCTTGATAGCCATTGTGGACAAGAGCCACATAGAGCTAGTTCTCTTCCTTGAACAAAAAGGAGGAAGTGAAAACAATTTTAGTCTCTAAATCATCCATTCAGAAAGACAAGAGGGAACTCGATGACCACAGCCACCTGGGTATCTATGAAGGCACACAGTATTTGAAAGCTTTTGCAGTTATGTTTTATTCTCCAGCAAATGAAACAATAACACACTGGTATATAACGGCAGTGTGTTACTATCTGTATTTTAGAGAATTAAAAACATTCACAGAGTTGTTTTTGATATACCCTTGAACATCTCTGTTGCTGTTTAAATGCCTTGAAGCTTTTAATTTCTAACAAGTGGGATGTAAGGAAGTAGATGTGTAAGCCAAGGTTTTCCTGGTTTGGGGAAAAATCTGAAGGAACGAAATCTTTGAAGTACCATTGGACACCAAACAAATGGTTGTGGTGGGTAGTGTTGAACACTAAAAAGAAGTGGCAAAGATTGAAAAGACCTTTGGTTAGTAACAGCAGAATGGAGCACGCTTTGGGCTGCCAGAGGTTTTATACTATCAGTCCCATAATCCCTAACCATTGACAGGGGCTTCCTGAAGTTGAACTCTAAAATAGGAAGAGTGCCAGTGATTCCCCAAACCCTTGTGTGGAGAAAAAGAACTGGAAAGACATGGGGTAGAGGGTAGGGCAAGCTAGGCAAGGACAAAAGAAGTCTTTCCTGGAACAAGGAACAGAGAGGAAGGCAATGTTGGCCTTGAATCCATATGTGTGGCATTTGAATATACAATCTGTGTTAAAAGGTGTTCAAGTCTTAAAGCTGTGTAGAGGCGAGAGGGAGTGAATGCTCAGCAACTCCGCCTTGGAAGCAGACTGAAAGCTCAACTATTGTGAGAAGAAACATAATGTGAGATTCAGGAGGAGATGTCAGCCAGTGCTCTACGCTTACTTATTGTTAAACAGACGTTTCCCTTCTTTGCCGCTTCACTTGAGATAGCTGACATTCCAGAAAAAAAGGCCAGCCTGTTTGAATTCCTGTGGTGCAGAGCATCAGCCTCAGATCCTGTGGAGCAGAACACAATAAATCCAGGATAAGGTGTTATTAGGAGGAAGGGGGGAAGTGAGCTTCAGTTCTATTGAATTGGAAACAGAAGAACAGGGTTTTCATTTTGAATCTGTTAAGGCAGCAGCTATTACCTAGTATTATTGATGGACAATGAGAAGTCTGCATTCTAGACAGAGCAACTAATGCCTCTCAAAATGTCCTGTTTTTTTCTTTCTTTCCAGGTAGAAAGATGCTGTCATTCTGTCCATGAAAAATTGCCTCACGGTTACTATTAAAAGAAAGAACAAGAATTCTTTTTTTCTCCCTTTCTAACCCTCTTTTTCTGTTCTGCAACTTTATTTAATTTTGCTGCCTGCTACTCTGTATGTTTTTCAGCCTCTGAATAAATTTCAGTAGTTCATTTGCGACTTTCTTTTCTGATCCCACTGAGCCAGCAAACTGTACCTGGTTCTGCATAACCACAACAATCTTTACACCTCTTACTGGTTAAGGATCATTTTGTAAGTTAGATAATGTCTGATTCCAGACCAAATAGTAGACATTTCACCTGTTCTTTTCTATCCTAAACAGATGTAAATCCAAACTTGGATGGTTTTTCACTAACAATGTATTTACACCCTAGTTTTGGATTATACTGTCTAGAGATGGGCACGACTCAGAAAAATTGTTTGTTTCGTTTTCGTTTTCATCTAGGGGTCCGTTTCGGCTCGTTTCCGTTTTCGTGAGCTAATTTTCAAAATTTTTCATTTTCGTTTCATTGCGTAATGAAAACGAAAAATGAAAACGAAAACGAAAATTTTTTCGTTCCTTCCCATTTAGCTCCATTAAGTGCTTTTCCAGTAACGAAAAACGAAAAATGGCTCGAAATTAGTCGTTTCGTTTCCGTTTTCGTTCCAGTTTTGAGCCGTTTTTCGTTTTTTGTTTTGTTATGTAACGGAAACGAAAAACGGAAACGGAAACGAAAATTCTGCTAAGTCGTGCCCATCTCTAATACTGTCTCATAATCCCCAAGCATGTTGTTCTGGAGATTATTGGAGTTGTAATCCTTAAAGTGCAAACAACAAGGCCAGTGGAGGTGACGGCATTCCAATCGAACTCTTTAAAATCTTAAAAGAGGATGCTGTAAAGGTGCTGCATACAATATGCCAGCAAATTTGGAAAACCCAGCAATGGCCAGAGGACTGGAAAAGATCGGTCTACAGCCCAATCCCAAAGAAAGGAAACGCCAAAGAATGCTCCAACTATCGCACAATTGCACTCATTTCACATGCTAGCAAGGTTATGCTCAAAATTCTACAAGGCAGGCTTCAGCAGTATGTGGAAAGAGAACTTTCAGAAGTACAAGCTGGATTTCGAAGGGGCGGAGGAACTAGAGATCAAATCGCCAACATGTGCTGGATTATGGAGAAAGCCAGAGAGTTCCAGAAAAACATCTACTTCTGCTTCATTGACTATGCCAAAGTCTTTGACTGTGTAGACCACAACAAACTATGGCAAGTCCTTAAAGGAATGGGAGTGCCTGACCACCTTATCTGTCTCCTAAGAAATCTATATGTGGGACAAGCAGCAACCGTCAGAACTGGATATGGAACAACTGACTGGTTTAGAATTGGGAAAGGAGTACGACAAGGCTGTATGCTGTCACCTTGCCTATTTAACTTATATGCAGAGTACATCATGCGAAAGGCAGGTCTGGATGAATCACAAACCGGAATTAAGATTGCCAGAAGAAATATCAACAACCTCAGATACGCAGATGATACTACTCTAACAGCAGAGAGTGAGGAGGAATTAAAGAAACTCTTAATGAGGGTGAAAGAGGAGAGTGGAAAAAATGGGCTGAAGCTCAACATCAAAAAAACTAAGATCATGGCCACCGGCCCCATCACCTCCTGGCAAATAGAAGGGGAAGAAATGGAGGCAATGACAGAGTTTATTTTCTTGGGCTCCTTGATCATTGCAGATGGCGACTGCAGCAACAAAATAAAAAGACGCCTGCTTCTTGGGAGGAAAGCAATGGAAAACCTAGATAGCATCCTAAAGACCAGAGACATCACTTTGCCAACTAAGGTCAGGATAGTCAAAGCTATGGTTTTTCCAGTAGTGATGTATGGAAGTGAGAGCTGGACTATAAAGAAGGTTGATCGCCGCAGAATTGATGCTTTTGAGCTGTGGTGCTGGAGGAAAGTCTTGAGAGTCCCCTGGACTGCAAAGAGATCAAACCTATCCATTCTGAAAGAAATCAACCCCGAATGTTCACTGGAAGGACAGATTTTGAAGCTGAGGCTCCAGTACTTTGGCCACCTCATGAGAAGAGAGGACTCATTGGAAAAGTCCCTGATGCTGGGAAAGATTGAAGGCAAAAGGAAAAGAGGACGACAGAGAATGAGATGGTTGGACAGTGTCATTGATGCAACCAAAATGAATTTGACAAAACTCCGGGAGGCAGTGGAGGACAGGAAGGCCTGGCGAGCTCTGGTCCATGGGGTCACAAAGAGTCGGACACGACTGAATGACTGAAGAACAACAATCCTTAAAGTAATTTTCCAGGTGACGAGAGATGGCATGTTTACATTAACTAGTTGAGTTTGCAAGCATTTCTAACTTCTAATTACAGTGGTAACTTGTATAGAGGAATTAATTCATTCCAAATGAAATTCTCTTAAACAAATATTCCTTTTTACAAATTTCCCATAGGAATGCATTGAAAACAGATTCGTAGGCAATTCTGTTAAGCAATTTCCCCCTATCTCCAGAAATTTTTTCCTTTAAATTGATTTTCTGTTAAACTGCTTGTTATATGAGGGTCCACTGTATTTAACTGGGATGGTGGTGTAGACTCACTCCCTTTGTAAATTACCCTGATAAATGGAAGAAAAGTTGAAAAAATCAATATGCAAATTGTGTGCTTCACTTGGTTCTGGTACGCAAATGGATTCCCAGGCTCAAAATTATTTAATTCTAAGTGGTCCCATATTGTGCCAAGTTTCAGTTGATAGATCTCGGGAGTTAAGCAACAAATAAACAAGATTTCATGAGACTGAACAGTGCCCCCCAAGTTTTTGTAGACTACAGTTGTCCCCTGCCCTTTCGCGGTTCATATACTGCGGTCCCAGTATATCGCGGGTCGGCAGTATATGAAAAAAGGCCCCCTGGGGTAAGGAGGAAAGGCCTTCCCAGGCCCGTCAGAGGCCCCAAAAATGCTTCCCCGCAAACCGGATGTGACTTCCAGTAAAGCAGAGTGACCTCCAGATCACTAGAAACTAAGCACTTTTGGGGCCTCTGGGGGACTGGAAAGCCCCTTGCAGGCCCGTTTGGGGCAGCACCAGGCCTGGGGTAAGTACAAGAGCCCCCAGAGAGCCCGTCCAGTCCCGTCCTGACCCAGCATCCACATATTGTGGATTTTCAATTATTGCAGGTTGGGTCAGGTGCCCAACCCCTGCGATAGGTGGGGGTTTACTGTAACCCCAAAATCTTACATGGAAGACAAAGTTGTTGCTTTATATATATAGATATAGATATAGATATAGATATAGATATATATAGATATATATATATAGTGTTAAGGAAACTTTATCCCTACAGATATTTTGAAGTTCCCTGAAGCTTAGTCAAAATGTCACTGCCCCTACTCTGATCTAAGAATTCAAGTCTGAAACCACCATCCTTACTATACACAAATGAGAGTCCTCTGAGGTGTATCAAGTGTTTTTTAAATTTATGTATAAAATGTCTGAATTGGTTCTTTGATTAACTGCCCTCCAAGGCTGCTGTTTTGACTGTGGAGGACACGACTTACCTCTAAGGTTCACTGGTCTTCTTGGCATATAGGCTCAGCCAAGAGGAACTATACAGGTGTGTTGCTAAGGCAACACATGTCTCACATTTGCCCTTTTTTTATCTCCTGCTCCCAGAAAGATAACAACACAGCAAGGGATTGAGGAGAACAAGAAGAAAAATGATGCTGCATAGAGATGAGGGTATTTTGAAATATAATGAAGTAGATGGAAAGAACAACCTCCTATTAGATCTCTGCCAGAGTGGGTGTCTTTATGAATTAATTATGAAAACAAACAAATGTCATACTGTATAC
>JAHTLZ010000129.1:86193943-86239926 GCA_023846285.1 Phrynocephalus versicolor | reverse complement strand
ATTGCTGGAGAGGGGAGCCCACAAGGCCGGATTGCAGCCCCCTCTCGCTTCCCCCCGTCTCGGTGCATGGCAGCCTGGTGGGCTGTCATTCACTGGGGCGGAGGCTGTGATCCGGCATCCGCGCACGGAGGCTGGATCGCAGCCCTCTCTTGCCACCCTCCGCCTTCCCCATGCTGGATGACAGTGCCAGGGACAGGGTCTCAAAGAGATCTTCCCCATGCCGGATGACAGGGCGCCCGGCACTGTCATCCAGTGTGGGGAAGCCGAGACCCCCGTTCGCCCCTCTGCATGCAGAGGGGTGAAGGGGGGACTCAGCTTCCCTGCATGGGTCATGACAGTGCCGGGCGCTGTCATGAACCGGGCGGGGGAGATCCCTTTCAGGCCCCCCCCTTGCCCCTTTACGTGCAGAGGGTCGAAGGGGGGACTCGGCTTCCCCACGCGGGTCAGGACAGCACGGGGTGCTGTCCTGACCCAGGCAGGGAAGATCCCTTTGAGGCCCCCATTCACCCCTCTCCCTCTCACAAAATACCAGAACTAGGATACATCCCCTCAAATTGAGAGTTGGGAGAGTGAGAACAAACAAAAGAAATATTTTTTTTTACCCTGCGTGTTGTAAGCCTGTGGAACTCCCTGCCACAGGATGTGGTGATGGCATCTGGCCTGGATGCTTTCAAAAGGGGATTGGACAAATTCCTGGAGGAAAAGTCCATCACAGGTTACAAACCATGATGGAGATGTATAATCTTTATTTTCAAATTCTTTACACCAAAAGTGGGGAAAGAGTTCCTCACTGTGATGCTTCTCAACCTTACTTCTACTGAATGAGTCTATAAAACACACCAAAATAACATCCCCTCCTTCCTTACTTACTTTAATGATAGGCAGACAGTACTAAGGTTTTTTTTTAAAGATGGATCACTCAGCTGTACCTACAGCTGTACCTACTGAGAGTCCCTCAGTACTTGCACCAAGATGGAACTTCTGAGACATTCCAGAGAATCATTCATTCATTTGTTTGTTTGTTCGTTCATTCATTCCCTCCCTTTTCCTCACTTTGGAAATGTGGATTTTGTCCTGATCAAAGTGAGAGTCATTATTTGCTAAGCACTATTGTCAGATTCTGTATATGCCCCCCCCCACACACCTCTATTTTTCCCTTCTGGTCTCTGGAGCGGGAAGTATTCAGACAAAGCAGTCTTCGTCTTCAAGTGAAGATACATTACAATACACATTAGCTTCAAAAAGAATGACTTAATCCAGAGGTGCACACTTCCGTTACCTTGAAAAGCTCTTTCAAGAAGAATTAAATTGGCAGTCTACGACTATCATGATGTTTTTTTCTAGATGTGGACTCAGTTCATGTTTTATTTTATTTTTTAAAAAATCTGCTTCCTCGCTGCAAAGAATTGAAGATTTTGTTTAGGTTTTGTACAAGGGAAGGTGAACAAGAGGATGGCTATTGTGTAAAAACTCACCAAACTGTTCATGACAGTCCTGATTCGGATGGTGGTATTAGACTCTTAAATGTAAATTATCTTAAACCACACACTATTTTAGCAGTAGATTTTTCTTTACTTTTTCCCCATGGCAGCCTTTCCAAGTCCTTGAAAATGTTGTACGAGTCAAGAGAACTTGCTGAATGATGGAAGCAGTAGTTTATTCCGGAGGAGAATCTCTAAAAACTGGATAAGGATCTGTAGATTGCTGTTCTCAGGTTCTGTTCCTTTCCTGCTATATCCACAAGAAAGTTGTTGTTTTCCTACTTTGTCCTGGAAAAGGGCAGCCATGCCTACTCCAGGATGGTAAAAACACATGTCTCTTCTTGTGAAAGGCTTTATAAACTCAGAGTTGCCTTCTGATCAGATTTCCAGTAACATTTAAATGTAAGGTCTGGGAGTTTTTTTTTTTTTTTACATTATGTTCACCACCTTCCAGAGTATTACTTGTTTCAATATATATTATATAAGTTCCGCACCACATCCCTACTTAATCAACCACTGTAAATAACCAGGACAAAACAACAATACTTCCTCCAGTGGAAGGGAGATCTTTGAGCTGAACCTGTACTATATGAAAAATAACACACTATTGAGCCTGTTAAGTATAGAGAGAGGTAGGACTTGACTGTGGATTACCTCGAATTTGGAGGAAGATATGTAGTGCGCCAGTTCCAGCTCACCAATGGAAGGACAGGTTGGCTGTTTTTCTGTGTCAGGAAACCTGCAACCTTTTATTTGAAAGAGAGATCCCTCAAGTGCCTCTCAGGAAAAGCAGTGAGGAAAATACCGTCTTAGTATAGGGCAGTGATTATGAACCTTTTAGAGACTGAGTGCCGAAACTGTGATTCAAAACCCACTAATACCTCAGTGGGAACCTTGCATGCAACACAATTACATCAAAGTTACGCACATTTAAACTCTATTGATTTCTATGTCGTACTGTATTTTAAGCTGTGCAATTGAAATTTATTAAAATAGTTTAAGTCTGCATACTAGACTGTGTATTTGGTGTTTTGCACCCTAGACCCTTCACCTAGGGAAGTGTCATGAGAAAATCACTCTCCCACTGTTAAGATGTGGAATTCTGTGTGAATAGAATGTTAAAATTAAGGCTTGTGCAGAAAAAGCAGCCCTGAACATGTACATTGTATTTCTAAAATTAATTTTGTACAAGAGTTTACATAAAGTCATCACAAAAAATAAGCCAACTTTCCAGGAGAGTGTGGAAGCAAGATCATTGTAATGTACAATAACACTGCCTCATTAAGGAATTTATTTCATGGCTGATAGTCAAACTGTGGGAGAGAAATGAAAATGCATTTAAATAATTGTTTAAATGTTGCAATGTGCATTATGTCCAAGTATAACTTTTCCTCAGTATGTTAATACCAGCACTTAGCTCTTTCTGTGAGATGTTATCTTCAAAATTACTGGCAGTGCAGACTTCTAGATTCTAACTCTGTTAGACAAAATAATAATGTTTATCGTCATAGTGGCAGCTTACCAGATTTTGAGTTGCAGGAGTCATAGAGGAATTGCAAAAGCAAAAGAGATTCCCATTTTAAAAGGTCTACTTTTGCATCAAACCTCTATAACTTTCAGACTCTGGAAAAGAGTGCTTGTAGTTCGGAGGGAAATTGTAAACATCTGAGAGAAATATTGATATAGAGAGGTAGGACACACACATCTTCATAATTGCAACACCACACCAGGAACCAACAACACTTATACAAGAGATCATATAGCAAGAACAATGGCAATAGATAATGACAACATGGATTTTCCTCCATAGATTTATACTGGCTTGGACTGTTGTGCAAACAAAATAATTTTCATATCTGTCACTTATAATATGCTTAAAGGCTAAGAAATTCATTTTCCTTCATATATTCCTATTTTTTAAAAACTGATATTTTAAGATATACCTTTTCTGCCTTTTTATTGTGCCTCCTTAGGCTACAAACTCTTGCATTTTGGAAATGTAATTAAAAGATTCTTTTTGGTACAGTATTTGTAATTTACCTTTTATGCTACAGATTTTGGATTAATATCTGATTCAAATATTTACCTGCAACTTAAGTTTGGTGTTCATATATTTTCAAACATTAGTGCCTACAGTCTTTACATAGTATATTTAGGATGTTTTTCAACAACTTTATTTTTGTGTGCATTAGTAACATAGAAGCAATGTAGAAAAATAAAGCCTGTAGAGTTAGATAAGTCTGGAATTGTTGCAACAATGAAAAAGATGTATACTTTAATAACCAGATTTTTTTTATATCACTGGAAGTGGTTGGTTTCATTCTGGAATTCAGGCTTTTTTTTTTAGGACAAATGCCATCTGTGATTAACATTGGCTTCTGATTTTTCTCTAGAGGTCGATAATGTTCTATAGGGTGCTTGGACAGAGGTTTAGGCATCAGAGCCTCTATTCTGACCCCTCTTTTAACTAAAAATTCACAGTAATGTGAGCAAAATAACCTTTTGTTATTGCACATAATCCAGCAGAGGAACTGATGGAAAACTTCTGGCAAATTGTCATAATGCTTTTTATTTTTAAAACTTGCAGATATATTGCTGCTGGTGATATAATTGTAGTTTTGTAAGACCTTCAAAAACATAACAACAAAAATCCTATTTTTAAGGCATGCAAACCTGAGGTAAACTGTTCCTGCTCACCTTAGGAAACAACCCTATACGGCTTATCACCTATGGGTATTTGCCAGATCCAGTGGCTTCTTACAGGCACAACTTCTGCCATCCACACACACAGTCCTCCACTTGCAAGAACCTTTTTTTTACTCTCAAGGAGGAGACAGGTTGTCTGTGAAGATTCTCAGTCATCCAGGTGAGTTTATCTGAAAGTTGAGTCGTGGCTACTGGACTTCTTTTTGAGAGATAGAAACGTTTCGCTGCTCATCCAAACAGCTTCATCAGTCTGAATTGGAGCTGTTTGGATGAGCAGTGAAATGTTTCTATCTCTCAAAAAGAAGTCCAGTAGACATGACTCAACTTCCAGATGAGGAGACATATTGTACACATATGTGTAGAAATGTCTCTCCTATAAAAGGAATGGAAAAGCTTACTTAAGCAGAATCTTCCTGCAAGTAACTGAATGCATATAGGGCTCTGGGGGTGAGCCATTATGGAAAAGTTACTTTTTTTGAGCTAGGTTTTAGAAGAGGTAGCCATGTCAGTCTGTGCTGGCATATCTGGTAAAAACCAAAGGAAAATAAAGAAAACAAAAATGTTACAGCCCCTTAAAGACAAGCTGCTATATTTTAAGGTCAGCTTTTGTGAACAAGTTCACTTCCTCTTATGTCTGAGGAAGCGGGTTTGCCCATGACAGCTCACATTAAAATATAGCAGTTAACCTTAAAACGCCATAATGTTTTGGCTTATTTTTCTTTTCTTTTTCTTTTCTTTTTGCCCTGATATGGTTTGAAATAAAAGCTCTGTCCATGTAAGTTGAGAGGTTCTGGAAATTGCTAATTATCATACTAACTAAGGAAATATGGGACCTACACTCTAAAAAAGTAACTTTTACAAGCTCTTTTGCTGTCACGTTCAAATCCATCTTTGGTACAATGAGGTATAGACAATTCCATTTTTGAAACTATAAAGACTGGAGTTCTCTGAATTCTAGAAGATGATGGTAGCAGTCACAAAAGTGGTTTGGGGTCACATATTGCCTGAAATGCTGTTGCTTACCATAATAAGTCACACTAGAATACAGTACTCCAATTGAATCAACAGCCTTGTGGTACTGTGGTTAAACTGCTGTACAACAGCTTTAACTGTGTTCACGACCTGGGGTTCAATCTCAAGCAGCTGGCTCAAGGTTCACTCAGCCTTCTAGCCTTCCAAGGTTGGTAAAATGAAAACTCAGCTTTTTTTTTGCAGGGGGAGCAATGTGTAGCCCACATAAATAAACTGTAAACCACCAAGAGAGTCCTTTAAGCACTACAGGGTGGTATATAAGCAGAGCATGCACAATATAACTTACAGAGGAAATTGCTCACCAAATTCCCACAGGGATTCAAACAGGATCTTCTAGTGCAACTTACTATGCTACGCTACTACATGTCCCACTGGATTATTTCTTGGAGGTAGGCTTCTGGCTAATTACATGTCAACACAGAAGTTACTACTGTACATACTGTAATAAGAAAATGTGTTCACAAGCCCTAAGGATATCAGCCTGTTATGTATATAAATATGTATACATACAACACATCTGGTTAGGATCCCAAGAACTGTCAAAACAGTTCTGCACACAAAATGAAGGTTCGGACTTGTTCTGACTATGGCAACTGGAGACAAAACGGTAGCTGCTTTTGAAAGCGACATGTTTCATAAAGAGTGTTTAATTTGGCCAGCATTATCAGCCATTCAAAGGAAAATATATTTCCATTAACAGTCCACTGGGTGCATATAAGCCTCTGAGCAAAGCTAACATATCCCTTTCTATCCCAGACTATATATTTATATATGCAGTGATTCCCAACTTGGGGTCCCCCGGGTGTTCTTGGATTACAACTCCCAGAAATTCTGGCCAGAACAGTTAATGCTGAAGGCTTCTGGAAGTTTTAGTCTGAGAATACCTGGGGACTCAAGGTTGGTAACCAATGACATGTAGCGAAACTACTTGTTTTCTCATCACATTTAAAGGAAGAAAGCACAAGAGTGTTATGTCAGAAGGAGGACTGGGAGTGAGCAGGAACAAACTCATCCTTTCCCAAAAGGATCGGATTTTCGTGCTTCATAATAAATAAAGGCCACTTGGGTGTCTCAAAGAGAAAAAAAAATCACATAGATAGTAAATAGAATAACTGGCATACTGAACTGTATATCTGGCAGCTGGGGCTCTAGGGAAGCCGTTGTATTTCAGAGGCAAACGACAGTCTGTCTTTCATAACACACTTCTAAAGAAGCATTAAAATTTGATTGAAAACAGAAGGAAAGGGCACAAAATAGCAACACTCCTGTTTTCTAAATTCATTTTCAGCACATCATGAGTTGTAAGTAATCTGATCCTAAAACACTATCCTTGCTTTACACCAGAAGCATTATATTTGTAAGTCTCTTGCCTTTTGGCATGTATATGTAGAGGCTGTTTTTTAAAAACCTACCCATTTGCCAGTCTCTTTCTCTCCATTCCTTATATTTAACCAGCTGCAGTGATATCAGGGTACATCAACTTTCACAGTTTTAAATAAGGCACTTTTAAAAAGCGATTCAAAGGGATTAAAAAAGCCATACCTTTTTGAAAAAGCAGTGAGGGGTGGGATCTCCACACACATTTAAAGCTGATACACAGACTACATTTGTAAAGTCCTGCCAATGACATTCACACCTAAACGGCCAAAGAGAAGCATAATGTGCAGAGTGGATCTCACTACTAACCGGTGGGGCACAGGCAATTTTTAACAATAAAAGTATACACTGAATAATTTTTAAAGAAGCAAAGACTTCATTAACTAGTACATGCAACAGATCACATTCAGAGAAATCCTTAGTTTGCAGATCTCCTAAGCTCTTTTAAAAAACTCATTCTAAAGGCAGACAAGATCACAAGGGATCAACTCTGAGGATAGGTTACAATCACATCACATATAAGCACCTTTATGCTGAAGTCCAGGCCAGGAGAAGACTTTCTTTCTTTCTTTCTTTCTTTCTTTCTTTCTTTCTTTCTTTCTTTCTTTCTTTCTTTCTTTCTTTCTTTCTTTCTTTCTTTCTTTCTTTCACTTACCCTAGAATAGGACCTGCTGTTTGAAGATTTTTTTTCCTGCTTTAAAGTCCGGACATTTATTAAACTACTTTAGAATAATGTTGTACCAGGGAAAACAGACTAGCCTGCTTCTAACATTGGATTAATAAGAATCTTGGTTGGAGTAGAGACATTCAGCCCACAACTATAACCATTATTCTCAGCTGTTGCACTACAATTCAGCATTGCAGTGTTCTTTGGGAGAACTTTAACAATGAGTATTTCATTGAAACTTGGAATTTTCAGATCCTTGTTTTCTTCAAACAGCAAGACAGTGGTTCACCAAGGCTACGAAATTTTAAGGCAATCCTGGTTCAATACACAAGGCAAAATGAGTAGGGGAGGTCACGAAATTTAAGGTTTCTTCATTCTGCTGGGCAGAATTGATCACCCCACGGCTGGGGGATAAATGGTTCATGAGAAGCAGTCCATCGATGTTTATGACCACAATGCATCCATGGGGTTCTTCTAAGCACCTTCCCTTTTAGATAGTTTGAACAGATGTGCTCCGTACCTGTTTAACATCTGTTGTCTACATCTGCCTGTAAGGATAAAAATCAGAAGAAGAAAAAAGAAATGCCATGACAATAGAAATAATTATTCATACAAAACTGTAATGTTAAATTTGTCACACTTTCAAAGCTTTGGATTGGTGCAAGGATAGATAAATTAGTCTGTTTCTGATCCATATCAGTTTCATGCATAATTAGTGAAAAGTTTTGTTCAATCTTTTTTGCGTTCAAAAATTTTAAAGCATGAAAATCAGATTTATTTTCATATCATATGCACTCCGCACATGACTTTTTAAAAAAGGCATATTTTGTGTGTGCCTTTTATAGTGTATTTTGTACAGTTTTTACTGATATACAAGTTATTGAAGGCAACACTCCCTAACCTACAAATACAGTATTTCTAGGAAATGTTTAAATGTAAAAGGGAAGGCAATACAACAGGCAAGGAGCCATCAAAGTACACAAGCTAAGAGTCCCTGCATCCGAACAAGATAATTTAATAATTTATTATTTTTGTACTTTGTTAATTTTTTGTTCCATTTTTACTCCAAGAACTCAAGGTTGGGTCAGACAAATAGCACTGTGGTGTTTCCTGTCTGTCTGTCTGTGGCCATTTAGATGGATTTCATACAAAATTTTGAATATATTCAGATAGTTTTCTTTATAAGCTATATACCTAGGCATGTAAAACACTTAGTCCAAAGGCAAGCAGTCCTGATCTGACAGTTTCCTGGGTTTTGTTGTCATTGTAGCCTGAAATTGCTATGGTACTGCTGAATTTGGACGTTGAACTCGGTGACATGCATATTTTTTAAAAAATAAAAAATAATGTATATGGAGACAGTGAAGAACCATTTTCTGGAAGCCTCCTGGAAGTGCAACATGTCTATTTCATAGATTTCTATAACTCCCTAATAGTGCAAGGTACTGTTCTGCATTGTTAACAAATAGTAAACTCAAAGAAAAATGATACGAAATCAATCAATGAAAAATAATTTTAAAATCACATCAGCTAAAACATCTACAATAGGGCAGGCAGGGAAAATGGCAAATTCATGCAAGGTTCTGCTTAAAAGCCTCTATGAAGAGCAGTATCTTAAGCAACCTCTTAAAGGTAAACAGGCAGGGGGCCAGACACTGCTTAACCAGGAGACAGTTGCAAATGGCTGATGCCACAACCAAGCTTAAGAACAACATGCAGGCTCTTCTTGTGCTTTATTTTAAATATAAGAGAAATATAGCTCTATGACAGCAAATTCCTTAGTGGCAGGTGTAATGTGCAATATCATGTACAGTTTGACATCAAGCTCTATGATACATAACTTTCTGGGAGAGCAAACCCCACTGAACTCCAAAGAATTTTGTTTTTGAATAAGCAGACATAGAGCCATGCTCCCCATTGGTGAAATAATTCTGCACTAATAGGTAGGCAGAAAGCACAAGTGTGTCTACCTATGAAAAGTTCCAAATAGCAGTTTTCATTCCCCACAATGTCAGAACAATAGGACATTTCACACCCATGCATTCTTCATCTTCCTTACCTTGTCTTAGCATCTCATCATGTCAGAAAATGCACAAATAAGATGGACAGGCCAACATTCAATAAGATGACCATGCAGATGATAATAGTGTTAGGTCCCTAGGAGCAAAAAACAACAACCCAAGAGTATAATATTATCTACTGTGATTTAAAATCAAGACAAGGGTCAGTATCATGTTACTTAAATAAAGAGGAGAAAGAAAATTGCTTATATGCAACCCCCATGCCCATTTTCATGTGAGTAATATAGACCCACCTCCTGAACTAGCATATTGTCGATCACAGGGAAAGACTTCATAGGTAGCAGCCTATTCAGATGCCAACACCCTTCCTGCCTACTGAAACTACTGCGGTCTGAGTACCAAAGTCCTTACTCACTCATAATGAAAACAGAACCACTGGAGCTGCCTCCTCCAGACTAACTAACTAACTAACTAACTAACTAACTGAATAAATAAATAAATAAATAAATAAATAAATAAATAAATAAATAAATAAATAAAGGCCAGCTGGTACTAGCTTGACACTGGCCAGTCAGCAACATTGTTCTTGCCCAATGGGAGGAGGGGCAGATCCAGCAGTTCTATTTTTACTGCCTGCCAAGTGATCTAGAACTCTCACAATGGGGTCAGTATCCGGGAAACCTCCCAGCACTGGCTGGCCCACAGGAACTCCACATTCTGCTTCTATGTGAAAAATCACATGAAAGCAAGGATGAGCACTGCAAGGAAGCTCATGTGTGTTTGCAGATAACACACAGCAGAAAGCTTTGCCGTGGATTAGCTGCCTAGATGCCCTAAGCACATCTGATCTCGCCTGATTTCAGAAGCTAAGCAGGGTTGCCCTGGTTAGTACTTGGATGAGAGACCACCAGGGAATACCAGGTGCTGTAGGCGTCTGGAGTAGGAACTGGCAAGCCACTCCAGTATTCCTGCCAAGAAAGCTCCATGGACATGGAGTCACGAAGAGTGACACACACATTATGAGCATGTAGTTCCTGCCCACAAGTTACTATTCAGTAGGCCTATAGTACTTGGAGCTAGGATTTGGGTCTAGGCCAAGTGTCATGAGTAAAATACTGTAAATGGAAAATTTAGCAAGTATTATTCTTCTGTTCCCTGCCTACTAAAAATCTCCTTCCCTTCTGCGGTGACCATGCAACATCACCTCTTCAGCTTCTTCCACTTCTTTTGCTGCTGTTTCTTCTGGGTGAGCTTTTTTCAACACAGCCTTGGGCTCTATTTTGGCCACCATCTTTGTTTCAATCTTCCGCTCAACCTTTTCTTCAGCTGCAGCTTCTGCTTTCTCTTCTACTTTGTGCTCCAGCGGAGAGTGTTGCTTAGGCTCCTGCTTAGGTTCTGCTTTGGGCATTTTTTTCTCATCCTGTGATGGCTCATGATGAGGAGAGACAGGTGTCCCTCCTCTCTTTTCTGGCTCGACCTTGTGTTCAACAGTTTTCGCAACAGCTTTTGGCTCTGGGGAATCTGGCTTGGGAGGCAGTTTGGAGTCAGGGAATGATTCTTCCTCATAATCCATTGGAGGAGTAATTGGGGAGGTCCTCACGGCATAACTGTGATAACCTTGAATCAATGCAACATCACCTTCTTGGTTTATCCTTTTAAGGGGTTGAATCTCCATGTGTTCAGGAGCAGCCCTCACTTGGATTTGTTGGCTGGGGCTCTGGGAACTGGGCCTGCTGCTGCTTGTTGACTTCTCTGCTGGTGTCACTGGAACCTTAGAAGGTGTGTTTGGCCTACTTCCTGTGTTACTCCCATCCCTGCTGTGATCACCATTCCAACTTCCAGGGCTAAGAAAGCCTTCTTTCTGGGAGCTCTGCTTAGCACGCTTGGGCTCTGGTGGTGTTCCAGATGGTGAAGGAGTTGGGGCTGGACTTCCTTTAGGTTTCGTAGAATCCACTTCATCAACCAGAGGACTTTCTGGAGTTGTTGGTGGAGGCGGCTGTACCACTGGTAGAGCCCCTTCTTCCATATTATCTTCATTCTCCATGAGTTCTTGCAGCAGTCTCCTCTTCAAATATTCAGGACCTAGTGAAGAAAGACAACAAGGTCTGTGTTACTGCAAAGAGTCAGTCAAAGGAAAGGCATAAGGAGCCTTATAGCACAGTTGTTAAACTGCAGTATTGTGGCCAAAACTCTACTCACAACCTATATTCAATCCCAGGTAGCCAGCTCCAGGTTCACTCGGCCTTCCATCCTTTTGAGGTTGGTAAATTCAGTACCTAGCTTTCTGGGGAAGTTGTGGGGGGCACAATGTCTGGCCTTCATAATAAAAATGGAAAGTATCCAGATAGTGCTTTAAACACTATGATATGGTATATAAGCATCATACTGTCCTCTTTTGTTGGTATTTTTCATTTTCAGATTTTCTGGACCACAAACACCATAATTTTCCATTCTGGGAGACCTACCTACTTTGCATACACCTGACAAACAGCTCAATGTGATATACCTGGGAGAAAGGCCTAAATTAGAAGGCTTTCAGGCTTAACTAGGCCAAGCTCTGACCAAGTAAAAATATTTAAAATATAGGTAAAATTAAAAACAAATTAAAATGCCATGACAGTTGGATTACTTTTGATTTACATGAAGCAATGCACATTTAATAAGACTTACTACAATTTAAATAGAAATATAATGTACAGTATCACATCAGAGTCAGGTGACTCTACGAATAATGTATCTCCAGAATATCCTGTCTCCAACTACCCTGCTCATTTTTTATAAACTCCAGCCAGTGTTTTTCTTCAGGGAGTCAGTCTATCGCTCATTTGCTCTTCCTCTTTTCCCACTGCCTTCAGACTTTCCAGGAATTATTGTCGTTTTCCAGAGAAGCCGGTCTTGTCATCATTTGCCCCAAGTTGTACAGCCTCAGTGGCAACATTTTCCCCTCCAGAGATCATTCAGGCTGGATTTGATCTAGGAAAAACTTGTTTGTCCTTCTGGGAGTCCAGGGTATCTGCAAAGCTCACATTAGTTTGACACATGAGCCATGAAATCCTAAAAGTATTTCTCCTCATTCCAAGCACTTTAAAAGACCCCCCTCCCCACGTGCTTCATTAACCCCAAAATCAATACGGTTCCATCTGTCTGGCAATGCCAAAGATTTCCCTGCAGTTTAGTTTTTTTTCCCCAAGAGGGAACTAAATTGCATTAACTCAGCTGTGTCTCAGAATGGAACCCAAAGAATTTTCTAGGCTCTCTTAAAAATGCAGGCAGCCCACCTTGGTGGTTGCTATTTCCCAGTTACAGTGTGTGACAGATTTTTCTAATCTCTTATAGTAACAGTACTTGGCAAATGGAATATCCCACAGTTTCCCTGTTCAGTTAATCCTCCCCAAAGCAACTAAAAATCAGCACAGATGCTGGAACCTAACAGGCAAACTTTGCTTATAAATGGATCTTAGTACTGTATATCCCTCCTTTGTACATTCACTATAAAGAGCTACTTGGAACAAGCAGAGAAGATGTAAGTCTCTGATATAAGGAGAGCTGTCAGATGTATGCCTTGTCCATCTGCCACACTAAGATTCCATTGAGAATGTTGGACCCGTTGACCTGTCTCCACTAAACAAGGTGACTCCTCGAGTCAGATTTCACTCTGTTCTCGTCTGGCTAGGTTGTGTCATCGTCTCCTAGCAGCACTGCCATAGGCTACATTACATGTTGGTAAACTTCAGACAAGGGGTTGGGAAGCCTAACACAGCAAGTTCCTTGTCCCTCCATCTCTTAAACCAAACCTGTTTATGAAATGGAAAACTGTCTTAATTAAGTACAAGAGATCTGGAGTTCATGACTTTGCGACATGGTGTCAATGATCCTTGGACTTCCATCTAGCTCTCCAGTTCTATGATTGCATGAGAAGTCTGGAAGCATTAATCTCCACTAGGGTCAGACAAGGGGACTTTCACACAGGACATTTAAATGCCGCTGCTAAAGAATTAAACTTGTTCTGGTTAAAATTTTCAACTTCTACCATGTTTTTGATCTACACACTAACAACCATTTGTACATAATACAGATAATGTATGAGAAGTCCAAAAACATTTTTTAGCATTTTACATGCAAAAATCATAGAAGTCTTTGAAGTAACGTAAGGTTTCAAGTATATTGAAGACCGAGTACACAATAAGAACAACACCCCTAAAATTTAACTGCAAAAGGCAAACACCTGCTACTTAACATCAAGCTGAATATACAGTATATGTTCAACCAGTAAGAGATTAAGAGCTTGGACGAAACTTGTGTCATGTTTGAGTCTCATGAGGTTATCCGCACAATGCATAACCCAGTCAAAATATGTAGAGACCAGAACTGCTTTGTGGCTTTAAAAGCCGATTTTGAGAGAGTGCTGTATTTCAGAATCTGCATTCAAAACAAATCCAAACATTTGGAATTCAAGGAAAGAAATCTAGTCTGACATATTTAGTTGGGTGAAAGATAGTGAGATCTTTTTATAGGCATGCCTTTAGGGCTGGCTTGAGTTTTCTATAATGACTCTGGCAATCTGCCCCATGAATAATCAGCAAGGATAATTTTAACTGATGAATGAATCTGAGAAAACCTGTAAGCGATTCCCTAGACACTCCTGGAACAAAAAAGGCAATGTGCATCAAGAGGTCTAATAGCTGTGAATCTAGACCATGTGACTCTGCTTGTAATCCTGAAAAATTCTGCTGAAGCTGTGAGGAATATCTTCTGGCAGACAGATATATCTGGCACAGACTGTGCCGTGTGAGAAGAGGCCAACAAGGACCAGCTGATTCAATAAGCAGAACCCATTAGTAAAATGTCTCATGTACTTCAACACATCAGCATACAGGTAGAGTTGTAGCTGGGTCAGTTTACCAGTCTGAAAGCACCCTGATGCATTTGCGGCTGGGGAGACTCCCTATGCACAAAAAAACCTAACCGAATAAAAATAAAGGTTCAGTGTAGCTCATCTCTCTGCATATCAGGTCATCTACAAGCCAGTCAGAGTACATTCTCTTAAATGCACATCTCACCCAGTCTGTTATAAAGTAAGACTGATTCCAAAGGCTCTTCTAAGAAAATCCAACTCCAATTTCAAGGTTAAAACAAAAATGTTGAAACAAGACCCTGGGAATTCTGAGTAAATGTAACATAATAAACAAATAAACAAATAAATAAAACACCTCCAAACTGGTTGAAATCCTTTTGGTTCATGTATTAGGTCACAACCAGAGTAGGCCTATGATCCATTGCTTCTGGGTCTCTTAGAAATCTGGGTAATGACTGCAGAAGACAGGAACATGATGGTGAACTCGATGAAGTACTGATCTGATCTAACACAAGAAGTTCTTCTTATGATATTAACTCCCCTGAAGCCAGCCTTATATCACCAGAACATAAGAACATAAGAAGAGCCGTGCTGGTTCAGCCAAAGACCCATTTAGTCCAGGGTCGAGTACCTCACAGTGAATCCATCAAATACCTCTGGGAGCACACAACACTAGATAACTGTCTCCTGATACCACTCCTCTGCATCTGGTCCTTGAAGTACCCCGGTATTAAGCCTGGAGATTACACATCTCCATCATGGTTTGTAACCTGTGATGGACTTTTCCTCCAGGAATCTGTCCAATTCCCTTTTGAAGGCATCCAGGCCAGATGCCATCACCACATCCTGTGGCAGGGAGTTCCACAGACTAATAACACACTGGGTAAAAAAAATTTCTGTTCTTACTTTCCCAACCCTCAATTTGAGTGGATGTCCCCTAGTTCTGGTATTTTGTGACAGGGAGAAGAGTGTTCCTCTATCCACTTTACTCATGTCCTGCATTATTTTGTACGTCTCAACCATATTCCCCCTCAGGCACCTTTTTTCCAGACTAAAGAGCCCCAAATGTTTTATCCTGTCCTCATAATGGAGATCTCCCAGCCCAGTAATCATTTTAGTCGCTCTCCTCTGGACCTTTTCCAGTTCCACCTTTTTTGAGATGCAGTGACTAGAACTGTACACAATACCCCAGGTGCGGCCTTACTATCGTCTTGTACAATGGCATTATAATGTTGGCTGTTTTATTTTCAGCCCCCTTGTTGATAATCCCTAGCATAGAATTAGCCTTCTTCACCACTGCCACACACTGGGTAGACACCTTCAATGAGCTGTCCACCAGCACACCAAGATCTCTTTCCTGATCCATCACAGATAGCTCGGAGCCCATGACTTGATAAAGTTTGGATTTTTTGCCCCAAACTGGCAAACCACTCCAGTATTCCTGCCAAGAAAACTCCATGGACATGGAGTCACAAAGAGTCGGTCACGACTGTAACAACACAACACACACATGCATTACTTTACATTTGGCTACATTGAAACGCATTTGGCATTTGGCAGCCCATTCCCCCAGTTTGGAGAGATCCTTCTGGAGCTCTTCACAATCTTCTCTGGGCTTTAGCACATGTTAAAGTTTCATCTGCAAACTTGGCCACCTCACTGCTTATCCCTGTCTCCAGGTTATTTATGAACAGATTGAAAAGCACCAGTCCCAGGACAGATCCCTGGGGCACACCGCTTTTCACCTCTCTCCACTGTGAAAATTGCCCATTGATACCTACTTTTTGTTTCCTGGATTTCAACCAGTTCTCACTCCATAAGAGGACCTGCCCTCTTATCCTCTGACTGTGCAATTTTCTCAGCAGCCTTTGGTGAGGGACTGTGTCAAAAGCCTTCTAAAAATCAAGGTAGACAATATCCACCAGTTTTAAAAGGTTTGTCAGACAAGACTTACCCTTACAGAAGCCATGCTGATTTTCTCTCAGCAAGGTTTGTTCTTCTATGTGTTTTAAGATTTTCTTGGCTTTCCACCATCTTCCCTGGGACAGACATAAGGCTAACCGGCCTGTAGTTTCCTAGGTCCCCCCTCCATCCTTTTAAAAAAATTATTGTGACATCTGCCATCCTCCAGTCCTCCGTTTTAAGAGACAAGTTGCATATTACCATTAAGAGATCCGCAATTTCATTTCTCAGTTCCTTAATAACCCTTAGGTGAATGTCATCTGGGCCTGGTGACTTGTTGATCCTCAATTTATCAATTAAACCTAAAACATCCTCTTTTTAACCTGTATTTGATTTAATTCCTTAGTCAAGAGGGGCTGTACAGGCAGCAGAATCTGCCCAAGGTCTTCTGTCGTGAAGACAGATGCAAAGAACTCATTTAATTTCTCTGCAATTTCCAGGTTCTCCTTTACCTCCCCTTTTCCTCCCTCACCATCCAGAGGGCCAACTGGTTCTCTGGCAGGTTTTCTACTTCTAACATATTTAAAGAAGGTTTTATTATTTTCCTTTATATTGCTAGCCATACATTCCTCAAAATCTTTCTTTGCCTCTCTTATGATCTTCTTACATTTTTTTTGCCAGAGTTTGTGTTCCTTTTTATTTTCCTCATTTGTGGATGATTTCCATTTACAGAAAGACCTCTCCTTGCACTTTAGAGCCTCTCTAACTCCACTTGTTAACCATGCCAGCACCCTCTTCTTTCTTTGTGGTATGCACTTGTGCTGGGCCTCTACTACCGTTGTTTTAAAAGGCTCTGTGCACTCTGAAGGTATTGGATTATTTTTCCCCTTCCCTTTCAATTTCTTTCTAACTAGATTCCTCATGTGAGGGAAATCTGCCCTTGGGAAATCAAGGGTTTTTATGTTTGATTTGCTTGACACTCTTCCCCTGACTTGCATGGCAAAGGAGATTGCAGCATGGTCACTGTTTCCCAGAGGGTCAGTGACATTTACATTCCTGACCAGGTCCTGAGTATCACACAGTATTAGATCCAGAGTTGCCTGTTCTCGGGTGGGCTCCATGACAAGTTGCTCTAAGGCACAGTCATTCAGCATGTCAAGAAACCCGGTTTCTGTTTCTAGCCCCAAGCTTGCATTGGCCCAGTCAATGTGGGGATAACTGAAGTCCCCCATGATTACTATCCTCTCCCTCTTAGGTACCTCCATGATTTGTGTCCTCATTTCAACGTCCCCCTCAGGTTTTTGATCTAGTGGATTTTACCCTTGTTTGACATAGATGGCCACTCCCCCTCCAACCCACCCCTCTGTATCCCTTCTATAAATTTTATAGCCTGGGAATGTGGTATCCCACTGGTTCTCCACATTCCACTAGGTTTCTATTATGGCTATTATATCAATGTTATCCCTAGCTACCAAATGTTCAAGTTCTCCCAACTTTGCTCGGAGGCTTCGAGCATTTGCATAGAAGCACCTGCACAGTGGGTCTCCCAAGAATGGCTGCTTCTCCCCCCCCCCACAGCTTTTAATTCCAGTAGACCAACTACCACATCCCATTACTCTCCCAATGCTAATACCTACTATGTCATCACTTTGTGGTTCTCTACCCTCTCCAACTTCGTTCCACAGGGATGAGGTGTTCTGAATCAGATGCCACTCAGCTCCTGTCGGCTTTCCCCCAGGAACCTGCCTATCACTAGGCAAAATGAAGCATCCACAGCAAGGTGTCATGAAGGAGCAGCAAATTATTAGTTATTTAATGTATTTCTGTTTTAGAACTGCCAGGAACTAGGAGAAGAGGTTGTGAGGTTTTTTCTTTGTTTCATATGCCAAATAGTGTATACAGTACCTTGAACTCGGGACAATTTGCTGTTTTACTTTAGCAAAACATTTGGGAAGACTTGAGAGCTCAAGTAACGTGACAAGAGCAAGTCTGTCTCTGTGAATGTGTTTGTCACACAGCTGGCAGATTTACATATATACATGAATAATAGTAATATGAATGTCACCATGAAAAAAAAAAAGCAACAGATTGCTTTTTTGAAGCATTTCAAGTCAAAACTTTGATTGTGTTGATGCACGCAACATCTATATAGCGCTCCCCCACCAAAGTAAGATTTGCTGGTGTTACAGAGTCTATGTAGTGCACATTGATACTTCAGCCCTGAAACGGGGCTTCTATGCCATTTGCTACAGAACACTCACTTGACTGGCACTGACATGCAAAACGTGTAAAACAGGTCCCATTTCATTCTAATAACAAACAGAAGGTATGATCTTAATGCTGGAGTCTGTTCTGTACAATTCTATAGTGGGAGAGGAGGTGAGGGCAGGAATGTGAAATGTATATTTATTTTAACCTGCTTCTTACAGATCCTGCAGGTTCCTGTCAATCATAAAAAGACTCATTCAGGGCCATTTATTTCTGGCTTCAAGGAGGCTAGTTAGAAGCTATTTCACCAGTTGCTCAGATGTCTTAAAATAGCACCCAGCAGACTGATCATTCGTGGTCTCTTGCCTCAGCTTGTGACATCTTTCTCTTCTGAATAAATGACACAAATGTCATTGCAATACTAACACTATTTTCTTTACAGCCTCCGAGTTCTATGAACACTTCATGCTATCTCAGAATGCATAATTTTCAAAAAACACTTTTCTTCTGTTTAATCAAATAACAAAAATTTAATATGTCAATAATATTTTACCATAAATATTTAACAATAAATTTACTATGAAGGAAAATATGGGAAAACAGATATTTATAGACAAGATTAAACTACAAAATGTGATAATCTTTAATTATTTGAACCAATATAACTGGGGAGCTCAGATAAGTACAATAATGAAACTTTAAAATGTTAATCCCTTATGATCTCTGGGATTGTATTCATCCCTCTAAATCTTTATGACAGTTTACACCAATATCATCCAAATGCTTCGCTCTACATACTGTGGCTTTGACAGCAAATATTGCAACTCTATTTATAACATGTAATTTAGATGTATATAATAAATAACTCAATTTTTCTGAGTCATTCCTATTTTTAACTTTCTTTTTAAAATACCATATTTTCCTCTTATAAAGGACATTCAAACACATGAGCTAGGTCCTCAAGAACTAGGTTTCCATGTAAATACAATCTGTATTCTTGAAGCCTACCCCACTTCATCATAAAATCTATTTGTTCAAATCTTAGCCATATGTATGCTTTTCTGTGTTGCATTTTGATCGGACAGTTTTCATACTGGTGCAGTTGTTTGTATTGGCTAGTCTTTTTTTTTTTTTTTTGCGCCTGTGGATGCAACATCTGTCATATCAGTCTGTATCCCTACATCAAAAATCCCTTGGACTGTATCTCTCAAGAACGAACTTAGATATGATGTTCCTCTGATTTCTTTCATGCTGTGCCTTCATTTCATGTATCTTATTCCCTATTTATCTGCAGTGATTTGAATACATGTTCAAATTAATTACAACTGTGAATAGCCTTTGATCATCATTGGTTACACTTTTAACCCACTCGGGCAAATAAAGGGCTTCATTTTCACAACATGCAAACAAGTCACTGTGAAGTGATGGACACTCCCAAGGTGTAGGAAGCAGTCAATTAGACATTCAAAGATCAATATTGCATGGTAGAGAGCTTAATATTCTAGCAGGATATCTTCCAGATAAGGAAATAACCTCAGGCAAAGCGACTGGCTTCGACTTGTTTTGTAACATCATACAGTGCTGTAATGTTTCTTGGTGCAACCACATCCACTGGCCATTTTTAAAATTGTTTTTGGTGCTTAAGGGGGGGAGAGGAGGCAAATGGAACTCAGGTTCTCCAAAATAGGAAGGATATTGTTTGCTGCCAAATATTCAAGTAAAACATCCTGAAATTCAGAGCTCAACATTCTAGTTTGCAGATTTGCTCTTGAAGGGCAATCCTTTCTACCTCCTGTTTCCTATTTTGGCAAGCAATTCTTTTTTGCTGGTCCCATCTCTACAAGAATCACTATTTTTCTTAATGCAAAATCTCTTTGTTGCTTTGAGTAAATCCATGGGTTAATCTTGAGCTTTTCCTGGCTCGTTTTAAGTTCAAATCTGTACACTGACACCTAATGCCTGAGGTCAAGGTAACCTGAAACCACTTTACAAAATTGTGGGACCTGGGATTGAATCAGAATAATTTAAAAGGCCTGCTCCTTCTATGTCCTTAATTCTGGCTCAGAAGAGCTTGTCTAGCTGATCCTCTCATGCCAGTTGTGTTGAATACATTTTCTCTTCTCAAGATGGTCCAAATGGATATTGGAAAAATAATCATTGTCAGCCATGATTGAAGGTGGGTAACTTAGGTGGTTACTGTTTTGTCTCTGTAAATGTTGCACTTCGGATGGTACAATTTTTTTTTACTTCATGTCCATTGCGCAACAGCTGAAATTTGTCTCAACCACACCCCCGGAGTGGGATCAGAGCGTGACAATACTGTACCTGGCACTGGGTTGGGGTAGTCTCTTGTCACGGTTTGTTCCCGTTCTTGTTCCGAGACAAGGGACTGTGTGGTGACATCTGTCACACAACAACCAGTGTCTACCTAGTGGTCAGTGGCTGAAGCAGCATTCAACATTAGTTTCCCTATGGGAAACACCATGCAGTGCAAATGTTTATTAAAGAAAGTACTTAAAATTCTGTAGCATTGACGTGTAAATCTCGGAAGCCCAGTAAATCAAAATATCAAAAAAGTTTTATTTACGATATTTTTCAAAAAGGTTAAGAAAGCAAGACAAATTCAGAATTTGTCACGGAACAAGACCGTGAAGTAACAGTTGTCAAGGGACAAGTTATCACGACTGTGAGAAAACAGAAACAGGGACTAAACAGGGATAAAACCACGTGATCGCGACCAATGCTGTCACAGTACAAAACTAGTCGTGGAACAAAGAAGGATGTGAAGTAACCGTCTTATAGTTCTTCAGATGTTGGTGGATTGCAATAGCTATCAACCCTAACCAGCACGGGATTTCTTTTTTCTTTCCTTACTCATATCAGAGTCTTGCACTATTTTAAAGTGATGGACATATTGTATTTTTCCACATATAAGACATATCCAATTTTCCAAAAAAAAAAAAAATTAGTTTCACAACTGACGGTTCTCTCCTCGGCTTACTTCTGTGCATAAGACAACTCTAAATTTTTAATCCAACAATTTTAGAAAAAATATAGTCTTATATGTGGAAAAATGTTGCACCTAAAATATAGGTAAAACAAAGATTTAAAAGTTAAGATAATTAATCTTTGTGTTAAAGTATGTGTAAAGAAAGTACTGGAAAACTAGAAATTATAAGTGGCAAACAAAATGTAAATACAGCAGATATTAAAATGCAAGAAATGTAAATCACAGTGCAATGGCTGAAATCCTATTGCTTACTGTAATAATTTGCAACTATAATAGGCCCATTGAATTGTAAGGATTTGGTGAACGAATTGCTCTAATTTTGACTTGCCCCACTAAGCAATAGGATGTCAGCCATTCTTTGTATGATCCAAGTTATAATTCAAGCCTTCCAGAGGGCACCAGCTTGTCTACCCTGTCCAAGATTTATCATTGAGGAGTGCATTAATACTCCCACATGTTGACAATTGCCCCCTCTATCTCTCACTATTAGGATACACCCCGTGTCTCTGACCACTTTCCTTCCAAACCTTCGTCTTTTTCTCTTCCTCTCTTCTTATGCACATTCAAACTGCTAGACTTTAACTCCTGTCAACTCCTGGAATCTGAATCCAGCCTGTATAGCCTCCCCAGCTTTTGTTGTCCTAGCCTTGACATTTCTTTGTTCACAACATCTGGGAGTTAGCACTTCCCCATTCCGAAGCAAAATATATTTTAATATTTAGTTATTTGCTTTGGTCACTTATTTGTTTGCCATTTATACTAGCCACTATTTTCCAGGGTTATCATTGTGCATAACATCATTTTGTAGGTTCAAATACTCTTTGCAGGAGTGTCTGCTGAATTCATGTGTGAGTTCATTGAGTTCATACATGTATTTGGAAAGCATCACACATATTTATACTCAGGAGTAAAGCAAACACTCCCAAGCAGGTTGTGGTACAAAGTAGCGTTGTAATTCCTCAGCAATGATGACTGTGAGAAAATTTGGACATTCTTAATACTGTTTTCACAGCAGTGAGCATGATGTTTTGCACAAATGGTCAGGACTTCTATACAAAATTGCATAATTTGTAACAAGACAAGGTTGCTTTGTTCTCATTTCATGGATGTTTAAAAATCTGGAGTCTTGTTACATTTTTCTTAACAACCAGAAGTGTTTCTTTGCTTGCTATTTGTGTGCACACATTGCTTCCTAACAGGAAAGGACATTAGTTCTGCAGAGATATATTTTGTCAAAGAGATATCAACAAAAAGAAATCATCATCATCATCATCATCATCATCATCATCATCATCATCAACAACAACAACAACAACTCCATCTCACGCTTGTCTGCTTGTGAAGAAACTGGGGATCTAGGAAAATATGAAACGTGAAAAATAATGCTTTCACCTGCACATTACCTTCTGGACCCATGGGAACGAGACTAAACAAATGGAAAGGTCAGTGTTTGAAGGGACAATTCTCACCTTGCCTTCCTTTTCCAAAAATGTCAAAGTAGAAACTTTAAAAAAGAAATGGGCACTCCTATATCATTCTTATCAAAGAATGTTTCCTAGTGGACTAAGATAATGCTCCTATGCTTATCTTACATTTCAAAGTATTATCTTCTATGTATATTGCGCATCCCTGAGTTCACTTCTCTAGTTGTTCATATGCCCCATCTCAAAACAAAGATGTGTAGGGTGGTTGAGCAGCTCTCAGAGGGTTCTGACCCAGGTGTTATGACAGCATTCAGCTTACAGTAGGACCACCGTATCCAGTGATTCATTAACCACGGATTCAGTTATCCATGGTGAGCAGAGGAAAAAAATTAAATGAATAATTCAGTAGCCTCAATCAAGCTGCTGTCACAAACAGCAGCTGTAAAGCAAGCTCCTGTTGTAAAACAGCAGCCGTAAAGCAAGCTACTGTAGCAAAGCATCAGCTATAAAGCAAGCTACTGTCACAAAACAGCATTTTGTGGCATTTTGATGTGCTCTCTTATCCATGGTTTTTATTATCCACAGGAAGGCCTAGAACCACTCCCCATTGGATACCGGCGTCCTACTGTACTTGAATGTTCCACTGAATTGCGAGTGCCTAAACTGATGAGGAGGACAAATTTAGCAAAGATGTTTTTACACACCTGCTGAAAATCACAGCTCTGTATTGCACACCTTTCTGAGGTATGATTCAGATCTCTGACCTAGGCAACTGCGTACCAATCAATAAATAAAAGGCTATCTTCCATCACTGATCCCTCAGTAACAGGCTCTTTTAAAAGGCGACAGAAAACAGTTTAGAGATAGGAATACACTCGTGCCTGAAGATAGTACTGGGTTCACCAGCCAAGGGTCCCCCATCCCTGAGTTACAAAATGCTAATGCCAATATATATTGAGAGAGATGGGCTTTGTTCTGTTGCTCTGCTGTTGCATTGTCCATTGGTGGGGCATTTGAGGAGCTTGCAGAGAGCAATCTTTCCTTCAAGAGACTGACTGCCTGAGTGGGATTTTTAAATGAATTATCATCTATTACTGCTCTGAATATGTTTTTAGTATAGCTTTTCTTTACTGTTTCTCAGAGAGGAATTTGCTCCTTTTAAATATTTGTATACTTATTGTTTTTAGCTTTAAAGTTGTCTTTTAATCATGTAAGCCAGTGGTTCCCAAACTTTTTGACTCATGGCTCCTTTTACTTACTGGCCATTGGGCATGGATCCCCAGTATTATTTTTTTTATTTTTTTATTAGATTTATACCCCACCCATCTGGCCACTCTGAGAAGCTTACAACACTATACAAAATACAATCAGATATAAATTAAACCAGATTAATACAATAAAACCATAATAACAACAAACCTGTAAATAAAACAAAACCAATAAGCAAATCAAATAAAATTTTACATAAGATTAAACAGCAATTTGAGATGGCAAGACCATGACTAAAGTGATATAGCTAAGAGCTTGGGAAGGCCTGTTGAAAGAGCCAGGTATTTCACAGAATCCATAGAATCATAGACTCACAGAGATGGAAGAGACCTCGAGGGCCATCTAGTCCAACCCCCTGCCATGCAGGAAACCCATCACAATATTTCCGACAGATGGCCATCCAGCATCTGCTTAAGAACCTCCAAAGAAGGAGACTCCACCACCTTTGTGGCAGCATATTCCACTGCTGAACAGCTCTGTCATGAAGTTCTTCCTAATGTTCAAATGGAATCTCTTTTCCTGCAGTTTGAAACCATTGCCCCGAGTCCTAGTCTCTGAAGCCATGGAAAACAAACCTGTTCCCTCTTCAATATGACATCCTTTCAAATATTTAAACATAGCTAGCATATCCCCCCTTAGCCTTCTTTTTGAAAGGCTAACTTTCAAATTTATCCCCATTCAAGGCATACTGAATTGGTAGGTTTTCTTTATGTTTAAGGTATGACAACCACTGGATGGCCAAGGTTGAGTATCTTTTACACTGATTGTGGCAATTGTCTGGTTGTGGTATGGGTACCAACAAGATCAGTACCCTCAGTTTCACTTATCCACCACTTGAAAAAACAAATAAAAGATTAAGAAAGATACAGCTTCTTGGGGTGTATTAGCACAACTGACCACTAGATCATGCCTGCCCAAAGTCCGGCCCGGGGGCCAAATCCAGCCTGTCAGGCCATTCTGAGTGGCCTGCGGCTGGCTGGCCTACCCCTCCCTCCCCCTCCTTCACCCCATGTTTTTTTAAACAGGCTCCCTGTGCTTCCTTTGGTCCCCACCTTCCTTCCCTCCTCCCTTCCTTGTTCCCCACCTTCCTTCCTTCCTCTCTTGGTTTCCACCTCCCTCCCTCCCTCCCTTGGTCCCCACCTTCCTTCCTGTGGGTGGGGTTGCAAGGGGTCAGTGGGTGGGGCTTATGGGTCAGTGGGTAGGGCTTGCAGTGGGGTGACAGGGTCGGGGAGCAACCGGCCCCTGACACATTCTCAGCCACCAAATCTGGCCCTCCTTACAAAAAGTTTGGGCACCCCTGCACTAGATGGAACCACAAACTATGCTATACAGGTGGCTTTATGGAAATACTCCAGAGAGGCCTGACTTCTTCTGGACCTAGGGAAAGCAGCTTCTGGGGAAAAGAGTGAAGCACATGTATTTTGAGGGTAGAGGTGGACAGGGAAGGCTCCCTTGCAAAAAGGACAGCAGGAAATCCAGTCCTAGGCAGAGTTCCCTCTCTCCACCATGCACTGACACTGGAGAAGCTGCAAGTAAGTTCTGTAGTATTATAATAATACCTTTATTGTCAATGTACAACATGTGCACAATGAAACTGTAAATTATAACTTTGGATGTGGATGGAAGAAGGGAGGAGGAAGTTTGAGACGATCCAATGGCACTCCCCCCAGGTGAATTTCTAGGTATCCCACGGAGTCACAGTACTGTATACCATTTGGGAAACATTGACAGATTGTAAGCTGCTGATGTATCTTTATTGTTTTTAGCTTTAAATATTGTCTTTTATTGATGTAAGTTGCCTTAGGTCCTTTTTAAGGAGAAAGGCAGAGTTTAAACAAACAAACAAACAAACAAACAAACAAACACACACACACACACACACACACACACACACACATACATACATACATACATACATACATACATACATACATACATACATACATACATACATACATACATAATAAGCTCTGTTGATTTAAATGTGTTTCCATGATCTCTACTTGCATAAGAATAAACAAAAGCAAATACACCAATGTAGTATTGTACTGTGCCAGTGTTCAGCAGGATTCTGCCCACTCAGGCAGAAAAGGAGGATAATGAATCCTTCAGCATACCAGATGGAGTGGATGGAGCAAGTCCCTTTTCCCACATACAGTACATTTTTCTAAGGTGATACTTCCAGTATTAGTGCTCTCCCACCCCCGTCAGAAGAAAAAACACTTGAGGCACAAGAAAAGCATAATGCAAATGATTCAGCATCTTCAACCCATGCTGAAGTTTAAATGCCCCTCTTTCTGACTGTTTTACAGGAGGTTAGCATGCCCATTGTGGCCAGGCTTTTACTAGAGGAACACTGTTGAATCAGTGTATTTTATGTTAGGGATTAACTCGCAGTTCAACAATTGATTTAGTGGGTGTACTGTAGCTGGAAGTAACAGGATTTACAAGACTATACCACACGGTTGGTATATAGCTTGACTGGTTTTAATAATCCCTGTCACTGTGTTTACTGTAGGGGAAAATCAGGTTAGTGCTTAAGTGTCTCACTGTACATGACAAACAGCAGTTAATATTTTTAATAAGACCCCGTTTCCTACCTGGCTGATAGAAGTCAGGAGACAATTCCCTCGCCATCGACCTGGCTAGAGCAGATTCGTTGTTAGCTGCCACTGCAGCTTGCTCTGCGCTGTCTGCCTTGGCTTTGGAGTGAGCAGTCCTTAGGAAAAGAACACCAAAGCACTTTCAGTATTTCTGAATGCTTCCGCAATTTTCTTACCTTATGTTCTTCCGCAAGTATTCCTAATTAACCCTTTCAACTTCATTATTTTATGTTCAAGAAGAATAGTCAGTGCACAATTCTGAAATAATGCTGAAACCACAATACAGCACTATACGTCTCAGAATTTCCCAATTAATCGCAATGCTAAAATGCATGTGCTAGGAACATTTCAAAGAAAAATGCAAATATAAAGGGGAAAATAGCATAGACACAGAAGGACATATTAATGAAAAGAGCTTGAAAAATATGTATATTCAATGAAACTGTATGAAGAAATGCACATGAATTTTCGTACACACAAAAATGTAAACGTGATTTTTTTAAAAAAAAACTTTATGAACCAATGCAGAAATGCAATTAACATATACTGAAAAATCTGTGGTTGTTATAGGAAAACAAAACAAAAGTACATCCATTTCTTACAGTATATCATTCCTTGAAATGGCCATTTTTTCCAGGAGCATCATATTTCCTCTGCCATGAAAATATACCATGTTAGCTACTCTGTGGCACTTGATTTGTAGGAAAAGATAGCATATCCACAACAAATGTACTGCTTTCAGTGGAGACACATGAGTAAGGTGTAACAACTGTACAGTTAAACCCTGAAGCATTTTAGCAAGTGTGCACATTTGTACCCAAATGCAGATCAACAGGGATTTTTCAACAGATTTCATGAAAATAAGACCAGACCAGATTTAGAGGACTATAATTTGATTTCTTGCAGGAGACAACAAAATGCCCATAGGAAGTTCATAAGCAGGGTGTTTTGATAATAGCCTTCTCTCTACTGTATGTTGAATTTTGACATTTAGAGGAATGCTGTCTCTGAACCTGAAAGTGGCATTCAGCCATCATGACTAGCTGAATCAAGAGCCTTATCATCCATTAATATAACTAATTCTCTTTTAAAATTATCTAAGCGAGTGGTCTATGCCACATTATGGGAAGTTCTTACTGTCCGAGTAAAGAACTGAAATCTCTAATGGTATTAAAATGCTTTGGAACAGCTTGTGGATCGCACAGGGGAGGAGGGAACCTCACCTTAAAATTTCAGTCGTGCAATCTTAACTCCAGTCACAAACTATCTGTGAAAATACTTGCACCTTAGATGGAAACATTTTACGAAGCTCATACTAGTTTCCAAGCATGCATGCAACCTTATTTTGTGCCAACAATGCTATTTAGATAATAGGGAGGACAGTCTGTTTCTTGATGAACACATCTCCCCACACTTCAGTTTTCTTTGTAGTGAAAGCACAGTTCTTCAGAGTGACACACAGAGAGATATTGCTATTATTTGAGGGCAGCCCAACATTGGAATGTATTCAGCAACCTGCATTTTGTTTAAAAGCACTCTAGTTCCTCACACATTGAGAAGCACTTGGCTAAGGAGGTAGAAATCTGCAGTTTGAAGCCTGACAGCTCCCAGAAGGCCCCCAAGAAACTGTAAACAGACAGAGTGTCTCCTTTTTTGGTGGTGCGCAATCCTTGTGATTATTTCCAGTGTAATCAGTGGAAGGCGGAGTGGTATATTTATGTCTTTTTCTGCCTAAAGAACTGGTGTCGGATGCAGAGTGCAGGATATGCAGCGAGACCAGGTGGGAAGAAGTCTGTATTCCAGAGTTTTTGAAGGCTTCAGCTCTACAGGGAATTGGAAGCAACACTGTACTCCTCCTGGACATGGAGCAATTGAGCAAACATGTACACTACAGTATGGAGATTCAAATTAAGGGTGTTTTTCTGCCTTTTTGTTTTTGTGGTTTTTTTGCACACTGATCAGAGAGATAGCATGTGAAAGAAAGATTAAATGAAAGAGAGAATCACAAACGAAAGTAATACACTCATGAACTCCTCTTTCTGTGCAATTCTTGCATAAAAGTCTTTCTCTGGTTCTACCTGAAGCTACCAAGGACTGAATATAGACATTTTTTATATGAAGCAATGAGCTATATCAGCCTTCCTTCAACTCCAATGGTTGTTTAACATAACAGTCTCTAAATTGAATGGTCTGTTTGGACCCAGGTCATTCCTTCTCTTTATTATCAATACAACACAACAAATCTATTATTTCAAATTATATGACACTATACCTGGAAAAAGTGGGTCTAGATAGCTTTACAATCTTGATGTTACAAAATTAGCATTGGAAATTGCAATATGTAAGTCAGCTGAACCATTATATTATGCTTAAGCAGAACAGGCTCAGTAAACTATTTCAGTTTGCAAAGATGTTTCCAGGAAAAAAGACCTGTCGCCTATAGGGTTTATGGTAGTAATATACAACAATAGATGTGTGTGCTGTCAAGTCAGTTCTGACTTATGGCAGCCCTTTTCAGTGTTTTCTAGGTAGAGAGTACTGAGAAGTTGTATACCATTCCTTCTTCTGTTGGCACCCTGAGAGGATGCTCAAGGCTCATCTGGAATGCACAGAGGGGAGTTGACCTTCCAACCTCAGCTAACTGAGCTATACCAACCCCTCACAATGATATAGGGAAATAGAAACAATCCAGCAGGCACACAGAGATTAAAAAGCATCATTAAAGAGAAGGGGAAAGTTGTGATGTGCTGGAAATATCTTCTTTTTATATGAAACCCCTCAGATAATAGCTATATGACAGAGAGAGTTTAGAAAACCAGCTATTATTTTCTTCAATAATATAAAGCTCTGCTTTTTTCAGTCAGCTTGGAGGAATGGCAACAAAGAAATACAGCAACATCAGCTAATCCCTCATTATACTCATCTGGGTCCCCAAAGGACAAGATTTTTTTATTCTTCATAGGTCCTGCTGTATTTAATGCTTATCACGTTACTCCCCCTGAACTCGAACTCGAACCGACAAAAGAAAAATTGGGTCTGATTTGTCATTGTCGTTCCTGGCATCGCAGCGATCGTGCGATGCCAAGCGGCACAGAAAAAAAGTTTTAAAAATTAAAAAAAACCCAATTCCCGGCCAAAAAAGCAGGCGAAAATATGCCTGCCTGAGGGCACCTACCAGAGGGGTGGTTTCTGGGAGGGGTCCCCACTCCAGCCTTCCCCCCCTCCTGTCCTGGGCTGCTGGTACCAGGCTGGGAGGGGGCATCCTCGGCGTCTCCATTTGCCATGCGGTGCGGGGGGATCCAAAATGCGACCGCAATATTTATTTTGAAATCGTGGTCCAAAAACCCACCAAGCACCACAGAAACATGCGAAAATTAGCTATTTTAAATTCTTGAATTTTTACAGTAGCAGCAGTGGGTTTTTCTTGAAATAAAACGTCTCCATTGATTTTATTTTATTTTATTTTATTTTATTTTATTTTTTTACACCTGCGCATGCGCAATGATGGGCTGGTCATGGGATGGGACCATGCAAATTTTTGGAGCCATTCCACCAATTGCATGGCCAGGTTTTGCTGAGACTTGCTGGTACCAGGCTGGGAGGGGGCATCCTTGGCGTCTCCATTTGCCATGCAGTGTGGGGGGATCCAAAATGGCGACTGGAATATTTTTTTTGAAATCGTGGTCCAAAAACCCACCAATGCACCACAGAAACATGCGAAAATTAGGTATTTTAACTGCCTGGTTTTTTTATAGTAGCAGCAGTGGGTTTCTCTTGCAACAAAACATCTCCATTTATTTTATTTTATTTTATTTTTATTTTTTTTTACACCTGCGCACGCGCAATGATGGGCTGGCCATGGGATGGGACCATGCAAATTTTTGGAGCCATTCCACCAATCGCATGGCCAGGTTTTGCTAAGACTTCTGGATGTGCCAGAGAGGGCATTAAAAGCCCACCAACCCTAAGCCTAAGGCTAATCCTAACCCTAACCCTAACCCATACGCCAGTACACTGTGTTCTTAGTGGGCCAGAGGCACCCAGAGGTACAACCCACTAACCCACCCTAACCTTAACCGTTACCCTAAGCCTAGCCCTTACCCCCTAACCCCATGCTCTGGGAACTAAATCACAGCGGTAACGACAAACGACAAATGACACGACGAAACGACAAATTTTTGAAAAATTTCGCGAAAAACGGAAACGACCCGAAACGGACCTGTCCCGAAAAACGACAACTCGGAAAAAAATTTTTTCTGGTCGTGCCCATCTCTACTTATGAGCATGCATTTGGAATGGATTAAACTCATAAGTAGAGGCACCACCGTATACCTGCCTTTCAACAATAATGTGATCAGGCCAGTCCTTCACTAATAATAATAATTTATTTATTGTCATTGTGTGTATATACACAGTATACACATACAACGAAATTCAGACACCCAGAGACCAGATTCAACACGCACACACACAAATCTCCAAACACTCTAACACACATTAAAAAAATAAAAATAAAGAACCCTTCAACACACACACATAAAATCCCTGAACATTCCCCCACCCACCAACCCCCCCCCCTTAAAAACACAAACATCTACACAACAGGCTAGGTAATCCTGTCCAAGTGCTCACTACTGGTGGTTCTTGAGTTCATTATTAAGTGCAATTATAGCTCTGGAATAAAAACTGTTCAGAAGACGTGTGGTCCGAGTTTTAATTGTTCTATATCTTCTGCCAGAAGGCAACAGTTCAAAGAAATTATGAGCAGGATGAGTAGAGTCCCTCAGAATGTTGTGTGACTTCCTCAAACAGCGAGATGTGAAGATGTCATCCAGGGTTGGTAGCTGGAGCCCAGTAACATTCTGGGCAATTTTAATTATTCTCTGTAGAGCTTTTTTGTCCGCTACAGAGCTGCTCCCATACCATGATAGCATACCATAAGTTAGGACACTCTCAATGGTGCTGTGATAGTAAGACAGAAGTAGATGCTGAGATAAGTTCATCTTCCTGAGCATTCTCAGGAAATACAGCCTCTTCTGTGCCTTCTTCACAACCATATTGGTGTTTACAGTCCATGAGAGGTCCTCTGAGATGTAAGTGCCCAGATATTTAAAGCTACCAACCCTCTCCACCTCCTCACCATTTATGTACAATGGTAAATGTACATCTTTCTTCCTCCTGAAATCAATTATAAGTTCTTTAGTTTTTTTGGTGTTAAGTACAAGATTGTTTTCTTTACACCACTGAGTCAACCCTTGTACTTCTTTCCTATAAGCAGACTCATCGTTCTTACTAATGAGCCCCACCACTGTTGTATCATCTGCAAATTTGATGATTGTGTTGGAGTTATACAGTGTGGTGCAATCATGTGTGTACAAGGAGTAGAGGAAGGGGCTTAGCACACAACCCTGAGGAGCTCCTGTACTTAATACAAGAGTAGAAGAATGGTGGGATCCCATCCTTACTGACTGTGGCCTATCAGTCAGAAAATTCCTTACCCACAAACAAATCTTCTGATCTATACCCAATTTGGCCATTTTGAAAAACAACCTATTAGGTAGAATTGTATTAAAAGCAGAGCTATAATCCACAAATAACAGTCTTGCATATGTTCCCTGTTGTTCTAAATGGCTCAATACAGTATGGACAACAATGGTGAGTAGAGATGGGCACAACTCAAAAAAATGGTGTTTCGTTTGTCGTTTGGTCGTTTAGGGTTCCGTTTCGGTTCGCTTTCGTTTTCATTGGGCTTTTTTTTTGCAAATTTTTCATTTTCGTTTTTGTTGCGTAATGAAACGAAAAACGAAAATGAAAAATTGCTGTTTCGTTAGCATTCTTTTCAGTTCAATGCATTGCTGCAACGAAAACGAAAAACATGGCAAAATTGGTCGTTTTCATTTTGAATTTTTTTTCGTTTCGTTTTCGTTGCGTAACAAAACAAAAAAACAAAAACAAAAACAAAAAACGCTCGTTTCGTGCCCATCTCTAATGGTGAGATGAACTGTACAACTCAGAACCATCAGGCAGTATATATATAATTCTTGTTAAATTATAGTAGTTCTATATCACTCTAGTTATATTTGCTTGTGTTATGTTAAATTTGTGTATACTGGTTGAAATCCTATTACTTTGCTATGCATGTGAATAGCAAATAGAGTACATTCCAATTCCTTCTATCTAGCAATTGATGAGTCCCACTTTTCAGCCTGTGTGCCAAGCCAGAAGGCATCCATTTACACGCCGCAGAATTCCAGCAGCAACACATTAATTGTAAGCAATGTATAAACAACTGAAGGTTACATTGTTTGCATTCAGTATGTGTAACAAAACAATACATACACCTACCACCTACTGTTATGCTTCTCGACAGCAGAAGCACCGTAAGTTGATCCTGAGACAGATCCTGAGAGTCCACAAAAATTACAGTTCAAGACTAGGAATAAGCCCATAATTGTGTCTCTGTACCTCACTCTCTGTGTTGCTACCATTTCTTCCCACATACATGATGTCCTCAGATATGTGAGTTTGGGCAATCAGATAGATGCACAAATCGATCTGTGGTTTGCCATTCAATTAGAATTGGCTTCCTAAGCTTTGTATCTGAAGTATCTCCATTCAAAAAGATGAAGTGCAAAGTGGTGTGAAAGATCTCTAAGGCTGGCTGAATAACTCAGTGGTTGAGGTACCTGGCTGTTGAGTCAGAGGCAGCTACATAACTAGGGAGGGCCAAACATGGGCAAATGCCCCAGGGTGTTGCAATCTGAGGGTGCCAAATTGATATTAGAGTACCGTTAGCCCTCCTTCGCTTGGAAGAGGAGAGGGGGGAGGAGGAAGGGACAAGCCACCACTAAGGTTGGGACAGATGGGCTAGCTTTGTGTGTGTGTGCATGTGTGTGCATGTGCGTGCATGCACATGTAAAGTTTATTTGGGTTGGTGAGGGAGACAAGCTGGGCGGGCAGATTTGGGGGCGCACCAGCACACAGATACATGCCACAATCTTCTCAGTTATGTTGATTCAATGTCTGTGTTGACTCCTCCTCCTCTCCTGATCATCTCATTATGTCCCGCCTAAGACTGCATGGGGCTCCCCCCCCCCCGCATTGCCTTAGAATTAAAGAATCATAGAGTTGGAAGAGACCTCAAGGGCCATCCAGTCCTTGAGTCAGCCAGGGAGGTCTCAGGTCTGTGGCTCATTTCATATTTTTCTTTAAAAATATTATTTCTATTTTGCATTTGCATTAAATTTGGTATTGAGCACAGGGCTCCCCTTTCTTTCTGTCAGCACTCGTTGATGATGCCAGTAATGGATAAATGAGAGCAAACTGTAATGTTGCTTCTTTTTAATCAAAAAGGCATTTCAGGAAATGAGAATTCCCACCTGTAATTCTTACTCTTACTTTCTTAAAAAGGGTCTGGGTAAAAGGTCTTTGAATTCAAGAACAAATCTGCTTGATTCCATATGATTTTTGCACGGGATCCTTTCTAAATCATGAATTCATACGTCTCCTTAATGTCCAGTCACTGCACCATAGTAACCATGGATCCTCCAGCGCATGGCTGTGGCGCAAAAACATAGATCTGTGACATGGATCCACTTGATTACATTTAATTTTTACATTGGATCATACAAAAACCACTGTCTCATAATAGGCCCTATCTCTGCCGACAGATTACACACCTAAAATCATAGGTCCGTCATCTGCAGAGATCCAGAGCTTTGATGGTTTGTGTCAGCTACAGGACTACACGAATGGTGAAGAGAAAGGGAAATGGGGAGAGAGTTGGAGGGGGGCTGAGTGTGTGAGAGAGTGAGAAAGTGACAGGGAACTCCATTTGATCCTGCATATACAGACTTTATTCAGAAAACATTTGATTTCTGCTTCACTGCCTCCCAGTAAAGCCTATGAATATTCATTTTTACAGTACTTGGGAGATCATCATCTGGGATATTTTTCTTAATTCCATAGCTATCACAATATGAAATGACAACGCTGACTATGCATCACTCTGTTTACTCAGCATAGTTTGGGCTTTACCAAATTAAGACTGTAAATTCCTCACTTCATGGTCATTGTTTATTATGCCCTGGAACCACTGCTCACACTTTACCAGTGATACTATGATGATCTAAAGCACTTTCAGCTCTCCCTTCTGCCACATAACAAATTAGCAGAGAAAACAGCCCCCAGTGTTCTTGTGTCATCTGTTTATTTCTGGCACTTGTTTGGGTATTGTTTTGATCTGGTGCCAACATTATCACAGTTCAAAGCCAAGGACATTTCTACATACACTCACATTCCTGAACAGTATCTCAGAATGCACTTTGAAGGGACGAAATTCGAATGCTTTCTCTCTGACAACATTTCAAGTGTCATAGTGTACATATTCTGGGAAGACAAGGGAAAAATCTTTAGACCATCAAAGGTGTTGTCTGTCTGTCTGCCTGCCTGCCTGTCTGTCTGTCTGACTTCATCTTGTCTTAAAATTCTTATTTCCAAAATTATGTTCTAAGAATTCGGGAGGCTTCAGGCACTTATTGAAGCAAGACAACAATTGGAAATGGCAGGCAAGTGTCACTGGCAAACAAGAAAAGACTGTATGGCTGGAGTAGCAGAGGATTGCCCTGCCTTGAGGACCTGCTGGTAAAAAGAATCATCCAGGAAATTGTCCCTGAGCCAGGGAGTGAAAAAGGACTGTCTTGACTGAACATGAAGGACCAGCAGAAGCCAATGGATTGACAGAGATACTAGGAGCCCTAAAGAGCCATCTGTATATAAATGTCTAATACAGTTGATGATCGCTGGTAGAATCTGGTTGGCAGCTTCCAGACTGTCATGCCCACTGGCCCCTTAGATGCCAGGGACTAGAGATGGGGACAAATAAAATAAATTATAATTTGTGATGGTTCGTGATTCATCAGGGTTGACGAATTGACAAATCGACAAATTTCCAGTGCTGATTTATCAATTAATTGATTCATCTCCCCTATAAAAAGGCCCCCTCAGGTAGCTAGAGGCTTCTTCCTCCCCTCTACAAGCCCTGCAAGTTTGGTGAAGATTGTGGTTCAGAAGTTTGAGATATGTAACCCCAAAGAGCCACCATCCAGGAAAGTTTCCCACAGGTACCTAGAGACATCATACTTGCTAAGTGTCTTCTCCCAACTGTCCTCTAAAATCCCCCCAAGTATGGTGAAGATTGGGTTACAGAAATCTGATTTATACACCCACAAAGTGAGGCCCGCAAGAAAGTGTCCTTTAGAAACTGGGTTGGGGAAACCCAATCTTCACCTTATTTGGAGGGATTGTAGAAGAGATTCAGAAAAAGCTTATCTGGAAGTTTGGAGTCTCTAGCTGCCTGTGGAGAACTTTCCGGGGGGCGGGGGATACGCAGAGACACCGAGATCAAAATGCCAATCTTTACCAAACTTGGAGGGATTGTAGAGGAAAGTCCTCTGATGACTGATTCCAATATTAGTGTCTCTGGGCGCCCTGGGGGCTATTTTATAGCCCAATGAACTAATTAATCAAAATTACTAAAATTTATCCATTTGTATTTGGGGGACTCCATTGATGATGAATACAAATCAACTAATTTTTACAAATTGGCTAAATTCACAAGAAAAGGTGGTTCATTTTTTAATTCATCTACATCTCTACTTAGGAGCCACACAATGTGTTACAAGACTCTTGTTTTTGCTACAGCAAAGTATAGATAATTCCATGCAGGTTCCTTAATATAAATAAAATAAAAATTTAAAAGGCTGTTTTTCTCTTCTCTGTCAAGGAAAGTTATGTCTTTCAGTTAAGAATGGTTGTCAAGCTTCACTGTACTCTTAACGAGGTCAGCATGTATTGCCTTCGCTTTCATGATTACTTGGTGAATTTTTGAAATACTGAAACACTATCCTCTGCTCTAAATAACTCAAGGCCACTTGCTTCCTCCCCTAAGAATACTTCCCCTTACAACAATCATAGGGCAGAGATTGTCTGCAGCTGTCCATGTAAGACAACCCTTTTTACCTATGAATTTCATTCTGGCAGGGGGAAACTGCTAACCAAAACCCGTCTATGAGCTGCTATCCTAACCATACTTACCCTACATAGAAGTTAATAGAATTTAATTAATTAATTAAATTAATAGAAGTTCCTTCCTATTATAGAAGGAACATTTAAAGAATCTTTATTCTATTCTTCAGTGGTTCAGTGACATAGCATGTGCTCTACCTTATATTGCTGTATATAGCATTGTTTTGGAAGTATACAGATCTTGTGGACTGACAGAATAAAGAATTAAGATATACAGTACTTTATTGGACAGGGAAGCAAACAAAAAAGAAAAGAAAGATTTGTAATAAATGCAGGTTTTTATATGAACACAAACTTTGTCATTGCAAAAATAACATACTTCAATTTATCATTGAAGAGAAGATCAAAGGTAAATGTGGAAGACAAAGAAGACTGATTTTTGGGTGCGTAACACCTGAAACTGGCTGGGCCTTAATACACTTCCATTTGCCCCAATCCAAACAGCAAGAGATAATTGGGAGATATGCCATGAATACTGGATTATTGACAAACTGAGCAACTGAGAGGATACAAAGAGGGAGGAGTGGGAAGCGGGGGAGCGAAAGGTTTATGAGGGTAAGAGGATTCCTTGCATTAAAAAGGTACCAGAGTAAGGAAGGTTCACATAGGCCCACTATCTGCATCTAATTTTGGCCAGTGTCCTGTACTCTCCAATACTTCTTGTTGATAGTTCTGACGTATAGAGACAATAGTAGGGGTTTTGGATTACGTGAGGTGTCCAAACAGTGGTTTACTGTTGTCACACATATGCATGGAAGCTTCCATGGGGGCACCAGAATTTAAACCCAGTTCTCCTTTGTCCTGTCCTTTTCTAGATCGCAGTCATGTTAATTTCACATTTCCCTGTGCAGAATTCCATCAGCAGAAGCTGCCTCAAGCAACCTGATGAGTGCTCTTACCGCATGCAAGCAGCACCTCAGCACTTTACTGTGGCAGAATCCACAGCTGGAACATTGTGCATATATAAATACTGAAAAGGTGCTGGCTTTTATTTCTTAAAATATAACCCAGTTGCTGATCTATTCTTGTTTTAGTATAAACGCAACCTCCAAATATATTCATTTAGAGGGAGGAAGAACAACTTTTAAACTTTTATTTACTAAATCACCTGACTTAATGGTATAGATTTCTGTGAGACATCTTCTAATAATAGAAGTTGACACATGGCAATGGAAATACACAGATTTTATTATTAAGGTGTAAATATGTCTACATTCAATTGCAAGGGAAGTACATGCCAAACCTAAAATACAGTACTGTATGTGACATTTAGTGTACTGTAATTATGTGTTTTGTTCTTTTTTACAAAAAAAACTGAAGAACAGCTACAGCTATAGCATGCACAACCCTATTGCTACTCCTGGATCTCTCAGCGGCTTTCGACACCATCGACCATGGTGTCCTTCTAGATAAGCTGACCATGTCCAGAAGGTGTTGCTGGGGGACAGTTGCTCTGTCCCATGGTGTTTACATCATGGGGTTCTGCAGGGCTCAATACTGTCTCCCATGCTGTTTAAAATCTACATGGAACCACTGGGAGAGATCATCAGGCGGTTTGGACTGAGGAATCAGCAATATGCTGACGATACTCAGCTCTACCTCTCATTTTCCACCAACTCAGGTGAGATGATTTCTGTGCTAAACTCATGTCTCGATTGGATAATGGACTGGATGAGGGTTAATAACCTGAAACTCAATCCAGACTAGACAGAAGTGCTATTAGTGGGTGCTTTGCCTGACAGGTTAGAGGGCCATCTCCCTGTCTTGGATGGGGTTGCCCTCCCCCTAAGAGATAGGGTCCATAGCTTGGGGGTGCTCCTGGACCCTGATCTAACCGTGGAGGCCCACGTGGGTTCGGTGGCCAGGGGTGCCTTTCTTCAGCCTCATGACAGTTGTGCATGCACTGGTAATGTCCCATATTGGTTACTGCAGTGTGCTTTATATGGGGCAGCCTTTGAAGGTGATTGCAAATAGTTCAAAATACTGCTACACGGCTGGTGAGCGGTGGGGCCACCAGGGACCACATCACGCCAATTCTGTATTACCTGCATTGGTTACCAGTTGTTGCCCAAGCCCAATTCAAAGTGCTTGTTTTGACATATAAAGCTCTAAATAGCGTAGGACCTAGATAACTGAAGGACTGCCTCCTTCCATGTGAACCTACCTGGAAATTAAGATCTAGCCAGGGAGCCCTCCGGAAATAGACATCCCTCAAGGAGGTGAAAGGGGTGGCTTGTAGATATAGGGTCTTTTTGGAAGCTGCCCCTGGATTATGGAATGCTTTCCCAAGTGAGACCCACCTGGTGCCGACATTGATGACATTTCGGCACCAGATAAAAGCCTTCCTGTTCCAGAAGTTTTTAAACTTATATAACATTGCTTGTGGGTCCTGATGACAATTTTAGTGTATTGTTTTAGTGTATTGTATTTATTGTATTCGTCTTAGGAAAAACGTCTTACGAGGCAAGGTTTCCCATAGGAATGCATTGAAAATCTATTAAACCATTCCAAACTAAAAGGTTTTCAATGCATTCCTATAGGAAGCCTGCAACCAATTAACACAGGCAGCTTGCCTTCCTCCTCCTCCCTCCCAGCTGCTTACCGGGCTGTGAGCAGGTGAGTGAGTAAGCTCACAATTTTGTAAGTCTTACAATTTTCCCTATCCCGGGAAATTGCATTTGTCTTAAAAAGTTTTCGTCCTAAGGGGCATTCGTACTAAGAGGTATTACGTTATAGACATTTTAATGTTTTAATTGTTTGAATTGTTTATTTTAATTGTAAGCAGCCCAGAGACCTTTGGGGAGTGGGCAGCATATGAGCTATATGAACAAACAAACAAACAAATGGAAACAGTGTTCATTTTCCCACCTAGAAATCAAGCACATTAGTAGTTCATGTTGCAAGATATAGTTACATTGAGCTAATCAACACAGAAAATAATAATAAAGTCACTGCAGATATGGTACTGTACCATTTCAGAATGGAGCAAAATAAGACAACAGTATCATTGTATAAAAATTTTGCTGTAACCTCAGCAGCAGCAGCATTTTGTTTTTCACAGCAGATTTCCACAGACAGGATTTTTTTTTAATTGATGAAGTATATTTTGTGCAAGCTCTCAACTGCAATCTAAAGTGGTACACCTCCAGAGAATGGTACCAAATTCCTTTCCTAAATGTGTACATGGATCTCTTCTTAAAACTTCAAACTACTGACAAAGCTCTACTATTTCCCAAGGCAAAGATAAAAGCAGTCCGCTATGCACATCTTCTGGATATGTATAGCCCATAAAATATCTAATGATAGTTATTAAGTGCAAGGAATTTACGAAATGTGGTTTCCTGGACTACCTTAACTCAGCAGACAACCATTTACGGACATGTGAAAACTGAATTATACAGAAATGCCAACAATCTAGACCCTGAATTTTGAACTACAAGAAAACTAGAAAATTCAAGTAGATTGTCAACTCTCACGCACACACAAAAAAACTTGCCTGAGATCCTCCTGCTGAGTATAGTAAATTATAGCTAGATTTAGCCTATAAAACTAGAGAGAATTTGGTGAGCCAATTCATTTATAATGGCCCTCCTCTAGTTATGACTTACTATATGGAGCAATGGGGTATTTTTGCTTGCTATAGTACTTTTTCTGTTCATGTAATTAAGTAAATAAAGAAAATAGGAATTTTATTCCAATCAGCCCAATGAAACTACAGTCAGAATATCAACTTTTGTTCTGTTACAGACACTGAATTCACAGAATAAATTGCACTTCTCTAGATATCTGTATCTGGACATCTATAAAAAGCAGCTGCATCTGCAAGGAGTTTTTGTTTCTCTGTTTGTTTTTTTTCCAGACAAGTATTTCTTATAGAGGACTATTAGACCGAAGCACTTCTTTGTTTCTTTGTTTTGGGTAAGCTATGAATGGAATTGCAACTGTCTTTCCTCAGTGGTCTTTTCTTAACACATCTTCCTCTGTTCCACCCATACCACTGTGCATGGCCTAGCTGCCTTTGTGGTCATTTGAAGCTCAGCAAAGATTCACTACAACTCTTTTATTCTTAAAGTATCCTCCCCATCTTGAAGCTCTAAAAGGCTACCCCAGGGCACAAGAAAGGCATAAGGAGCCTCAGAGCCTAAAACAGCAAGCAGGGGAAGCTTTCGATAAACTTAAAACTAAATGTTTCCAGTGCTGGATCCAGGTTCTGCCAGTGCAAAGTTATGCAACAGGATTTTGCCCAGCAAAACAAAAATACAAAGTATGCAAAACAAAACAAAAGGAACATCAGTTAACTAAACAACATTTACCAAAATCTTGTTGGGTGGGCTTTGCTGGCACAATGGGAATGATACAAGTATCAGTGTAAACTGTCATGAATGAAGCCAAAAACAGTAGATTAAATTAATTCAGAAAGCCATCTTATTTTGCTTGATGTTGTTGTTTAAAGCCACACTTGATCTTCTTTATCCTTGTTTTTCTGCTTTTCTAAATTCCCCATGTGTTTCTCCTGCTGTCATATACTTCTACTTTGAAGTAAGGACTTCCTATGGTGAAACTGTTTTTAGTTGGTCATGCAGCCCAGTTCCTCATCTCACATGTTCATCTGTTTTTCTTTGTTATTACAATTTGCCAGCTTCTGTGATTATGATCTCAAGCATCTGATAGATTATATAGACATTGGGATTTGTAAAGTAAAACAATTCCCCAGCAGAGCAATACATGCTCTTGAAGACACATAAAATCAGTTGGAAAGAACCTTCTTTTAGTGACAGAAAAACACATGTGAGGGGAGAAGGGTGGGGGAGGAGACACAAAACCATGTGCACGCAAAACAGCTCAAAATGCAAAACTTGCTATTATATATTCAGCACAAAGCAAAAGAGATTGATATGGTTCTGAATCCAGTCAACCCAATTTTCTGCCAAGACGGGTTTTTATCTTCCATACTAGATAACAGAACTGAGTATTAAGCAGATCAGAAACATGTCAACATAGTTTTCTTTGCAAAGAAGGCATAGCAAAGATGGGATATATAGCTATGTACTGTATTTCACAATCTGGGCTATGCACACCTTATCTTGATATAATGTCCATTAAATGCTATGAACATTAAGTGGTGTCCCATACTACTGTACCAAAAATTTAAACAAAACAGTGAGACTCCAATTACAGAAAAGTGTCAGGCAGCATTTTGTGACCTCACGGCTGTATCATTTGATTTTTACCCTCATTTGTATTTCCAGTACCTCTTGCAGCTTAGAGGGAAGAGCCCATCAGTTTCAAATAAAATGTGAGAAGATGCAACGGGAAATGTGAAGATAATGAAAAATCTACAATAAAATTCAGTAGACTCCAGTGGAATAAAAAGCGCTGTCTGGATCCCCATTGTATCAACATGGGGGCAGGTCTGTGAAGACCAACAATTTCTTTGTGTAGCAAGCAAACCATTCGAAATTCCTCCTATTCAGTTTGAGGGCATCTTTACCAGCTCTGCTAGAAATCACTAAATTATCCACATTCTAACCTCATTCTGTAAACCCTTTTTGTTTTAGCTCAGTGACTTTAAGGTCAACCACAGAATCCATAACATGCTCCATTTATTTCCTGCTCACTTTCTGTCCAAAGAAAAATTGGCCGCCAAGACAATGCTCTCCTCCTCCTCCTCCTCATTAAGCAAACAAGCCACTATTTCCGGCTTCAGGCAGATCCATCTACCTGTGAGCTGGAGAGGAAAGGACTTAGGAGAGAGTTGGCTAAAAGTAATATGGCTCTCAAGCAGCGACACAACATCCTCTCCTGAAAGCTGCCATAGCTCAGGAGAAGGCACAGTAGCCAAATATTTGCTTCTGGCAGGAAATGATTAGTTAGAACATCATAAGGCTCATGATACTGGTGGTATCACAGATACTGGTGGTAGTACAGAATTGTTCCAAGAGTATAATTTGAGGGGGAAGAGAATGTAAAATATGGCATGATGCCATCGTTGGCCATGAGAGTGGATACAGAAAGTTTGTAGTACTGTATTTGACGGGTCTGGCCAAATAGAGGTGTTATAATGGATCAACATCTCCTGAAAACTTCGTTTAAACAGGCTAACAGAGAAAAACAGCCTTTGTTGCAGTTTGCTTTTATTATGCATTCCTATTTTCTGTTCAGTGTGTACAGTATTTTGGAAAATTCCACTGAGGTACAAAAGATAAACTATTTACTGTATTTGAGGATAATTGCTTTACAGATATTCTGAGACTGTGTTAGCTTTTCTCCTACTTTCAAAAGTAATAATTTATTGTTCTACAGAGGTCCCCCGACCTTTTGCAGTTCATATACAGTGGTCCCGCTATACCGCAGGACCGCAGGACCTCCAAAAGGGCTTGAGGGAGGTTTGGGGGCTTTTTAAACCTTTCCCCCTTTCCCCAAGCTCCAGCTGATTGGTGCTGGGGTGGGGAAACAAAAGGGTTTTCTCCTCCACCCTAACACCAATCAGCTGGACCCCAGGGCTTGCCTCCATGGAGCTATCGTGCACATGGGAAGCGGCACGCGATGTTTAAAAGGCTTTCGGTCATGAAGCCAAGCGCTTGGCTCCACGGTCGAGAGCCCTTTTTAAAGATTGTGCTCCACTCCCCCGCACACACACCCATGTGCTGGCAAGTGGCACATGATGTTTAAAATTGTGCCCCCCCCACCTACATCTGCATATCGTGGATTTTCAATGATTGTAGGTTGGGTGGGCCCCTAAGCCCTGTGATAGATGGGGGGTTAATGTATTACTAAGATACATTTTGTGTTCTGTCATGAAAACTGAGACAAGTTTTTTTTTCCAAACAACTTGTCCTACTAGGATAGCTGTGCTCTAGTCCTTGATCAATAATCTCATTTGGCCAGTGATTCTTAAACTGAATGAGTACATGATTCCCAGGTTATATATAAATGGACGGAGTGATTTAGGACTCTGGAAGCAAATGGGGGACATTTTGGATTTTAAGATTTTGGTTCCCCTGCTTCTTGTCGTGAATTCTGACTTCTAGCTGAAATCCATTTATGAATTATCAAGTTATTGAAAATCTTTCTAGGCCTGTCAGAGGCCTCAGATATTATTTTTGGCAACCCGGAAGTCACTTCAGGTTTCTAGAAGGCTCGGGAAGGCCCTCGCTGGGCCGTTCGGGGCAGCACCAGACTGGGGGTAAGTACAAGAGCCCCCAGCGAGGTGCCCCTGGCCCGACCCAACCTGAACCCGCATATCATGGATTTTCAATTATCGCGGGTCGGGTCAGCTCCCTAACCCCCACGATAGGCGGGGGGTCACTAACATTGATGTCACCATGGCATGGATCACCGTAACCAGGTCTGCCGAAGCTGAGGAAAGGCCCCCCTGGCCACAGCCACTACCTGAGAGTCCAGGAGCAGCTCTGAATCCAGGCGGACTCCCAAGTTGCAGACCTGCTCCTTCAGAGGAAGTGCATCCCCATTCAGAGCAGGATGATATTCCAGCACCTGCATCAAAGCTTTCTGAACCAGGAGAACATCTGTCTTGTTCGAATTTAATTTCAGCTTGTTAGCCCTCATCCAGATCCCCACCGACACCAGAGAGCGCTACAGGGCTTCAACCGCCCCCCTGGATTCTGGGGGAAAGGAGAGGTATAACTGGGTGTCATCAGCATATTCATAGCACCCCACTCCAAATCCCCAGATGACCTCTCCCAGCGGTTTCATGTTGAATAACAAGCGGGACAGAATAGAACCCTGTGGTACCCCATACTTCAAAGGTCAGGGTGTTGAACAGGAATCCCCCAGCACCACCATCTGGGATCAATCCTCCAAGTAAGAGCAGAACCACTGCAAGACAGCGCCTCCAACTCCCGGCTCAGCCAATCAGCCCAAAAGGACCCCATGGTTGATGGTGTCGAAAGCCGCTGAGAGCTCCAGCAGGACCAACAGGGACGCACTTCCCCTGTCTAGTCCCCTGTCTAGTCCCCGGCGTAGATCGTCCACTAAGGCAGCAAGGTGGTTTCTGTCCCATAGCCTGATCTGAATCCCAATTGAAAAGGATCAAGATAATCCGCTTCATCCAAAACCCTCTGGAGTTGAAATACCACCACCCGCTCAATCACTTTGCCCAAAAATGGAAGGTTAGAGACTGGCCAGTAATTATCTAATACAGTAGGATCCAGGGAGGGCTTTTTAAAGGAGGGGTCAAATCACCGCCTGCTTCCATCAAGGAGGAATTAACGACCCTCTCTGTCCACTCAGCCATTCCCTCTCAGGAAGCTCTAAATAAGCCAGGCTGGGCAACGGTCGAGCCGGCAGGCGGATGGCCTCACACTCCAAAAAAGCCTGTCCACATCCTCAGGCTGTACAAGCTGAAAAGAACCCCACAAAACTGGAGAGACAGTTGCCAGGGGCACATTAACAGACATAAATGCCAATGTGGCATCCAAGTCATGGTGAATCCAATCGATTTTATCTGCAAAGTGAACTCACCACAGGGGGAGACTCTGTATGGTTCTTGATCCACTGGGGGGGGGGCAGATGAAATAGGCCCCGCAACACACAAAACAATCCCGCTGGGTGGTTCCCAGCAGACGCAATGGTAGCAGCTAAGAAAGATCTCTTCGCTGCTACTACTGGCACGGAGTAGGCTCTGTAACGAGCTCTACACTATGCACGGTCCGATTCATCACGAGTTTTCCCCCAGCGTCGCTCCAGACGCCTGCCCTGCCGCTTCATCCATCGCAGTTCCTCGGCAAACCAAGGAGCCGCTCTGAGTCTGTGACAAGGCAGGGGTCATTCAAAATCCGTTTATAACTCCTATGCTCCCCCCATGTAACTACAAAGCCCAAACAGTTGGTTGACAGAGAGCGAGAGCAAGCGAGAGAGCGCTCCCCTGACCAATGTCAGCCTCCTGGCGTGTTCCAGCACCACAGCCACCATGCCAGGGGGGAAGGTTGTCAGAGCCATCACCATCAAACTGGGGCCACTGAGCAGCTAGCAACAAGGGCACTGGAAGATCTAAGACCCACCTATCTCAGGTCACTTCCTGGAGACAAATAGCAGCACATTATTTATAGAATATTCACGATTCTATTAAGGTGTCCTCTAATTTTCTTCCTTGCTGTACTGGGCTTTTTTCATGCACATGCACATGCCCCCTGCACAGATTCCATTGTGACCAAAACAAAAAGTCTTAATGGGTGTGCAGCAGAAGAAAAGCACTGCACGGGGTGGGGTGGGGAGGTATTGTACCTGGATAGGTTCCTTAGAGATAATCTTGCTATGTATGTATGTATGTATGAATGAATGAATGAATGAATGAATGAATGAATGAATGAATGAATGAAT
>JAHTLZ010000129.1:86167192-86193933 GCA_023846285.1 Phrynocephalus versicolor | reverse complement strand
AATGAATGAATGAATGAATGAATGAATGAATGAATGAATGAATGAATAGGATATCAATGCATAACCAAACCCTTGCTGTTTGAACCTACGCAATTCAAGGGAGAAATGTACTTTTGTTCGGTTTCAGAAAGTAAGCGTGCAGCCTGGATAGTACTGTAGTTGGATTAAAGTTACTGAAAATTGATAGGTCAAAATATGATGGGACTTCTGGATTCAAACTGATAAACATCTGGATCACAATGTGCCCAATGAGATAACTGTTAAAAGGAAGTGGGCCTATATAGCAGGTATGGCAATACCTGGTTATGCCAGAATTGAGTACGGGGAATTTGAACAGATTGCCAGACACAAATATTTGCAGATACAGACTGAGCAATCACAGCAAAAGAAAACAAAAATGTTTTGGTTGTAACCGATGCTTTAGTTGGAATACCAAATGACCTAAAAAACCATATTTGTACTCTAGACTAGACATGGGCACGGAGCAGCGAAATTGTCGTTTCCGTTTTCGGTTATCATTTCCGTTAGGTAACGGAAACGGTAATGATAATTACTCCGCTCCAGCTCGAACCCGACCCGAAAAAAGAAAAATTGGGTCTGGTTCTTTGTTGTCGTTAATGGCATCGCGGCGATCGTGCGATGCCATTGCCAACACAGCAGTACAGAAAAAAAGTTTTTAAAAGTTTTAAAAAAAAGAAACCTGATTCCCGGCCAAAAAAGCAGGCGAACATATGCCTGCCTGATGACACCTACCAGAGGGGTGGTTTCTTGGGGGCGGGGGTCCCAGCCTTCCCCCCTCTCCTGTCCTGGGCTGCTTGCACCAGGCTGGGGGGGCGGTCATCCTCGTCGTCTCCATGTGCCATGCGGTGGGGGGGATCCAAAATGGCGACCACAATATTTATTTTGAAATCGTGGTCCAAAAACCCACCAAAGCACAACAGAAACATGTGAAAATTAGGTATTTTAAATGCCTGATTTTTTTATAGTAGCAGGAGTGGGTTTTTCTTGTAATAAAACGTCTCCATTGATTTGATTTGATTTGATTTGATTTGATTTTTTTTAACACCTGCGCAATGATGGGCTGGCCATGGGATGGGACCATGCAAATTTTTTGAACCATTCCACCAATGGCATGGCCAGGTTTTGACTGACACTTCTGGATGTGCCAGAGGGCATAAAAAGCCGAGGCACCTTCCAGAAGTCGCAGTCGGGTCTTGAGTGTGGAGGGTGGAGGGCTGTGTGGCTGGCTGCTCTGGCTATTGCTTGCTTGCTATTCGAATTTGGAGGGAGGCTGGAGGCTTTAGATTTAAGTTAGGCAGGCAGGGAGGGAATTGATTCAATTGAATTTAGAAAATAATTCCTTTCATTCCCTGCAGCTTTGTCTGTTGAAGGGAATAGCAGATTATTCTTTTTTTTCCCCTCTAGAAGTTTGTGAGGATTTTTTTTCTTATTGGGTAAAGGGGGAGGTTCGACTGGGAGGGGGAGGTGTAGATTTATTTTAAATATATATATTTATATACTACCATTTATTTTCTATTTTCAACTTCAATTTGCTTGCACACACACACATTTGGGGTGCAAGCCAAGAACAGAACCTCAATCCTAAGTGATATCCTAACTGCCCACTCACCCGCCCGCCTGCGCCACCACCCGCCTGCAGCCCGCGCCTCCCCCTGCTGCTGTCGCTGCCCGCCCATGGCCCACCATCACCGCCGCCCGCCCGCACCTCCCCCCGCCACCCGCCACCCACCCCGCCTGCCGCCTAGGGCGCAAAAACACCTAGCGCTGGCCCTGATTGCGGGACGCCCCTATGCTCTGGGAAGTCAAATCGTGCTAAATCGCGGCGGAAACGACAAACGACAAACGAAACGACAAATTTTTGAAAAAATTCACGACAAACAGAAACGACCCGAAACGGACCCGTTCCAACAAACGATAACTCGAAACGTCATTTTTTCTGGTCGTACCCATCTCTACTCTAGATGTAAATGAGAACACAATACACCAGCTGCAGATGGCAGCTTTTCTTGGAATAGCAGCATGTGTTTTAAGAGAATACTGATGAATACCCCAGCTCCTTAGGAATGATTCTGATGCTTAATGAAACTAAATCCTACCAACATTTGGTGGGCTTTGTATAACAAACGCAACAACAATGATGAAAAACACTGTGTGCCCTCAAATCTATGGTGACTACTAGCAGGTTTTTCTACATATAACGTTCTCAGAAGTGATACCATCTCATTTTTCTGTCATGCTCTGGCATCATGCAGCTTTCCCAAGACTACATAGCCTGGCTCTTCTCCAAGGACACACAGCAGGGAATTAAACTCCCGACCCCTACTCCAGCTCAGCAAGTCATCCAGCTTTTATTAACATTAAAGAATAAACCCCAGGCACTCACCAATGGCAAAGCTTCACTGCACATTTTAAACCAGTCTCAAGCCTACTTAAGTGATATAGATCAAACTAAGAAACCTTAGAAGTTCTATAAAGGGGTTTAACAGAATCTTAATACCTTCACAGAACCTCCAGAATCTTTTGTGGAAAGAGAGGAGGAAGGAGAGGTCATCACAGTCATTACTGTTTCGAATTGCTTTGAATTTGTTAGAATGCAACCTTGGAGCCATCTAAAATCTGAGCTGCAAGATCCTGGAAGGAATCAGGGGACTAAACAGCTTAGGTACCAAGTTTTAGCTGCACAGTTGGTGGAAACATCATCCAGCAGGCAGCTGTAAGGAAATGAAATCCTCCTCCTCCTCTAAATCCCTCTATATGATAGTCCCCCTACATGACCAAAAGGCAGTTTTAAGACTCTGTGGCACATCATGTTACAGAAACAGTCTTCTGGCACGTACACCTCCAAGCTGACTTAACAACCTGCTTCCAGGCCAGAGCTGTTTTGCATGTAAGCACTTGCTTGATAGACATAAGTGAGGACTGCATGCAGCCCAACAAAGGTGCTGGTACGTAAGGCATAAAGTACTCTGTCCTTCTGTGTCTAGTACAGAAGTAAAGCAGGCTGTTCAATGGCAGATGGAGCTTGCTACCCCACAAGCTGTATTAATACTGTATTTTTGGTAGGCTTATTTACAAGACTAAAGCTGTTGCACTTTCACAGATGGTGCAGGTTTAGTTGAATTTCTTGGTGCTTCTGATCGGCACGAATGTATATTACTGGAATGGATACATTCCAGTAATATACAGTAAAGGGAAATAGAAATGGATGGGAACAAAAATATTGGCCCATTTGATCTTAAACTTCTTAGACTTAGGGCCAATGACTAAACATCAGAAGAAATCTTTCAACTCTTAATTGAGGGAAATACCTCAATCCACAAATAGGAAAGCTATCAAAGGAAGGGTTCAGGGGAAATAGGGATAGGCAACATAGGGATCCACAGGGTTAGATTTTACCCCAAGGCCTAAAGTTCCTCTAAGGTCTCACTGAACTTTTTAATAGACCTAGGCCTGCACTCTTAAATCACATCCAGCACACCTCCCCATGTAACTCATAGACTGCAATATGACTCTACAGTACGATATTATACAGGCGCTAATGCCAACACCAGAAGAGGAAAGCCTTGGATATCATGCCACTGGAAAACAACAACAGCACAGAACTATAATTTGACTTATAACATGATACCTCTGGAATCTTGCAACATTTGGATAAGAACTTTTATTTTGCAAGAACTCAATAGTTGTAGGAGCACTGAAAAACGAGAGACAAAGGAGCAGCATTTCATGGTTGAAATCCAGTTGGCATATTTTTATGCCATGCAACAAGAATGACATCATCAGCTGAGGACAGAAAACTTTGATTGAATTTATGTAAAAGCACCCTATCAGTCACTACAATTTCTACGGTTCCCTAGGGATTATTTTTCTTCTGGGGAAGCCTTTGGCCGCCTTGTGACAAGGAGCAGAGAACCTTTCATATCAGAAAATTGTCACCAGATCATGGCAAGTGGCCCTGATCCAGCCATGGGACTGCCAGCAGCTATTTTCTGATATGGAAGTCTTCACCCGTGGTCTCAAGGCTCTAAAAGGCTTCCCATGGGCAAAAAGATTCCAAGGCAGCCCAGAACCTGAAAGGCAAGGGAATGGGAAGTTATTAATTAAATTAAAGGTTTTCACTGCCAACTGATGACATTATCCTCATTGTGTGACATAAAGTTACACAACAGGATTTCAGTCAATGGGACTTTAACATTAAGCTACTGGTTTACCTTGACCAAGAGCTTGAGTATGTCTACACTACACAGTATGATCTGTTTTATATCACTACAACTGTGTCCAGTTCCTACAAAATCCTGGGATTTGCATTCTGTGGAAGCATTCCAAGTCCTTTTCCAGAGAACTTGAACATACTCCCCTAAATAGTGCTTTCTAGCAAGATAAATTTAACTGCCTTACTATTAAAAAAAACCTTATTTGGGCATATGCTCTCCACATACAGTGACAGGAGCATGTCAATCCTGTCCCATCACTGCTTTCAACACACAATAGTGTCAACCTGAAGAAGAGGTGACAGTCTCTACATGTTAGAACCCTACTTTTTCATTATGTAGCTTGTGAAATGGAGAAAAGCCAGTCAGCTACACAGGCTGGGCAGACAGTCTGCCTGTGCTGTCCCACAGCCTGTGAGACTGACCTTAGCTGAGAAAATGACATTCAGATATTTTGAAAAATACAGCAGGCTCGGAAAACTGGATCAAGAGGTTAGTGTCTGCCACTTCCTGCCGGGAGACGTCACATGGGACAAAGAAAGGGAGCATTAATTCCAATGTGACATCAAATAGTCCCTGTGGCACTTCTTTCTTATTTTTGCCATCGTGAGGTATTGAATTTCTACCATCTCTGGCAAGGCTGGTAAACATCTGTGCCTGAAACCCAAGAGAACCTTTGCCAGTACAGGATGGCTGAACAACACTGAGTAATACAGTTTATTATGTTTCCCACTGAAAACAGAGCTTAGAGAAATTACTTGTTGGACTGTATATCCCACAATCCACACTGACTGGGAAATTCTGGGAGCTATAGTCCAAAAAAGTAAACTTCCCAAAACTCTGTTGTTAATGTGTATATAAAAATAACAAGTCCTTCAGTGATGATTTGTGGGAATAGAAATCCTAATTGGTTTCATCAATATTACTGGTGAGTTGTACAAAGATGACTTATCCCTGTTACCTGTTACAATTAACATAAGACAAATAAGGAGTGTAATAAATATGTTGGTGTGTTTCACACTGTGATATTAATAAAATCTAAGGCATTCTGCATGTCAGACATGAACTCTGTGTAACTGAAAATTTATTCACAATCTTATTCCATGGAATGACAGCCTGTTGATGAATTGCTTGCCATGTTTATCTAGTCAGGAGTGAGATGGAATTTGCTAATGCAACTGTTTGTGTTGCAGTGTTTTGAATTTCTTGTAAAATTCTTCTTTCCTACCCAGCAAAAGTACATTACACAGAGAATGGCTACCTCTCTACCTCTCTTCTCATTATCTGACACACAAAAGACTCAATAACTCAATCTGAGACATTTGTAGCAGAAAATTATTTGCTTGACATTACATATTTGCAGATGCTGCTTTCATTTCCCCACACATACTTAGCAACTAACTGAAGAGATCAACTGCAAATAAAACCACTGCTACCAACTTGACAACAGATAGAGGTAGAACACTCGGCAGAGAAGCAGGCCTCTCTGAATTCAAAAGGCTGGAAGGAACAATTGTTTAGTGCTGGATTAATAAACAATCACTATAGCCTAGAAAAATCCCTCTCAGTCACATAAACTGCAGACGGCTCACGAGGTTATAAATAGAACTCCAACACATTTGCCATTAGTTCCCATACCAAGGGAGGGTTATTAGACCTCTGAGCAAAAATACATACGTAGGTAATATCAAGGCCAGGGCATGGAATGGCATGACATGAACCTTAATATAGCACAAAATGTGTTTTTCACACCTTTTCCATATGCATTTCTTTGCCAACCTTAACCCTGAAACTTTATTTTTGTATAATCTTACATTTAGTGTATATCCCACCATGCCTCCAAGAGAAAGATGAAGAAAGTTACTTTTCTGGTCTACAGTTTCCAGAATCTCACAACCAGCAAGGCCATTTCACTTCACTTATACTTCCCTCTTACTCCCAAAGGATAAAGGTGGTTTCCAAATTTTCAAAAGACAAATATTAAGCTATGTAAGAATACAATAAAATACAAGATAAAAAAATTAAACCAATACATATTAAAACTACTGAATAAATACCCTTATGATGGAACAGGTATTGGAATTTACTTGTCAACAAGGAAGGTGGCTGATTGGACTATAGTACCCACAAGGGGTAAATAAGAGAGACAGTTGGTTACGGATATTTGGTTCAGACCAGTTAGTTAAGAAAGTCATTGAGAAAGAGCAGTTGAGAGGGAAAGGGAGTTAGCAAGAAAGATGATGTTGTGGAAATGAAGGTTGCTAAATAATTGACAGTATAAGTTAAATAGAAAATAAATATAAGAATGGGTCTCGTAGTATAGAAATGTATAATGAAATAACTTTGTAACTCAAACTTAAGAATGTGTCCTGTAACCATAAAACCTTGTTGTTTCACAGGTTTGAGGTTGATTTTTTTTTATTTTAAAACAATTTCCTTTTTAAAAACCATAGATTTTTATCCACTCTGCTTTTCAGTTACAAGAATAAACTTTACATGTTTCTGACAACAAAAGAATAGACAGAAGGGATAGGAAATACGTGCAGAAATTACTTCTGTGTGATTTATTAAAATAAGGGGGTATTAAAATAACTGATTGAATAGTTAGACAGAAATTGAGTTGGTTAATAAAGAAAAACAGAGGGAGAACCAATGGTGAAAGTAGGAGAGAAATTGATTATGTGACATATTCTGCCATAATATAATTTGGCTGTTCAGCAGGACTTTGGACTAGGCATTTTATGAACTCTGAATCCTTTCTTTCCCACTCACCAGGTTGTTGCTGATTCCATCCAGAGCTGGCATACAGGTCCACAACAATAACTAATTAAATAACAAATTTAATTAGTTCCCAGAGGCAATTTGTTATCCGAAAAACATTGTTATCTGAAATGAAGTTTCCCATTGAAATGAATGTGAAACTGATTAATCCATTCCAGAGTTCTGCAAAAAAGGCAAAAAAGCTGGGGGGGGGTCCAGACCTCTTTGCAACATACACTTTAAAGGCTTCCAGTAGTGGAACATCCCCCAACACACACCCTGCAGTGCAATGCAAACATGGACAAAAGAAATAAGCCTTTTCCTGCCAAAAATGCAATGGAAAGCAGTTCAAAGATCAATAAAGCCAAGCTCCAAAAAAACCAACAACACCCAGACATTCTTGCCAAATGCACAGAAAAAAAGCCACAAGGATTCTTTGCAAACCCAAACCCAGCTCACCCTCCATTTTATAATGGAAAGCAATGAAAATGGACAGGAAAAAGCAAGAAAACATCAGCTCCCTACCTTTCCAAGTTCAAAAGGTCAGAATCACTCAACACAAAGGTCCCGAATGGCTCCAAACACCATGGAAAAAAATGCTCTAACTCCTCCCACACCTCCACAGACTTTAGAGAATGCAATGCATCCTGGGTATGCTTTTTGCAAAGCATTATGAAATATTCGTTATCCGAGGCACCCCATAGGGAGCATTCGCTATCCGAGGCAGCCCTATACCTTGAAATTTCCATTTGTTTCCAATGAGGAAATGAGGCTTTTGGTAGGAAAAAAGGTTACCAACCTTGGTGTGTACCCACCCTCGTTATTAAGTACTCAAGTGATGTATTACAGTACCGGATTCTAGATTCGGTCTGCCCATACAAGGTACCCATTTGGCCTTTCAGATGAGGGCTAGAAAAACTTTCCTTTTTTGAGCTGGGTCCTTGCCTGAGCAATTAATACCTCCTGTTTCTGACATGACAGTGCAGTGCTTTTCTTCAGTTTGATGTTTTGGTGGAACCTGTGGTTTTTATTTTTGCCTCTCCTATGTAGCTGCCTACAAGCCTTTTTTTTTTTAACAGGAAACACCCTGGCCAAAATTCTACTGAATAATTTACATATGCATAGGACAAAGAGTGAAAGTTGCAATGGCTAATTATGGATAACTGATAAGATGCCAGGCAGGCACCTGGTACACCATGGGCATGCAAACATGTTCACAATTAGACACATCATCAACATGCTGCCAGCATCTCGTCAATTAGCTGTGGAAATGTTCACAATTCTTGTTTGTGTGCTCTTAAATGGTTTGCAGGATTCTAGCCACCAGCAGTGGGAGGTGGGAGGTGGAGGTAGGGGTAGGTGGGGAGTGTAAACAGAGAAGTATGGTGAGAGCTCAGGTAATGGCACACCATTCTACCTCTATAACTAATTTTGGGGATTTTCTAAGTTAAGAGATAAATATAGAGAAATTGAATCCAGTGAAAAGTGGAATGCCAGGAAACCTAATGCCTAGAGAACCACTCATTCTTAGAATTCTGGACTGAACTGCTGCACAAAACTGTGTAGGCTGTTCAGCCCACATTTGTGCCATGTAGTTGGCATCTCTTTCTACCCTAGTGGAGTCAATGGTGGTCTGAAATATTCTTGTACATATTTTTATACCAAGAGTCCTATGGATGAGCCCAGTAAAGACATCAGAAGTCTAGCACACATTCCATGTCTCTGCTGTCACCAAGAGCCCAGAATAAAAAGCTGCTGCAGACAAAGCCTTGGAAGCATTCCTATCTGCTGCTCAATACATTTGCTAGGGGGGAAATGACATTTGCTAACAGATAAAATGGTCTCATAGATATTAGCGTGGCTTGTAAGAACCTGAATGTTCAGAAGGACTGGCCCCAATGCATTCTAACCTTGGGTGGTGACAGCCACCCTTATCTGTATCAAAATACATTCAACTTGACCACACCAGGCATGACAACGTAGATATGAACATACATCTATGGCATGTAAAATGTGCAGATTTAGGCGTCCACAGCCACCTCTCTTTTGATAAACTTAGGTGACTCTTACCTGGTCCCACACACCCACACCCCACAGATTAGTTGCTTAGATGCATCTAGAGCTATAGTTCTTTCACTACAGCTCCCAAAATTCCTGGTCAGTACGGCTAGTGGCAAAGGCTTCTGGGGCTTTCATCCAAGATCACCTGGAGCCCCAAGGTTGGGAGCCACTGGTCTAGAGTGAGAGTGAGAGAAATGCACCCTATGGGCTCCAAGTTCTCCCATGCTAAAGCTGCAAAAATTATGTTGAAAGCCACCAGAAGCTGCTTTTTAAATAACTTTAATGTTTTCCCCTAATGCCCCAAATTCTCAGAATCAAAAACAGAAGAGAATGCTTGGGCACTTCTGATTTTTGCTGTGGCCCCCACCCAGAAATCTTTTTGCCAATATGGACCATTTCCAGGCCTGGCATTAGAAGGTGAGGAGGATAAGTCCCAGAACTGACCATTCCTGATCTAGAGAACATGACTTAACAGGTGCTATAGTGTATACTCAAATAAAATAAAATAAAATTATAGTTCAGGAGAACCAAACATTCTGCATTTAACTCCTAGAACATGAGTAGAGACAACATGTCATCTGCCCAACATATTCTAAGTGCAATATTCAGCGTTCAGAATTTAGAACTTTGAGCAATGGAGGGGGGATAGGAATAATAAGAAAAAAAGCAGGGATGGGGGTGGAAGAGGAAGAAAATAAACACCTGTGTAGAATCGAGAAATGCCACTTGCTCATTCCTAGGCATTTCAGTGGAATTTCATTTTTGTATTTCTTAGTTGTCTGCCATCAGTATCCCTAAAATTTCATAATGAGGGCTGGATGCATATGTTTTTCAGAAAAACAAACAAGACATATTTGATTACTCTTGGGAGATTGGCAACCAACCCAGGACCTATGAGAGTTGCTCTTGCTCCTTGCCCATCCAGATTCTAGATTGGTGGCCAATTTAAGAAAATTAAAACTACAACATTTTGTAGAGAGGCAAGAATGCTGGGGGTGCATTAGGTCTTCTGGAGGACTACCTACAGCCCATAGTCCAATCTTGGCCTTCCTCAGCATTGGAAAATAGACATTGTTCTTAAATTTGTGTCATGCTATTTTACAAGCATCGCAGTGAAGTAATAGATCATTTTTACTTCAGTAGTACTATTTAAGTCCAAGTTAAGCTTTACCTGAACAGGTAAAAGCTTTGCCTCCCAGTTTCTGTAGTCTTCTTGCACTTTGATAGGCCATTGGTACACATTCCCTTATTTAGTCAGGGACTTCTCTGCTGACTCCAGTGCTTTCAATATGTCATTTACACCCTACTCCACCAGTGTCCCTGAAGGAGACTCTCATTCCTGTCTATGCAACATAGATTTGAAATGCTGAGCACTTTGGAGAGATAAGTTAACATTGCTTAAGGACATGATCGGTCAGAAGAGCTCAGGAAAGGGATATGAGGGTTGCAATTCAAGTCTCGGCAGACGAGCGCCTCTGTTATTTTAAGGGTGAGCTCAGTGTGTTCCATGGACATAGAGAGCACGGACATGCAGAAAATCCGGCTAGGATTTAAATGTAGTCCTTATGAAGCAAGTAACTTAAACAGGCAAAAAGGAAACTTACAAACTGAAGAGAGGTCAGGTGGCTATGTGTTGAGTACTCAAAAGAAACCATGTCCCTATTCTGCGTTTTCCCCTTCCTTAATAATGTGTGTGCTGGGGGGAAAAAGACCTCATGAGAAAAGGGCAGTCTCATGGGTGGATGTCAAATCTACATCCTCTGTTAAACTCTACGAATCAGACAGGATAACTGTACATTAAAAGCCTAATGCAGAAGCAAGCAGTGAGATTTACTCAGGAATCCAAACTGGAGGTTGCTCAAGCTTCAAAAACAGTTACAGAACTAATCGAAGTTGTGAAACCCACTCTTAATCTTGCAGAAAATCAATTCACACTTCAACAATTCACTAAAGGAAGCAACAGTCTTGAGTGTGCGAAAGCTTCAAATGAATGGGACATTTTGGACACTGTTCATTTGTAGAGACACCATAAATCAGTGGTGACTTGACAGCACATAACAACGCATGTCTATTCAGAAGTGAGACCTCATGGGTTTAATATGATTTCTTCCCAATTTAGTGTGTAGAGATTTCAAGTTTACCAAGCCATCCTGTCTCAGTAAGGAGGGCTGAGTTAGGTGGATCCTTAATTGATGCAGCTGCAGACAGAAAAATGCTGGTGAAGGAGAAGCATTTTTTCTTTCCTTTGGCAATCAACTGGGTGCTATGCACACCAGGAATTTCTGAACACAGAATTAATCCGCTCAAGAATGATAAATGGGGGTGATGAAGAACTTGGGTGGAAATGGCAGGCTTTCTCCTGGAGCAGAGAGGCAGTTCTACAGAGAGGCAGAAAGGGGCTTTATGAGTCTATTTCCCCTTGTTCAAAAGTTTCCTTAATAGGAAATTATGCCCAAGCATTACTGAAGAAAGGCTGTCATCCCACCACCACCCAGGAATGCATTCCAATCTCTGAAGCAAACCACCACAGAGTTCTTCCTTTCATTTGAAGTGTAAATACTCTATAAAAAAATAGTCTGTTATAAACTGCTCAGTGCAGTTCAGTAACTCCAACTCCAATATTTATAGTCATGCAGCAGTTTATGTATAGAAGAAAGCACAAGCAAGGAATCAGTAATATCAAAGAACACCCCGTGTGCTAATCTCACAGATATGCTTGCATCTACATTATCTTTTACCTCTGGCATCCTTACACGAGTTTTAAACCCCAGGCCTAAATCAAAAACATAGGAACAGAAATGGAGGCCTAATTTCAACACCAAAACAGGCTCGAGGAAAGGATGCCAAACTCCCTCCAGTTTACCTCCCCAAAGCCTGTTGTGCCTTTTCTCCTTTCTTTTGGGGTCAAATAGAAAAATGAGGCATCTGTGAAGAGGTGGGGAGGTTCAGTTTTCTTGAGTCACTTCTGCTTTGCTCTTCAAACCACATTTCACTTAAACAACAGATCTATGCTGTAATTTTATTATCGTATCTGTTGGAGTGTTATATCCAAACTTACATGCTATGTAAGTGACCAGAAGGGACTTTTCTGGTCTGGAGTGATTGTCTACCCAGCACTTACCAACTGTTTCTTTCCAGCCTTTGATTTCAAAGGGGGTCCTGCCTCTTGGATGAGTGCTTCTCACCCTCTTTCTTTTTCGTCTGTTGGTAACACAGTTCTTTTTTGTTCTTGATCTGTTCAGTTGGTTGCCAAGTATGTGCCGTAAAGAAAGCAATGTAAACAAAATCTATAATGCCATGCAAATGTAAGTAAACAAATGTTTTTACTCTTTCTCCTACAAATGTCTTGAAGTTAGTTATTGAAACTTTGTCAGTTAATGAAAAGAAGTGTTGGACTCTGGAGAACTTGTAGCGCTTATCCACTGTGGATCTGTACCTATACTGTACTTCCACTCCAAAGCAAAAAGGCATTTTACCATAAATTTTGCAACAGTGCCTTGGATTTTTTTCCCTGAAAATCTGGCAGATAGTTTTCTAAGCTCTGTTCCAAACTGAGCTAGTTATTTAGCTTCCATAAGCAGATCATTAGATGAAGCTTGTTATCATCCACATAAATTTAATAAATTGTTTAACATTTTCTCTCTTAGAGAGAACTATAAAATTAAATCCTTACATTGCTTTATTATAAACAAGTAACGTTTAGGTTTAAAATAATACTACTAAATATGGAAAAGCCTCCTAGGTTACTACTATGACTAATTCAAAAAGTATGAAATGTTGATTGTTACCCAACCATGGTTACCACCTATCCTATTAACCTTTGTAGAATCTAAATTGCCATTGCACTAGTCATACCTGGGACCTAGAGCTGCTGCCATATCTTGAAAACAATTTGCTACAAAGCAGAACGCATTTCACTATGTTCCCTGTGAAATTTTGGATAGCACATTAGCTATCAAGACTACATGGTAATAGGGATGTTGATTCATAGCTGGCTGAAAAAGCATATTTAGGTTATCAATAGCTCCATATCAAACTAAAAACAAGTTTGAATTGAGGGGGTACAGGATTGTGCCCCTTGCCCAATGTTATGCATGGGGGGTGTTCCATGCTAGCTTATGTGTGTTCTGTGTGTTCTAGCAGTGGTTTAGGGACTTGTTTGCATGCCTGTACATATATAAAAATGAAATGAATATTTCAGGCTTCTCCATTTCTTCATTTGCTAAAAATATCATCTCCATTTCTCTTACATTTGCTGAAAATACCACCCTTCGACTCCACTACTGTTCTTCACAGTGTTTCTTTACAACCATTCCAAACTGAAGAAAGGCATTCTAGAACATGAGGCCCATTGCCTAGCAATTAGTTTCAATGAAATGTTTCTGACACTCGATCAGGGTTATGCTGGTGCAAAGTTACCCCCCACAGGATTGTGCCTAATACTCTGCAGTTCTTCCCCCACCCCCTTTAAAAATCCTCAAATGATCTCCCTCTAAAACTCTGGGAAGCTGCTAACAATATTGGCTGAGAATAGTCACTCACTTAGTAATGAAATAAGACCATAGGTTTATGTGTCCATATTCTTGCTGATTCTCTCAAAGCATTGTTCCCTGGTGACAGTTCAAGCTTCAGGCAGGTCTATCAGTCATTAATTCCAATGAGAAATTGATCATGCAATCTACATAGCATTTCATTATCTTTTTGAATTTCGCCATCTATCACTTTATACAGCAGATCACAACAAAACAAAAAGACATAAAAACATTCACCCACAATGTTTTATCTCTTGGTATAATTATTATACAATTTCTTGGAATTTTACATTTGATCTTCCATAAATACATCTCTTACCCACGGCTCAGACAGTTATTTCTGTAAGAATAATTCCCGTTTTTTGTTATTGTGCATGTGGTTTTTTTGTTTGTTTTTGCTACTCAGTCCACATAAGTCATTACCATGTTTAAAAAATAATTCATTGTATCACTCTCTAGTTTGCCTTATGTTTTGGCAGAGGAGAAATACAGAGATTCCTAAGTGGGCAACTTAAAACATAAAACAATATTATGAAATAGTCACTAAAATATCTGAACATGGCTTTAAAATTATGTTTGTGAAGATTCTCAGTCATCCATATGAGTTTATCTGGAAGTTGAGTTTTGGCAACTGTACTTATTTTCTTGAGAGATTGAAATGTTTCACTACTCACCCAAGCAGCTTCGTTAGTCTTAGGAAAGTTAGTGACCGAGTTCTCCATTTTATTGTTCACCTTGGTTTCACACACACCCTGGTCTGAACAGGCTCATTAGTTGGACAAAAGCCTGAATAGGTTCATAGGTGGACCATGATCTGAATAGACAGAGAAGAGAGGTAGTTTGAGAGAGGGGTCAGGGAAGCTATTCATGTGTTGAAACCCGCTCTCTCAATAGAGGTGGGGGACTCCAGCACAATCTGTCTGCTACTTATCAAGTGGTAATCTCATAAATCCCCAAACAAATCAAAAGGACTTCACACCTCCAGCAGCAATGCCATAGCTAACGATTCATACTTAATGGCTGTTGGGAAAGTTGCGTAGGTGGGACTTTCATGCACCCTAGGCTTTTGTCCACATAATGAGCCTATTCAGATCATAGTCCACCTATAAGCCTATTCAGGCCATTGTCCAATTTATAAGCCTATTCAGACCAGGGCATGTGTGAAATCAAGGTGAACTATAAAATAGAGAACTCACCACTAACTTTCCTCAGACTGAGGATGCAGCTTGGATGAGTAGCAAAATGTTTCAATCTCGCAAGAAAAGAAAATCAGTTGCCATGACAACGTTCAGATAAACTCACCTGAATATATCTTCACAGACGTATTCAGACATATTCAGTCTTTTAAAAGTAACTCTTAAAAAGAAACTAGAAGCTATTCTAGTACTTGCCACTCCAATATATTTCATTCTCACTTATTCCATTATGTTTGAAATGTAACTTTTTTACCCCTCCACCCCCTGAAAAGCAATTTATTAACAGAAGACTACAGTATATCAACAAATCATTACTTCAAAACTCTCATCTTATCTACATACATATACTTCTATGATGAACTGTAAACATGCAAAATGAGATTTTGCATGGTCCCTTTTATTTCACCAACACATAGTCATGACTCTACACGCAGATGCTTACCGAGAAGCCGCAATCTCAGATTTCTGTCTGGCAATGGCTGCTGCCCTCTGTGCTCCTTCCACACTCCGGTCCACTTTCTGCCTTATCTTAGCACTTTTCAGAGGTATCACCCGTTTCTTCATGCCTTTGATCAGGACGTTCATTCGGTATTTCCCTTCTTCCTTCTTACCATCAGGCAATGTGGTGCAACCATATCCATGCCGTACGTTATCCAGCCATTCGCCCTCATACTTCAGGCCACTTGATCGCTCACTCACACCAAACCCTGAGCGCTTGTCATTCTTCCACTCACCCATGTAGGACTCAGTCGTGGTGGCATCAATGTCAGCATCAAAAGGTGGGAAGTCTTCTCCCTCTGCTCCTTCTCCCAGACTGGCCGTAGAGGTGGCATCACTACCAGTGGAGCTCATACCACTCTCACTTTTGAGGAAACTCAGTCGGCTTCTTTGGCTAGCCAAGGAAGTCTTAGAATCCGATTTTTTCAGCTTCCCAAACAAGGAGCTCCGTCGGAAGAGTCCTCCTTTCTTCAACTTACCAGCCTCAGCATCTGCATACAAACTGAGCGCAAACCCACCTCGTGTGATTGTTGGCATCATAGGGATAGTCTCTTGATTGGCTGATGGGGAATCATGTTGCAGCAGGGTGCCATTGCTATGTTCACTACGGAGGGATGTAAGGGAGGTCCTTAGAGGGTTACGAACCACTGCAGCTATGCCGTAGGGAACGCTTTGCCGAACACCGTAACCATGGCGCATGCCATTGGTGAACTGGCCTTGGTAAGTACCTAGAATAAGAAATAAGAGGTATTAAACATATCTTATTTCCTTCCCCTCAATCTTGCTGAGCCTAGGCTGACAACCTTAGAGCAAAACTACAGATGCTGGTAGAAAATTGGTCTCTGCATAGTTTGTAATAAACAGCTAAGGGAAAATGTATTGTCGAAGGCTCTCACAGCCTGGATCTGATCGTTGCTGGCCAAACAGCCCGAAAAATTCACAATAGCAAGCTAAGGAGAAAGTCTCTTTTGCAACAAAGGGAAAGTGAACAGAGTCCTGTCTTTACTAGGCATAGTCGCTATTCAGGCTCACACAATGGTCCTTTCTCGAGATGGGTTCTTAAATTATTTCTTGAACTACATATCCCATAGTCCCTCATTCTCAGAAATCTACCTGATCCATACCCTATAGCACTGGTGGCGAGCCTTCAGCACTCCAGATGTTTTGGACCACAACTCCCACAGCACTTTGTCATTGGCAATCTAGGCTCGGAATTTTGGGAGCTGTGGTCCAAAATATCTGGAGTGCCAAAGGTTCACCACCACTGCCCTATGGGCAGCACAATGTGGGTTAGCTGGGGAAAACAGGCCTAAACTGGGATACTTTGAGAAAACAATGGTGCTGGCTGGGATTCTGGCTAAAATCCAGTGGAAAAGACAGTACAATAATCCAGTTGAATCAATGGAATTTACAGCATAGCTGACTCACAAAATCCCATGATTCAATGGCCCACTAGTGGATTTCAGCCTCCGTGTTTCCCCACAGTGACTTTTCTAGGCTCTGGCTAAATAAGACAATATCTGCCTCCACAGCCCAATACCTAAACTGCTGAGCTAACTGGCTAGCACATTGTCATTCCTGCCCCCTGTTTCAACCACTGTATTGTGGCTTATGATCATCATAGAACCCAAAAAAAACAAGTAAAAATGAATTCAGCCATAAAATAATTAAAATCTAAGTGAAACTCAACTATAAAGACATTATATTATATGTCTACATTAAAATGTTAGCTGTTGTGAGTTTTTTGGGCTGTTTGGCCATGTTCTGGAAGCCTTTATTCCAGACGTCTCACCAGTCTCTGTGGTTGGCATCTTCAGAAGGCAAGGAGCTCAGGGAGCTAGGAGTTCTCTTTGTGCTCTGGAGTATAGAAAAGCTTCCAGAACACGACCCAAAAGCCCGGAAAAAAAACACAACAGCTATCAGATCCCAGCTGTGAAAGCCTTCGAGAATACAGTTAAAATGTTCATAATAAATTAATAACATAACTTTAAAAGTTTTCCCTTTAAAAATATGTGTCTTCACACTCTTAGCAAAAGCACCAAGCACAGAAACGGATCCCAGCTCTGAAGGGAATGCATTCTACAATCTGGAAGCCACGTAAGACTAAATCCCCTCTACCTGTCAAATAGGCATGTGAAAAAACTGAACCTGCTGAGATATATGTATTTATATGCATCATTCTTACAAGAACTATCAATATTGCTTGAAACATAAGGGACCAAGAAATCCAACAACTCAAAAACAAACGAAGCCACCCACTGGGACCCAAATGTTTTCAGAAGTAAGAAAATCCTTGTTGAGACGCATGCAAACTGAGAATAATCACAATGCTGATGAATTTGTGGGAGAGAAAAGGCAGGAAATGTGGAAGGAAAGAGAATGGATTATCCAGAAGAGAGTATGTCAGCTTTCCGTCTGTCTCTGAACAGGGACAGTCCACATTGCAATACTGGATTGCACAGCCCTCTTGTATTCTGTGTTTGCAGTGAAAAATGACTTGAAATATAATACAGTAATAATATAATATTAATAGCAGCTTCATTCAAATAGTTGATCTGAACATTTTCACAAAAGGAAGAAGCTTTCTTCTCAAGAATAATCTCAGAGCAGCCATTTCCCTCACACCAGAGTTTCTCCATTACTTGGCTGTCTGCTTTTTGTTGATACTGTTACCTCAGTAACCATCAAAACGACCCAAAGAAGCCCTGCCTGTATCCATCGCTCACTATTATCTCATACCCTCAAATAAGTTAATGACCAATTTACCTTTCAACCTTCCCCTGATAAATCTCCATTCTACTACTAGAGTATCCTGGAATAAAATATGCTAGAGAATATCATTTTATTACCAGTCCAAAAGCATTAGCTCCCCTAAGGATTTGCTTTCTCATAGGCAAACAGCCAATTATGCATGGAGTATTTTTATACCCTTCACTCTCCACAGCTTGCAAGTGATCTCTGTCATGTTCACAAACACACATTTATCCTTAGGGAGACTAAAAAGTCAAGGATCAAAAAAGAAAGAAGAACGAAAGAAACCAAAAAGAGACATTCAAAACCTGATGGTCATGTTAAGCACAGATCTAAAAGTGGGACTGGGATGTACTGAGGAAGTGGTTCAGTATGTAAAATGGTTAGACTTAAATGGCCCCCATTTTAAAAGGTGTTTTAAAGACTTCAGTCTGAAAGGTTCCAAACTTAATCTTTGATCTCCAGTATAAGTATCCTTCAACTCTGAAAAAGGCTTTTGCATGTGATTCCAGAGAGCAGCTAGTGGATAAGATTTGCTGGGCAGAGTGGAACACTGTCTTAAATTAGCCTCCTAAATGTTTATTCCCAGTAGTGTTTAAGCCCACTTTACCAATCCCCAGAAGGAATGAGCGCTGGGGGGCAGAGGGGGGGAGAGAGAAGTATTCCAAATGATTAAAAATAAACTACAGTTTTATTTTTATTTTTGGTTGAAATTAGTATTTAGGTGAGGTCTTAAAAATCATTTAACTCTCTAGAATGTCTGTGAAGATTCTCAGTCATCTAGGTGAGTTTATCTGGAAGTTGAGTCGTGGTAACTGGACTTCTTTTGAGAGATTGAAACATTTCGCTGCTCATCCAAACAGCTTTGTCAGTCTCACTGTTTGGATGAGACTGATGAAGCTGTTTGGATGAGCAGCAAAATGTTTTAGTCTCTCAAAAGAAGTCCATGGGCATTTTCTCGACTGCCCCTTTAATCTAAATGATACATTCCTCCATTAAAGTCAATATATTTTTTAAAAAATATAAGTGATACAGCACATTCTGCACCCCAAATATAGTCTTTTTTGTTTTCACTTTTCTGCCCCTCCACCAAGGAGCATAGGATATGTTTAATCTGCCCATATCCTGAAATAACTCTCTTAATAAGTCACTTCACTATATCAGAAATTCCCACCAGAATGAACCAGACCCAGTTGGGTCACTTGAGCTTCAATATGCCATTTGGATGCAAGGATTTAACTAAATGACAAAACACATCTCTGCCCAACACCAAGAGATGCTAATCAGCCCACAGCAGCTCAGTCCAAATGAGCCGTTTAGACAAACCCTTGCTCTTTTTTCTCATTGTTTAAATGATCTTGCATGGTCAGTGCTTCAAATAAAAGAGAAACATCTAAAAATCTTTAAAACCAAGACAGTCTTCAGCAAAACAGAACACATGGCTACCCTGTGGAAGTTTTGTGAGAATGTGAAAGAAAGCAGTCCTAATGCTATCCTATGAAGTGTTCTTCGCAGACATCTGATAAAAATAAAACCACAGGCCTTTGGGGTGACTGGTCCCAGATGGTAGAAATCCCATGACAGGGTAGGTGGTCCCTTTTTTCTGTTTTTCTGACAATAAAGACAAGCTTTCAGGCAAGCTTTTACAAATGGATAGCATCCACAGAAAGAAGCTTTTAATGATAGATTCTGACCCTTTTCCATTTCATTTCTTTTTGGATCTGTTTAAAATATATCTTTAAATTGTTGACTGTAAGTTGCAAGTATAATTGCAATGTAATATAACATGCATTTTTTAAATTTTGTGAGCTACTTTAGATCCATGAATTGGATGAAAGACAGGGTACCAATGAAACAAAGACAAACATTGTTAGCAACTGGGGATATTTTGCTCTTGTTCTTTCTCTTCTACACTGGATCTCTAAAAATGAGCATCTGTTTAGTAAAAAGCTATAATGTAGTTAAAATTTTCTTGCATACATGAACTCGATATAAAAAACAGATTACAATAAGATCCCTCCTAGATGAAAATGGTCTCTTGGTTACAACCATATCCTCTTTTTTGCAAAAAGATTATTCCCAAATAGAGTTGTATAGTTATTCCCCAATAGAGATGTCTTCTGAAAGACTGATAATTATCTAATATGTCTGCTATGGATGTATTCTACTTTTTTAAAAAATCCCATGAGAACTGAATGAGAATAACAACACAGGTCTCTAAGGGTGAAATATTTTACTGTCATCTTAATTCATCACTTTAGCACAAGGAAATTCCCAAGTGTACTAATTATCCCACGGAAGCATCATGGAAATCATCTTAGCTCATAAATCTGGAAGAAAGATACAAGGAGGAAGGATTAGTATGGACAAAGAAGAACTAAAGATGAATCAACACACACAAATTCCATGAATTAGAAGACACAACAGCACCATACACCTGATGTCAGGAAAAACGCACTGTGGCAATAAGAAGCTCAAACAGAAAAAGCTGCCCTCTGCTGAATCAGATCATTGATCCACCCAGCTCAGTACTTTTGTCATGGACTGGCACCAGATCACAAGGTTTTCAGAAAGGGTGTTTTCCCAGTCCTGGAGATAGTAGGGATTCCTCTGGGACACTTTGCATTCAGCCCAGAAACTGTTCATGATCTACTGCAGTTGGTCCTTCGGACACTGTTCCACTATAATGTTCTTAATTAATAATTATGGCCAATGTTACCTACAGCTAAAAAGAGCTAGAATCCAACAGGGTCGCAACCCAGTCAAACCTCTGAAAAAAAGAAGTGTCCTTGAGTGGGTGGGAAGGAGAATTTTCAGCTTGAGGTACAGAAAATTACTTCAAAATTCCAGGAGGTAAGGCATATTTTTAAATGAAATGATATAGTTAAACTGGATATCATCATCATTGCATCATCATGGGCTGCGACCCAAGAGGGATAATAATACCTCTATATAGTATGACATAGCGCTGGATATAGTTTAATCTTGTTTTAGGGACATACTCAGCTTAGTTGGGTATATAAATTATGGACTTGCGAGAAAGGGTTGATTTATTGTGATTTTAATGGAGGAATGTATCATTTTATACTTACTTCAAATTTCAAATTTTATAATTGTTTGATGTTTCTGGTCTTTGACCATAATTGAGTTGCTACTACTCACTAAAATAAAAAAAATAAAAAATAAAAAAATCATATCATCAGCACCCTCATCTTAGAGAGACCCCATATAGATCATTGAGCCCAGCCTCAGTCCAGGAGGCACAGTGAGGAACTGAACACCAAACCGTTGGCTCCGCAACCAGATATTTAAATCCTTAAGCTATCTAGCAGTTCAACATAATGATAGATGCAGAGCAAGACAGAAGAGATAGGACATTTTGCTTCCTGACTGAGCCAAAGGTCAGCATAGTACTTTCCTCCAATCCATGTATAGAAATTGAGTACATTGGCAACTGAATATTGCTACAGTACTGACAATGGGATGGTAACTGAGGCAACAGGTTGATTTATGGAATCCAAGCGAGGTCATGTAATATACACAGCTCTCTGTCTTTGCACAGAGGAAAAGGGCTGATGAGTCCAGGAGGAATGGCCAGGAGATGACCACTATCCAATATCAGCCACATGAAGTTATTACCTCAATTTGCCCTAAAGTTTGGGCCAGTCTTCCTATACAGAAGTTTGAAAAAAACTTTGCATCCTATACAGGTCAACAAGCATGCTGAGAAACATATCTTTTCAGTCCTGTAAGCTGACAGAACATAGCTAGTTGATGTTTTCCTGGCAGAAATATTGTGTTTGTGTGTATGTGTGCTGCCTATAAAAGGCAAAATATAACTCTGGGCATTTAGCACTACCAGGAAAGATGGGTCATAACAGTGTTGGAATAGCAAAACCATTCTATTGTGGCTTTAGCAGGTTTTGATGGGAGCGAATTTGGGGTACATGCCAATCAATCTGAGTAGCCAATTGTTACCCTCTGTACCTCTGCTACTATTTCCCGCCTTTTTACCTAAGTCTGTGTCAGGCCAGAGTTTGTCGTTGTCAGGATTCGGTGTCAGTTTAAGAAATGAGTCTGTGAATACATTAAGTGTACTGTATTCTCAAAGGCTTTCACGGCCGGGATCTGATAACTGTAGTGATTTTTTCGTGCTATTTGGCTGTGCTTTGGAAGTTTTCCTTCCTGACGTTTTGCCAGACTCTGTGGCCGGCATCTTCAGAGGGCAAGGAGCTCAGGGAGTTCCCTGAACTCCTTGCCCTCTGAAGATGCCGGCCACAAAGTCTGGCGAAACACCAGGAAGGAAAACTTCCAGAACACAGCCAAACAGCCAAAAAAAAAAAAACCCTCACAACAGCTGTAAAACATTAAGTGTTTGGAAATGTTAGAGACAGGTTCAGCATGTTAGTATACTGTATATGAAACCAGTAAGCATAGTGAACCAAATAATAAGCCTTCAAGTTAAAATACAGTATAACCAGTGAACGTGTTTTTGTATTGTAATCCAATTTGGAGGTTTTTTTGTAATCCAACTTGGAAATGTTAAGAGAAACATTTTATCATTTCTAAACCAGTCTCAGATTTGTATCAAGATTGTAAACCAGTTGAACAGATCATGAGGAAAAATCTGACTAAACATGATGAAAAATTGCCTATACTATGATAGGAGATGTATTTGAGGGAGAATAGGAATTTTAAAATGCTAATTTGCTCTGTAAATCCTAGTCAGGACTACTGCATAGCTATGGAAGTTTAGTTTTTCATTTAGCATTTCCACATACTCTGCCCTAATAAAGCAAAACAAAGTATTTTACTTAATATATCACCCCATAGCACTTAAAGCACTTTCTAGGCTGTTTACAATACAGGCTACATATTGGCCCCCAGCAAGCTGGGTACTCATTTTCCCAACCTCGGAAGGATGGGAATTGAACCTGGGATTGAACTCCAGGTTGTAAGCACAGGTATAGCTGCAGTACAACAGTTAAACCACTGTGCTATGAGGCGCCAGCTGCTTCAGCACACCAAAATGAAGTCTAGGTCCAAAATGAACCTAAGAGACATGGACTAGTGTGCTTACTGAGACATAAATACCCAACTTTGTCCCCTACACAACTAACATACCAGTGTACCAGTACTCTCCAGAAAAATGTAGATTTTAACAACTACAGCGATCAAACTGAATGAATAAAGTAAAAAAAAAAAACAATGCTGGTGTCTCATGTCTGGCTTCTCCAAGATTACAGAATGATTATCAAAACAATTGCTTGCGGATTATGGAATGGCTTCCACTGGCAGGATAGGAAAGGGGGAAGTAATTCTCCCCACTATGGCCTTCCTTCCCCAGCTCTACTCTGGCAGGTAGAGGGAGTCTCAGGAGCAGATCTGACAAGAGGTAGGAGGAGGACAGGGGAGACTGTTGCATAACTCAAGAGGTCATGCATTGCTGGACGTTCTTTCAAGTAAGCATTTCTTGGCTGTTGACCATTTTACAAGAAACCTCCTTCCCAGTTCCCACTACTTTATTTCTTCTTTTGCAATATTTGGTACTCTGACAAAACTCTTGACACCTATCTTTCTATGAATGATGCCATTTTGAATATTTATGCTGTGGAATACATGCTTGACCATCAGAAACAAAGCAAAAGACCCATTTTGTGAAACCTTACCATCCTTAGGCAATATGCTTGTCAAAAGATTATTTGTTACCAAAGTAAACAATGAGTGAGTGAGTTTTATTTTGTTTTTATACCACCCATCTGGCTACCTAGGCCACACTGGGTGGTTGGTTCATCTTTTTGTGGTGTGCTTGGTCAGAGGAATAGTTTTACAGCTACATTCCACTGTCTGTTCCCTGGTTTCTCTTGTGGAAGGAGCTGGCAGGAGCTATGAGCACCTGCAAAATCTCACAGATAAATCTACCCCACTGATTTTAACAATGGCTGAGGCAATCAATCACAGTGAAAGCTAGTTTACAAAGGAGTTCAAACATTTTTTGGAAAGAACTGCCTCATATAAAATAAGAAATTACTGCTCAACCAACATTACAAGAGTATTAAGTGTCTGGTCATTAAAAACCTTATACAGTACATAGCTCAAACATTGTGCAAGAAGCATGTATTTTCAGGTTTTTTGAAGATGTATTTAAACAGGCTTCCGGCTATATAATTAGATTGATAAAATTTCTGCTTCTTGGTCAAAAGCAGAAAAGGAAAGTTATTGTTGAAGTACATTGGGGGAAAAACAGCATCCAGAGGATACAATATCAAAGTGAAATATTAATGCATGACAACTTCAGGTTCTTTAGTTACAATCTAATATTGCATATTGAATACTGGCCTCACACTTTAGGGGGTTGGGAGAGAAGTGTTAACAATAAGTAAGACCAACAAAACTCATGGCAATTAAAAACTAGCAACTTTTTTTGGTGATTGCTGCACCCCATGAAACCATGTGCGAAATAATACTTGCTAGTCTTTTAAGGTACCACAGGCTGTTTGATTACACAAGCCAGTGACTACCTGTGGTACATTTCCCTGCTCTGATGAGATTTAATACCTGTTCTTCTATCCACTCCAGAGACTAGAAGCCTAAACCCAAACTTGGAAAAACTACTTTGTGATTACAACCCCATGAATTCCACAGCCATGCCAGCTAGAAGGATTCTGGGACCTCTGTTAAATAACATTTACAAGTCACAGTCCTCAGTCATTTATTCAGATAAGTTCTGGTTTTAAATGTCTAGGCAACAGCATTTTCCCTGTGTTTTTGCCATGCTTCTTTCATTTTTAGTATTCCTCAAAACACAAGACAAAACAAAACATCTGTCAAATATCTCTTGACTGGTATCACCGTTGCAGCATCGTAGCTGCTAAAATTTCAGTATCTCCAATCACTGCTGTAATGCTTCTCTCTCCCTCCTACTGCCAGCTAAGTGCCATCTGGTCAGTCCTTCTTGCTTATATGTGGAAAATGATTCTTGAGAGATCATAGGGTAACACTCTTTTGAGTCTCAAGCTGCAAGTTATAATGTGAATATATACATGTGTGTGTGCGCGTGTACGTGCACACTCTCTCACTTAGATAACACACAAACACAATTTCTCTCTGTCTTTTTCATTTCCTGAGAAGACTCCATTAGCACTTCACTGTTCTGAATGTTATTTGCTGTCATTGCATTAATTCTGATCTGCTCCAGCAAAATTCATAAATTACAGATTTGCAACAGAAATGCACATAAATACTACTAAATAAACATCCTCAAATGGCATCTGGAGGCGCAATATTCCTCTATGATGGTTGGGTGATATGTGGCCCACAGAAGCCTAAAGGTAATCAATCCAGGACCCAAAGGCTCTGGGCAATTTTGAAAAAAAATTCTGTTTTAAAAATCCATATGCAATGTAGGATGCAACTTTTTCACATTTTGCTTCTCTAGCACTTGTAGACCCCAAAAGTCTCCTTAGATTTTTCTGTAAATGAATAAATAAATGAAAAATTTTGGATGACGGGTAATAAAGCGTGTGAGGAAAATCCCTCTCCCACCCTCCCCAATTTAAAAGAGATGTTTTGTAAAGAAAAAAGGGGGTTCATGAGACCCAACAGGCTTCCAAAGTCAAGAGATAGCCATGTGCAATTCTTGGACATTGCACTATAGATTATACTGTATACCAGTGGTTCTCAACCTGTGGGTCCCCAGATGTTCCTGGACTGCAACTCCCAGAAATTCCTTCCAGCACAGAGAGTGGTGGAGGCTTCTGGGAGTTGCAGTCCAGGAACATCTGGGGACCCACAGGTTGAGACTCACTGGTGTATACCAACTTTCTGCTCCTCTCAAGCATACAATATATAATGTCTCATGACCTTCATATACATACAAAGTTGGCTATTGAGGACCATGATGCAGGAAGACAGCTCACACTCCATGACAACTAGCATTCAGATGCATATGAGCACTAATACTAGAAGTAATACATATGCAGTGTGACTGGTAACATCTGGCACGAGCCATACAATATTTCTAACCAACATCTGGCAAGACCCATCCTATGCTACAAAAAAATCATTAATGCTATTACAGTGTCAATATCTGAACATTCCTAGGAGCATAAGTAAAGTTGGGTTATCTGAATTCACATCATTTTATAGCAGTTTTTTACTTTTTTTAGAATGAGTCATTCAGCAACCTGTGTCAGCACAAAATTAATAATGCAGAGATAATAAGCACCACTGTGTGGCAAATTCTGAAGTGGAGATACTCATTGTGGCAATCATCAAGAGTCACGTATCCAGGCAACTCCAAAACTGGAAGGCAAGCTGTGCTGATAGGATGAAATACAGTATACAGTACTAGTTGTAGCAACTGTTTTACTTCTCCATAAGAAGTGGGTCTTTTGTAGAGCTAATGGTCCTTAATGTCCGATGCAGGACCAAATTACTTTAAAGTTACTTTAAAGTTTTTTGTACTCCAACAGAGAAAACACACACCATCATATTGCTGCTAGCAATGATCTTCTGCAACATTCGCTAGTGTGAAGACTGTGACTAAATTCAGAGTTGGGAAGCCTGAGGTAAGGAACAAAGTTCCAGGGCATCAGCCCACAAAATAACCTATCAGGCTCCATATATATATATGCACACACCAAGCACATAATTATATGAGCTGATAGATAGATAGATAGATAGATAGATAGATAGATAGATAGATAGAT
>JAHTLZ010000129.1:86117349-86167182 GCA_023846285.1 Phrynocephalus versicolor | reverse complement strand
ATAGATAGATAGATAGATAGATAGATAGATAGATAGATAGATAGATATTAACTGCACATGTTTGGAGAGACTAGAACATTGTAGTCCAGGGGCCTTCATTTCATCTTCATTTACTGCCTAGGGATCAGATCAGAAGAGAATCCTTCCCTCAGATGATCTGCAGCCTTCAGAGCATTAACTTAAGTATCAGGTTCCCACCCACACACTCAAGAGAGAAAACTGGCAGAGGGCTATTTGCTCATGACTAGCCTTACCTCCATCGGCATAGGTCTCCGTACCATAACCATCTTGCAGTCCATTATTCCAGGTGCCTTCGTATTTGGCTCCACTGCTGACGTTCTGCCGCACCCCATATCTCCCCTTAAAGCCATGTGTCCACTCGCCTTTATAAAGCCACCGTCCTTTGGTCTCGATCCCTAAGCCATGCCTCTTGCCTTGAGACCAGTAGCCTTCATAGGTGTTGCCACTGGGCCAGGTGTAGACACCCACCACTTCAAAACCATAGTTCCAGGACCCGGAGTACTCGCCCTGACCCTTGGGGCCAGTGCAGATGCCATGCCCGTGGGCTTTGCCTCCTTCCCAACCCCCACAGTAGGCTCCGCCATCATCAAAATCAAACCTCCCACCGCTCATGGTTCCACCAGCAAAAGGCTTAAATTTCTCTCCCTCCCTTTTGTTCCTCCTCTCTTCTTCTTTTAACCAGACTGTTCCTGCTTTAGTGGAAATATGGGAAGCAGAATGTAGGGATGCATAACTCAACCTGCACTCAGTACACCTGCTTCAGGTGCAGTTTCCCCACAAATCAGAAAGCAGGTGCTGCTCCAGAGGGAAGAGGCTCCTCTTTAAGAAGGATGCAGTTTGGGGGGCACTGAGAGAAACCTGTGATCAACTCCCCAGAGATCCAAGATAGGCAAGTCAGGGAAGACATGGGAAGAGTGTGTGTGTGTGTGTGTGTGTGTGTGTGTGTGTGTGTGTGTGTGTGTGTGTGTGTGTGTGTGTGTGTGTGTGTGTGTGTTGGGGGGGGGAATAATGCAACGCCTTATCTCAGCTCCAAGCCACTAGCCTCCACATCCCTCGGGCTTCCTGCAAACGCCCCTGGGTAAGCGCCCTTTGGCAAAACTCTTCTGTCCGAATCCCAATGCACAAGGTTCAGCCTACATAACGATCCTCGAGCCTCCTCCCAATGCCTTCATTATCCAGCTTCCTTAAGAGCATATGCTGGAGAAGAAGAAGAGAAGCAGATGCAACGATCTAACAAAGTTCTCTCTCCCTTCTCGACCCTCCTAACCGCCGCCTAGCCCACGCTTTGTTCTCGCGCCCCCGTAGCCGCCTCCTCCTCCTCCTCCTCCTCCTATTTCTCTTCTACCCCGCACCCACCCACCCAGTGCGCCCCCACAACTACAAAATGCCCCAGCCCCTTCGAAGCTACTTGCGCCGCCGGTGCTAGCCTTTCTAGGGTCCCATAGAATATGAGCGCCTCAGGCTCTTTCCCTGGCAGCCTCCCGGTTTCCCCCTTCCTGCGGTAAGAAAAAGGTCAAAGCTGCCCTAACAAGGCCATCGGATCTCAAGAGCCCGTGTTCCTAAAATAAACCTCCATAGCCCGGCCCCCTTTCCAGAACCCTTTTATGGGAGGACAGAGGCACCCACCCATCCCTTTGGTTTGGGATTAAGAGAAAAAGAAAGAAAGAAAGAAAGAAAGAAAGAAAGAAAGAAAGAAAGAAAGAAAGAAAGAAAGAAAGAAAGAAAGAAAGAAAGAAAGAAAGATCCTGTTTTAAAAAATAGCGCCCTGAGAAAGCGGGAGAAGCGGAGGATGAGGGGGAATCTCTGCCAAGTCGTTTGCACCAAAGTTTATGGAGGAAAAGAAAGCGGAGCTGGACGGTGGGGTGGGGAGAGACTTCTGTTGTCTCTGGAAAACCGGGAAGAGGAAAGAGAACAAGCCTGCAGGATGGGTGGAATGAATGACTGATTGAATGAATGACGTGGAAGACGTGGACAGAGCGAGTGCCTGGTCTGGCAGTGGCATGCCATTTGAGACCTCCCCCACCCCTTTGCTAAGCCTATGTTTATGCAGAACTGGGAAACACTACTACCATTTGTGGACTAGAATCCCTAGCCTACCTGGGAGTTGTAGTCCTACAAACGAAGACTTCCCCTCAACTCTGGTTTAGAAGGCACACTGGCTACTTTTTGGCAAATTCATCTATGTTGGTTGTGGGATTTATTTATTTATTTTAATTCTTATATACCTCCCATCTTCCAGAGGAACTCCGGGCGGTTTCTGGGATTTGAAGTACCGTATTTAACACATTTAGTGTGTGGAGGGGTGACTTCCTTGGTTCAGAAAAATGTGTAATTTGTTGAACAGCTGGAGCTTTTTTTAAAAAAAATACAATCAATTATTTTAGTAGCAGCCAACAGGAAAACACTGCAATTATAAAATGGCACTTGGGCCAATTTTTGCACATGGCTTTTGTATTTTGAGGAAGTTTTCCTCCTTAGAGATGTTTTGAAGTTGTGACCACTTGCTTCCGTCTTGCTGACCTTCTTTGTACTAGGGTGAGCATGTTATGATGTAATCATTATGTTTTAAAATCTGTATGTCTTAAACAGACCAGCCTATTTCTGATCTAGGGAACAACACACCCAATATTTCACTGTTGCACTTAAGAATTCTTAAATATGAGCAGTCTTGCTATATTTTAAGCAGCTAACTGTTGCTACTGGCCATTTCTTGTAGGATCTTTTAGAAATTAGGCTGATCAAAGAGATTTTGCAGCTGAGGCAAAAGACAAAATCCTCCCTGCCCTTCCAATTAGAAAAGCCAACAAAGCTAGAAGTTGTCTGTCGCCACTGTGCCTCCTAGGATAATGTCCAGCTTATGTAGCCTTGGGGGAAATGAGGCACCCTATGGCACCCCAAACAGAAAGGAATCATAAACCACTTCTGAGTACTTCGTGCCTAGGAAACTCTGAAAGAAATGTCACCATAAGTCAGAACTGACTACCATCATGGTGCTCTGGAGGAGTGATTACTGATGGGTCCAGGAGCTATGCTGTCGAATCCAGTAGAAGCACAGAGCGGATAGTGTGTACTGCCACATGTAGTGCAGGTACTGTGTGTTTCCTGGAATCGTTCCCACTCCTCTTAACAGATCTGGAAAGCAAAAAGGTTCTTTTGAGGGAAGGAAGTCAAACATCTGAGCAACTTCATTTTTCAGGTGAGCACTCAAAACAGCATGTCAATCAATTATGTAGTTCAGCTTTTACTAGCAGCTCAGCAAATACAAGCACTGTTTCCTAGATTAACAAAAAACATGATTACTTCTCCCATATATATCCAATTAAAAAGTAAGATGTTAATAGTATTGTACCACCACATCACTGGCAATGCTCATAATGTCATCTGATATGGATGTGCAGGGAGAAGGTCAGACCTAGTTAGTACTTTACTGGGCAACTAGCAGGGGAAAACAGTGATTTCCAAGTGCTGTAGGTTTAAGAAATAATCCTGCCACCCTGACCTAGATGGACCAATGGCCTAACTTGTTTTACTGGGGTTATCACCAGGGATCTTTAGGAAGGTCTAGGAAAAACTCTTGCCTGAAAATCTGGAGGACCAGGTACATTCAGAGTGGAAAATATTGGGCTAGATAGAGAAATGTTAGAATTGATATAAACTGGCACCCTATGCTACTAATACAGGCAGCTGCCTTGTATCAAGTCACAATCTCTGATTCATGCAGCACAATAGAGTGAGCTTTGAGCTCCAAGACTGGAAGAAGGTTATTATGGAAACGGAAAAAGTGCAGAGGAGGGCAATCAGAATGATTAGGGGACTGGAAGACCTTCCTTACCATCTGAGGCTGCAATGGCTGGTCCTCTTCACTCTTGAACAACGGCGCCTAAGAGGTGACCCAATTGAAGTTTATAAAATCATACACGGTGTGGACAAAGTAGATAAGGAAAAGCTGTTTTCCCTATCACACAACACTAGAACTAGGGGCCACTCCATGAAACTTTCGGGTGCTAGATCTCAAAATAAAGTACTTTTTAACCCAAGGATCACTGGTCTATGTAACTCCCTGCCAGAAGAAGTGGCGACAGCTGTCAGTCTTGACCGCTTTAAGAAAGGATTAGGCACGTTTATGGAGAACAAGGGTATCAATGGTTACCATGATGAATACCAAAGGACAACCTACGGGTTGGAGAGATAGGCAGGATATATCTCAATGCCATTTGCAGGGAATCGCAAGCAGGCTTGGGATACCCTGAAGCAAATGGTGAGCCACTGTGTAAGACAAAATGCTGGACTGGATGGACTGCGGCCTGTTCCAGCAAGGCTTTTCTTATGTTCTTGTATGTTCTTTTAATGATGATGGATATAGGAAGGGTCGACAGCCACCTATCCCAAATAAAAACATGCAAATAATCTATATTATCTAGACTCCCTGTTATGTGTTTGAGGCAAGGCAATTACATCTGGAAGCCCCTACACTACAATCTGGAGAGGCATGGGAATGAAACTTCGGATACAAACTATGAACTCTAATACTGGGCTATATACCTTGCCATGCTTCACATTAGCAGACCCCAAATCCAATTTATATCATGAAAATTGGGGTGTCCAGCAGCACGTTCATAAGTTAAGAACTCAGTTACTGTAAACCAGAGGTTGTACACCAAAGTCTACAGCACAGTATTCAAACCTACTGAGCAGACATTTGAATTGCATGGAAACTCCTCTAAATAAATCAAACCAAACACAAATCTGAACCTGCACAAAGCATTAAGATCAAGAATTCAGAGAACATTAGTGTTCCTTGGTTTGTCTGAAGAAATGGATACATTTCTCCCAGGGCCGTCTTAAGGATATGTGGAGCCGTGGTTCGAAGATCCCTCTGGCGCCCCCCCCCAAGCCCAACTCCCGCCCTGAAAGACAAGAGGCAGGGCAGGTGAAGGCAGGGGCGTATCTGGGGTGGGGGGGCAGGGACAGGAGGGTGCATCTGCCCCGGGCGGGCGCAGCACTCTGGGGGCGCCTGGAGGGGGAGCAGCAGGAGGAAGCCCGCCCGGCAGTCCTCCTTTCCCCCTAAGCAGGCTTGGGGACGGCAACCCCCCCTCCACCGCCATGCGCCAGGTAGGCAGGAGCGCTCTTCCTCCTCCTCCTCCTCGCCTGGGTGGGAGAGGTGGAAGGCACTGGCGCGCATGCATGCACCCACCTGCACGCGCCCCCTCTCCCGTTGCTGGGTGGGGGGTGCGATGTGGGGGGTGGGATGCGGGGGGGCGGCTTACCTCCCACGGGGCGGGCGGGGCCGACCTCCCCTCCCCTTCCCTCCCCCCCGCCTCCGCCATCGGGGAATCGCTCCCTCTGTGCGGGCGAAGACTCGCCGGGTCCCCAACGGCCAGGAGACACGGGCTGAGCTCCTTCGCGCAGGCGCTCGAACCGGCCGCCTTGGTGCCGCTCTAGGAACCCCCGCCGCGCTTCCTGTCTCTGGTCGCGGATCCCGCCTGGCCCTGGCGGGTCCGGGCGGGTGGAAGAGCGCATGCGCAGAGGGTGGCGCTGGCCGCAAGGGCCGCCGGGAAACCGGGTGGTGGGCGCGGGCGGAGCGGGGCCTGCCGGTCAAAGGGCCGCCACCGATCGTGGTCGCCGCTCACGGGAGGCAGCCTCCCTTCCCTTCCCTTCCCTCCCCGCCGCCGCCGCCGCGCTCTGCCCCTGTGTGCCTGCCTCGGGCGGGGCCCCCTTGGCTGCTGACCCTCCTCCCTCCCACCCCCCGCCCGGAGCCGGTCTGTGCGAGTGGGGGGGCGGCGGTTCGCTCTGCTGCCCGGCGCCCCTCGGTCCCGGTGATGGCGGAGGAGAAGAAGGCGAAGGCGGGCGGTTGCACGCAGCTGCCCTCGGAGTCCATGAAGGCAATGGCAGAGGCGATGGGCGTCGCGCAGGTGCCCGAGGATACCTGCCAGATGCTGGCCGACGAAGTCACCTACTGGCTCAAGGAGGTCGCCCAGGTGGGGGCGGGGGGAGGGGTTTGGGGGTTCAGGCGCCCTTGGGGTTGAGGCGCCCTGGTTCATTGAACCATAAAGGCCTATGGGAAAGTCGCCCCTGATTTCTCCTCAAGTTCTCCATGTAAGGGAAATACAGGTCAGGAAGGGTGCGGTTGGAATGGAGTGACACTCAGCTCTGGTATTTAAATATAGTCATAGATTGGATTTTATCGGAGCAATCCAAGTCCATGTGTTTCTGGGCAAAAATGCTGAAGTAATATACAGTACTGCTGTACCCAGCCATGTTCTCTGCTATTTCTCTGGAAGGAGTAGAAACATTAAGAGTTTTTGTTACATCTATGGGTGCAGAGAGGTGTTCCATGCAAGATGCTTTCTTCAAAAATGAAAACTTTCAGTATCTACACTACAGCTGTTGTCCACTCTTTACTTTGGATGCAAGTAAACAGAAAAGAACTGTATATTCTTTTTTCATTCATTCTAATTCCCTAGCTCCTCAATCTAGGGAAAAAGACAGAGAAGAAAACCACTCCCCTTCTCATGTAAATATCTCCCTTCCTCAAAACCATTGCTCTTATTCCTCTGAAATTGCCCATGCTTCTTAACTAGGCAATCTGTGTAACTCATGTTTATCAAAATAGTTCCCAAAAACCTTGAGCACACTTTTTTAAAAGCCTCTAGACTGAAAAGATTGCCCCTGCACAGGTTTGTCTACAGATATACATTTGAAGCATACCAGGTTAGGCAGGATCCCATCAGAATATATATGTATCCTTGGAAAATTCATCCAGTTCAGCCATGAATTTTGCTTTAAAACATATAATTTCCTCATTTTTTTCTGAAATTGTCAGACCACTTACCCTCGTGAAACTTATTGTTCCTGCACATTTGAATTCTGACAAGCATTTTTTTAAAAATGTAACTATATGCATTGACTTCTTTCTGTGATCAAAGGCAGGTAGGAAATTTTGGCTTTCAAATCCAGCTTTGGATTCATCTCTGAGCCAAAATTGTTCTGAAATGAAATGCCAAATCAAAATCTGAACCATTTTTGTGATTGGTGTACACACCGACTGTATACCATTCAGACAAAATCCTGAGATTTTGTTATTTAGGAATAAATTTTGATTCAGAATTCTCTCTGTGTGTGTGTGTGTGTGTGTCTTCCTGTACAGAGGTGCAGATCCATGACTCTTTGTCACAAGTGTGACTAGCAGATTAAAAAGTACACAATTACACAGACCTTGTCTACACTCATGTACTGTATATTGATAACAAATTCTTGTCACATGCCAACAAACAATCTAGATGCACTCCACTCCATCATTTGGTAGTTCCCAGAGACATAAATGCTCCCATGTTCTTTTGCCCACATGTGAAGAGAGACAGAAATTTCCTGGTCCTTTTGTTACAAGTTTTCAAACTGACAGAAATTTGCATAAAATTGTATGGGGGATGTGTATGAAACTGCACAAATTCTGAGAATTGTCCAAGATTACCATATTGCTGTTTTATTGAAAAATCTGAAGAACTAAACAGGTCATTGGGATCTTTCTTTACCATCACCCAGTCCCTCTGTGCTTTTTGTGTATACGCTTTGCCTCTCAAAAAAGAAAAGACACTGGATACATTTTATGCAGACCAAGGAAACCTGGTGCAGAAGAACTATCTTGCCTCTAGCTCAGTGGTTCCCAACCTTCCTAATGCCACAACCCTTTAATACAGTTCCTCATGTTGTGGTGACCCCTTGCTCTGCTTGGAAGAGGCCACAAGCCCACTTGGGCAGGCCATTTTCACAGGTGCCATAGATAACTTCCCTCTACAGGCACCCTCAGCCAATTGCAGCCTCCGGTGCCACTGAATGACACCCCCTCCAACCTATCAAGCTGTAACCCAATATTCCTCTCCCTTCCTTCCTCTCCTCCTCCAGACCCAAGCTGTTTGTGCCTTTTTCTTCACTGTGTCATGGCAACCCCTGTGAAATGATTGTTCGACCCCCCCAAAGGACCACTGCTTTAGCTGCTTGTTTACCTAATGACCAAAACTATGGTTTGGGGGAAAGGTTCATTTGACCCCCCAAAGGGGTCTAGCTAGAGGCAAGCAAACTTCCAGGAGTTCAAACGGTAAACTAAACCAATTTCTATTGCATTACCGTTTCAGTTCTGTTAAAACTCAGTAGGCAAATAACTGAATACATCATTCAGTAGGCTCTTATTCTTGTGACTGCAATGCCAATGGGACTCGCTGGCTATCAAAACTCAAATAGTTGGAGCATTTACTGAACTATTTGCTACAGGAAACAAACAAGAAAGTCCATTGCTTTGGGGTGCATTCCAACATCTAAAGCATTATCTCACTAAAGCCATCAGAACCCTCCTCCTTGCCTCCAGCCAATACAGCTACATTTGGCTAGGAAAGAGACATTTTCAGATGTTGCAAGCAGTGCGTAGCCGAGCTTTGGCTTCCAAGCTGTTTGCCTTCGGCTAATAGTTTTTTACACCTCAGAGAACACAAATGGCTTTGTAGACCTCTTTCAACTTTATAATTCTATGACTCTATGAAATGGATCTGCTGTCAAAAAAGGAAATACTGTAAAAAGAAAAGCCTCAGCAGCACATGAAAAAATATGGGGAAGAGAGTCTGGGTTAATTCACATTGGCTTTTGCATCATATGATCAACAGAAGAAAATGTAAACCAGACTGTCCCAGCCCCATAGCATATCCCACATTCTATGTCACTATAGTTGCACCTTTAAATTATTTTGGTTATTTTGGTCAGGTCAGTTTTTCATGTGAAAAAGAAGCATTCAGCAGGTGCTAACTTGTGAGGCAAGCAAATTCAGAAATTTCCTGTTCTATATGTATAGTAACTGTAGGTTCAAAAGCCTTTTTTTTATTTGTTCATTGTAATTTATGCACACCCATTAACTAAACTGCACATTAATTTAGCAAAAGGTACCTAAATACCCTGATAATTTTTTTTAAATTACTGGAGATGATCTATGAAGGAAACCACTGGGACACTGAACAAAAACTGGTCAAGAAGAAGAAGGTACACATCTGTCAAGTCCTTCCTTCTCCAATTCTTGGACTTGTCTGGTCTGTATGTGGATTTTTTTTAAACAAAATCATATTTTCACTTTTTAAAATGTGCCCATTTCTTTGAAATTCTTTGCTTCAATGCATCCACACATTTTCTAAAGCTGCTTGTATACTTTATTTTTAATATATGCATTTTTTTCAGAGTTCTGAAAAAAAGAACATCTACAAACAATATGCTTGATCTGTGGCCAGTTCTGGATGGTAAAGACTGAACAAATCCACACACATCATACGCACCAGATGAGATTCCTCTCACATTTCTACTTGAAATTACTGTACTGTATGTTCATCACTGATGTGGAACAATCCTGACATCTAGTGGCCATGCAAAATAACTAGGCTAAACTTCATTGCCTACCAGAAATTCACATTTTGATTCCATTATTATGAAGGATTCATTATCTTGTATATTTCAACAACTCCATTCATGATGTAGTCAAGGATTTCAAAGACGGGATGCATACACGCACTCTTCCATTATCAGGCTTATGACTAATATTAAGTTTCCTAAACAATACAATTTGACTGCTGCTGCCCAAACACACAGAGAAGAAAAAGACTTTGGAATTTTCTACCAATATTCAGTTCTATAGCAGGGATGAGACATAGCTCTATAGTTAATTTTGGACTACAGCTATCATTATATTTCAACATTAACCACACTGATTAAAACTAATGGGAGCTGCAATCAGCTAGCATCTGAAGGGACATGGTTTTCCAGCCCTGGATGTTTTAAGCTATCATAATAAAATATTGCAAGGTGATCTATCTGGTCCAAAATACAGACTGCTTCACATGTCCCTTACAGACAAACAGTGTAGTTCTGCAACTCACCAGCCTTAACATTTGTTCCACACCTTATAAGAGATTGTATCTTTCCTCAGTTTCCCTTTTGAATTTCAGTTTCCTGAATTGGAAAGGAAAAAAATTAAAAGGACTAAGTGTGATGCGAAGTGTTTTTATTACGAGCACAGAGAGCAATTGCTTCTGAGAGGGATTGTGACCAAGGGTGGGTACCAAAACCATTTGCTCATCAGATACTACTGCTATCAGGTGTACATCATTTCAGCCATGTGGGACATTTTCTTAGGGATGTAAAGGAAATATTCCATGTACCCTGAAAGGTCTTCAATAGTCACATCATCCACATGAGCTCTAGCTTGTTCAGAGCAAGACTTGAGAGAGCTGGAGGGAATTCTTGTTAGTGATGGCTCGGAATTGTTTCGCACATGCACTATTCTTTCTGGTGCAGATTGAGGAGAGTTTTGTAGGCCAGAAAACATGTACACTTTCATATCCTGCCACTGCTTACACCGGCAGGCTTCATCTACACATGCACACAGGTTCCCTTTGATCTGCTCAGACACTGCTTGGAAATCAGAAAGATCTTTGGCCCTTAGAATGCTTTTATGAAGAAGACCGGTGGGGATATTTTCAGGTGTGTTTTTCAAGACTCCAACCACAGATGTCCCAGGAAGCATGGCACTTCCTCGCTTCACTCCAGCGTCACTACAAGGATGACTGGCCTGTTCACTCTCAAAGAATTTCTTTATGGAGGGCACCTCCAAGACACAATTGCTGTCAGAAACAGGTGCAGGGGTCCTTGGCATTTTGGTAGAACAGTGGATAAACTTTGGAGGATGGAGAACAGGAGACTTTGACCGGCGGCGGCGCTGGATTCTTGCTGTTCCTCTCAATGTTTTTTTCAAACACCTAGGTGAAAACACAAAAATGGAGTAATTCAATTGCACAAAAGCAGAGAAAACTGTTTAGCCAATCATTGTTGACAAATAGAAACTGCTATTTAAGTAGCAGCTTTAATCTTTTTAAGGATACTATGGTATACATGCCTGTCTAGAGTGGAAAGAACTTGAATTCAAAATAATCAAGGCAGACTGAGCACTGGGGGGAAAACAACTGAATGAAATTCATCAGGGATAATATGAAGTATTGCACCAAGGAAAAAGAAACACATAGGCAAGTTGGGAGATACCTGTCTCAGCAATACTATGAGTGAGATGATTTGCCGTAGATCACAAGGTGAATGTGAGCTAACAGTGTGGTGTGGCTACAAAATAGACAAATGGGATTTTAGGCTTCATGAGCGGAAGTATAGTCACCAAATCCAGCAAAGTGCTACTTCCCCTCTACCTGGCAATGTTAGGCCTCATTTGAGTTCTGTGCCCAGTTCTGTACACTGTACTTCAGGAAGTTCAGAGGACCGCAACAAAGGAGGCTAGAAACCAAGCCTGATGAGGAGAGACTGAAAGAATTGGGCATGTATAGTCGTGAAAAAAAGAAGACAGAGGGCAGTTATGTAGTCTGCACACTGTAATTAAAAAATTGTAAACCGCCCAGGGACTACTTGTAGTGGTATGGAGCGGTATATAAGCAGACCACTTTGCTTTAAAATACTTGAAAGGATGTCATACAGAGGAGAGATGAGATCCGTTCTCACTCACCCCCAAGTGCTAGACATGTTTCTATGGGCTCAAGCTACAGGAAGCCAGCTTTTGGCTACATATCAGGAAATACATCCTAATAGAGCAGTACGGCAATGGAACCAGTTACCTTGAGTAGTACAAATGCTTCAACACCAGAGGTGTTCTGAACACATCCTCACATTACTGTTTGGCCCAGAACACAACACACCATAGTTCTGCAACACTCCTTCCAATTCCCGAACCACTGATGTGTTTCTTGGTTTTTATTTTTCTTTATTTTTCCTTTTCTTTTTTTGCTTGCTTGCTTTTTTGCCAGAAAGGCAGACAATAAATAATGACCATCACTCTATTTGGCTAGAAATTCCCTTTAAGAGTACCTCCTCTGCCTTTTTACCAAAAGAGATGTAAAGTTCAGCAATTTCACAAAACTGTCAGGTATGCTCTGCCCCACTCTTTGGGCACAGAAACATGTCTTAGCCACAGTGGTCTAGTGTGCTCTTACTCAAGAATGTGTCTCTTGGATCACACCAGCACCCTATCTTCCCCACTACCCAATTGTTGTTGTTTAGATTCCCGTCTTCATCACTGTAAACAATTCTGGGAAGACTGTAGCAGAACATTTCAGCATGTCCTCAGTTTAGTAGCTTGCTAGGAGAACCCATTCATCTTACCAATGCCAACTCTCTTTGGACACACAAGGAGTCTTCAATTTAGTTTCATCTGAAGTTTTTGCCAATGCTCTTGAAGGCACTCTCTCATTCACAGGAGAACCAGTGGATCTAAAACATGTAAAAAACACTCTAAATACTTGGAATAATGAGAAGAATGATGCAGGGGAATATACCGTATTTTTCTGTCTATAAGATGCACCCATGTATAAGATTACCCCCACTTTTCCAACCCTAAACTACTGTTTCACAACTGTACAGTTTTCTCCTTGGCTTACTTCCATGTATAAGATGACCCTCAATTTTCAATCTAATAATTTGAGACAAAATATAGTCCTATACACGGGAAAATACTGTAAATCCCTCTTAGCACAGCTCACAGTAAACAGCATATTTACTACAATGCTTATTTAAAAAACCCAAATCAACAAGAGATGGGTGACTTGAATCAGCTAGCCTTTTCATTTTTACACAGCACCTATTCTAAATTATACAGTAACGGAGCTAAAAAGTGTTTTTATAAAACCATCGTCCCACCCCCTGCTCAAAGCAGTAATCCAAATCTACAGATAGCTGTCCAATATTTTCTAGCATGTCTCCAGTGTTGCAATGCTCACCACCTCCTGAAGTAACTGGCTCCGCTGTCTGTCATACAGCTCCAATAGTTAAGAAGTTTTTCCTGATATTCAACCAAAAGCTGGCTTCTTGTAATTTGAGGCCATTCTTATGTTGTCCTAAACTATGGGATGACTGAAAATAGATCCTGCCCCTCCTATGTGTAATATTTTACGTATGTGAAAAGTGTCATCATATCTCACCTCTTATTTTCTCAAAGCTAAACATGTCAAGTTCGTTCAGTTTTTCCTCAAAGAGCTTGGTTTATAGTCCTTGATCCAGTTTGTCAGCAGCCTTCTTAAAGTGTGCTGTCCAGAACTGGACACAGTACTCAAGATGAATCCTAATGAGCGCCAATTAGAGAGGGACTAGTACTTTGCAGGATTTGGAGATTGTGTGTCTGTTAACGTAGTCTAAAATACCATTTGCCAATGTGACATGTCTGAGAGACTGATAGAGTCTGAAAGTCATATAGGGTCCGACTGAGAAACAGTTAAGGACTGGAGAGAGAACAGATAGGATTTCAGAACTTCTTTGAGAAAAATTAAGTGATGAGTGTCTGTAAACCTAAGAACTGGGTATGCACATGATCAACTTCGTCTGTAACACAACTTTAGTGGGTTTGAGCTATATTCTCCCTTTTGTTTGTACCTAAACACGATACTCTTTATGAGTTTGAGTCTACTTTGTAATAAATAAACCTCTTTTATCTTTATTCGATTTAAACCAGTTCGAAGCATTAATTTACTACAGAAGCTAGTTGGTGGCAGTGAAAGAGCAAAATTAGAGGGGGTGCTTGTCAATAGCCTCTGAAAGGGCCAGGGGCAAAGCATGGTAATACTACAGCAGGGGTGACGGGGGTGGGGGTGAGGGGGTCGCAGGGGGAATTTGCTATCCACAAATAACGGAATCCTTGAATGGCAAATCAGTGGATATGGGGGTCTTACTGTAATTTGGAAATGATGCTGCATCCTATAGTGGCTCTTGAATAATGTGTTTTGAAGAACCTTTTCCAATAAGACTGATCTATCAAGGAACAGCTATATACTGCAGAAGATTCTTAGAAATTTTCTACATAAAAAGTGTTGATTCACCCTACTGCCTTTTCATGAACAGAAGCACATTCAAAACCTCTTTGCAGCTACCATCAGAAGAGACAACGGCAATCTCAATGAGGAATCCATTTTGTGCTTAACAGTAGCTTCTGGGTAGCTGACAGACTTTTCAGCACTGCCTCATCAGTTCCTTCAGGATTAATACAAAATGCCTCCACCTTCCTGCTTAATCATACTTTGTCATGCTTCCTTTGTAGAGTCCATTACTTCTTACTACATTTCCATGACTCAGCCAAAAACTATTGAGGGTGGTGGTGAGGAGAAAAGTTCAGATGCTGGAAAAACTTAACCCACAGAAATCACAACAGATCTGAACTTTAATTTTCTATTAAAACTTAGAAGAGTTGTAGAACAAAAGCTGAATATATGCCAACAGTGCAATAAGGCTGTAAGGTAGGCAAATGTTATTTTAGGATGAATTACAGAAATATAGTCTCCAAATGCTATGAGTTATTTGATCCCCACTGTTCAGCACTGGTGAGGCAACATCTAGAGCAGGGCTGTCCAACTTTGAACAGGCTGAGGTCTACTTTTTCCGGCCCAAAGTGCCTGAGGGCTACTACACTAAAACCTCTACTGACGAATTTTATCCGTTCCGAACACATGATAATAAATAAATACTTTTGTAAGTAGAGCAGCGGTTTCCCATAGGAATGCATTGAAAATCAATTAATATGTTCTGAAGGGAACCGATTTCAATGCGCCATGGCCCTTGAACTACCCCGCTCAGCTGAGACAGTGGGCTGGCAGACCCATAATTTTGCTGGGGCAGTGGTGGTCCTTGGGATGGGGGAGGGAAGGGTGGAGGTAACTTATCCCCTCACTTTTAAAATTGATGGCTGGCGTGCTACTTTGGAACCCTTCGCGGGCTACCAGTAGCCCCCGGTCTACCTGTTGGGCAGGCCTAATCTAGAGTACTGTGTCCAGTTCTGGATGTCACACTTTAAGAAGGATACTGACAAACTAGAGAACATCAGAGAAGGGCAACAATGGTGATCAGGGGACTGGAAACCAAACCAAAGACGACCAAGAAAATATGATAGCACTTTTCAAATACTTGGCATGATGATGGTGTAGTTTTCTTTGGTGAGTGGGTGTTTTCATGCACCCCCACAGAGAGTTTCTGTCTTGCTGCTTTTCCTATTATGCTGCCTAGGGCCTGTTGTGGTTGGTGGTTGGCATCATACTGTTGCTTTCTTTTATGTCTGTTGCCTGCTTTTGGAATAGATTGATTCTCTGTTGTCATGTATCTGCTTTTTTGGAATAGTTTTAAGAGTTCTTTTGAGCTTTTGGAATGCCAGAAAACACACATGGGGGAAACTTAAAAGATACATTGCTTGCTTGTTTGTTTTAAATACAGGCAACTGCCTCTCATCATCTCATTCAAAGCATTGGTTATTAATAATACAAAGTCTCCTCTCAACATCAGTTTAATGAAGGGGATCAATCTGTGGCCCAGAGCAGTTCTACTTATGGCCATTTTGTCTGCAAACATTGCTTGATTGGAGTATCATCGGTCTGTAGCATTGGGTCCTCAAAGCCCATAACCACTGCTGCATCCTCAACATACATGACCTTTTCATTATAATTCGACTGTTTCAGTCCATTGTAGTGATATACAGTGAATCATTCTTGAACCTTTTGAGTCCTGTTCAGGGAAAAATTCTTGAACAAAGGGACTTAGCAATATGATTCCCAGTCCTTCTGGATCTAATTTCATCTTCATGAGACTTATATATTCAGGATCTGATACAAGGTCCAAATTACTGAATGGATAGCTTAGTGGTATAAGTATCTGGCTGCAAAGCCAGCGGCTGCAAGTTTCATTCCCTGCTATGCCTCCTGGGCAAGCTGAACTGTCCTGGGATGCCCTCAGAGGAAGTTAATGGTAAATCACTAATGAGTACAGTATTATTTACCTGGAAAACCCTGGAATGGGTCACCATTAGTCAGAATTGACTTGATTATTATAGCATGATTATCAAAAGAGACACAACCTGTTTATAAAACAAAAAGACTGCTACATGGAAAATATGAACTTGAAAGGAGCATTCCCCCACCCCCACAAAAATATCCCAAAACAAAAGAAATAATGGAATTGTCACTGCATCCATCCCTACCACCATCAGCTCACTAGATGGCTTTAGATAAGCATCATCTAGGTACTATCCTGATATCTGCACTATATGGATAATTGTACAACCCACTGTCTAACAGGTGCAAGAAGCACTGAATTTATTAGATAAAATGGGTTTTTAAATGCAAGATATCTCTCTTTATATCATAAAAAGCCTCAGTGGCCAGAAGGTATAGCTGAAATAAACTATGGTAAAGTTGAGAGTATGCTTCCTGGCCATCAGATGACACTGGTGGCACATATTCAAACCTCGGGCCACAACCAGGACAGCAGGAAGTTCAAGTTCAATTACACAATTAATTTCTGTTTCATTTACCCACACTATGTGGCACAACATCCATGGTTCTATTCCCAATATCTAACTGCATTACCACTTACCCTTCTGAATCAACCCTTAGCTTTTTAAAGGCTGCTTGGAGATTCTCCTCAATTTCCAACATCGTCAGACAGCATCCACTGCACTGTCTCTCACCCGCTCTCTGCAGGCTGAAAAATACAACACTGAGAATAAAATGAAGGAAACTAAAGGACTACAGAAAATGATACAGCATTTGACTAATGAAATTATGAAAGTGACCTAGGCATCAAATTTAGAAATACACCCATTATACTACATCCCGTGTCAAATTTTCAGTTAAAGCACATTCAGCACAGCAGCCAAAGAATCATGTGCCACAGAATTGGTATAGCAAGAGCCAAGACCTCATGGTTTTCTGCCTATGTTGAACCATTGCTTCTACATTCCTGCTGGATAAAAACTTTAGGGGTTAACAAACAATTTAGTACCTTCTGGCTGCTGAAGCTGGGTGGATAGGTATCTTATCTGGCTGTGGAGCCAGATGTTGGGAATCAAACTCCCCATTGTGCATCATGAAAAAGTCAATTTCTGTGGTCTTGGGCAAGCTGCACAGTGCCAGCATGCCCTCCTAAAAGCATCGCCATAAGTGAAAATCTATTAATGGCACATCATCATAATCATCTCTGGATGCTGTAACAAACTTACATAATAGAGGTCTCACATGCATGGCATGCAAGGCCGGTTTAGTATTACTCAGTTCTCAGTAACACAGTGTCTCTAGGGAAACAGCCAGCCACTATAGCATTGAGCAACTTACCCAGTCCCAGAAAACTCCAAAAGGAAAAGAATGCTAAATCACGTTCCAGTACTCTATAGGGAGAAAGTTTTGCATTTCTCTTAAATTGTGGCTACCATATCAGCAATGCTTTGAAAGGATTTTTTAAAAGCCCTGTTGAAGCACCACTGGTGTGCAGTGTCAGTTAGCAATTAAAAAGAAATTGAAAGCTTTATCGCCCTTCTCCTCCAAAGGTGAGCAGAAAGAACAAATGTTTCCCATATAACATGATCAATCCATGTCTTCAACAAAGAGAGACAGTCAGGCTGCTTTGGTTCACTGGAACAGAATCAAAATGGAACCTCCCCCCCCCAAAAAAAAAAAAACCAACAGACCCTAACAACTAACCCAAAAAGGTGCTGGTAGGGGCTGGCTGGTTCACAATGCCACCTAGTGTGGTCTCTTGAAAAAAAAAAGAACTGGCTGTAAGGGTTCAGGAAGGTGGCCCATTTTTTTTATTCCCCCAAAGACAGGCTCCAGATGCTGTTTCTTGCTTCAAAACTTCAGCATTTATTAACTTTGAAGCAACAGGAATGGTAGCAATGTTCTCTGTTTCTAAATTCACTTTCTCCTCCAACAGAACAAGGAAAGGGTACCCCAGACTCTCCCCAACAGTTCAATCCCAAAAGAAAACTGTGATGTTCCACATTTGTGAACAGGATTACGTGCATTAACTTTTAGACTGAAATGGGTAAGTAACATATGTTCCTTCTGAAATAATGGTTATTTATTTATTTATTAAACTTATATCCCACCCATCTTCCAGGAAGGAACTCTGGGCGGCTTACAATAAAACCAAGTAAAACAAAGACCACCAGTCGCAGTTTAAAAAAAAATTAGAGGGGATAACCCAAGCGGGGATGATGCGGGCGAGAGAGAGAAGGAAAAAGAAAACAAACAAACAAATAAGGAAACAAACAAGGAAACTAAATAGAAAGGTCGCCAAACACCTCCCTAAAAATGTGAGTTTTCAGAGCCTTTTTGAAGGCGGGCAGGGACTCTGCTAGGCGCAACTCACTGGGAAGATGGTTCCACAGCATAGGGTCCACCACAGAGAAGGTGCGGTCACGCGTACACGATTTGCGTGCCTCTCTGGGTGTGGCCACCCTAAGTGAGCGCGCCTGCACCAATCTCGTGGGTCTGGTCCCAGCTGATCTCTGAGAGATATGCTCCGCCAGGTACTCTGGTCCCAGGGCGTGGAGGGCTTTGAAAATCAAAACCAGGACCTTGAACCTTATCCGGAGGACAACGGGTAGCCAATGCAGGCGAGCCAGAAATGGAGTGATGTGCTCGAATCGACGAGCACCCACCACCAGCCTGGCCGCCGCATTCTGCACCCGCTGTAACCTCCAGACAAGGGTCAAGGGCAACCCCACATAGAGGGCATTGCAGTAGTCAATCCTCGAGATCACTAGGGCCTGCACAACTGTCCTCAGGGAGGGCTCATCGAGGTACTGGCGGATCTGGGCGATCCTGCGGAGATGGATAAAAGCGGCCCTGGAAGCAGCCATCACCTGGGCTTCCAGGGAGAGGGCTGAGTCCAGGACCACACCCAGGTCCCTGGCCCTGTCTGTAGGCTGGAAGGAAACACCCCCCAGTCTAGGGAGGGGGCCACACTGGTTTAAAATAAGGCAGAACAAAACTGCTTACTTGGTCACACAAGTCCCTTCTCTGCTCTACTCCGCTGATGTTTACTTGCTCTGCAAGAATTTAATTCAGACATGTTTCTCAGTTGCTTACTGGATACTGTATCATTATGACACACCTAGAAGGACAGCTGTGTCATAACGTGTTTGCCATACATATCACCTGTTGTATCAGGCAACAAGGAAGGCAGACAGGAAGTAATTATTACAAGACTACCCACAACGATCACCTGCCAAACAGATGGAGGAGAGAAGAAAAAGACTGTAAGAGTAAGATTAAACTAAATTTGCCTTCTGAACACAAGACACAAGCTCTCATTTTTTATTTTTTTTAAATGGAAATATTAAAATTGAAAAAAACTGTTTATATGCAATGATCCAACTCAAAGCTATACTACTACTTTATGAAGCAGCTCAAAAATTAAGGTACAATTGTCTGAAAGAGAACAAATCCCAAACACAAGTTTATTATTTTATGGAGGAAGTGCAATATAAGGCAGAATTAGAGGGTAAAGGCTGAAAAGAATTAACTCGTATAGCAGAGTGAACAAGTTTGGACTCTTGCCCTTTCTGGCATTTCACAACACTTACGTTATGCTTGAAAACCAGCTGTTTAAGTTAATGGCAAACATGGCTACTGAAAATATTCAGATCATACAACGTGAGGAGGGGGGATGCAACCCCAGTTTATTCGTCCTGCATCCACTATGTTTTGGCATCATGTCTAAATCAAGGTCAAGTGAACACTAACTGCATTCAGGTAATCATATAACAAGTTTATAAAGCACAGTCCCTGCCAGCCTTCAAAAAGGTTCTTGGGATTCTGCTTTTCAGATAGGCATTTGGCGACCATTATTTTATTTTATTTTATTTTTATTTTTAGTTTGTGTTTTAACAATTGCTGATTTTATTGATTCTTGATTTTGACAGTAGCTTGAGAGTAAATGTGACTGTTGTGAACCACCCAGATTCCCTTTGAAAGACGGACAGTATAGAAATTGATAAATAAATAAATAAGTTAGTTAGTTTCATTCAGCTTGCTTACATAATAGGAACACCAAACTAGGACGTCTTTAACTAGTTTAAACAAAACTGGAACCTATGTGTAGACTCATGCTGGTTCTGTATTATTCCTTTCATTGTGAAAGGAAGAACACATATTGAGGCAAAAATGTATTCCTAATTCTTTTTAATAAGTTAGGATGTTATCATAAATTAGGCTACGGTTTCTGAAAGAATATAGGAGAAATGCTTCAAGCCATGGTACAGATTCTGAAGATGGGTCCCAAAAATTCCAAATGTACAAAAAATAATAATTCAGAAATACTAGCCTACTTTGATTTCCCACTTACTCATTTTTAGAATACAGAGAAAACAGTGCAAAGGATACAGAAAAGAATCCTATTGACAATTGTTTAAGACAGGCCTGCCCAAAGTCCGGCCCAGGGGCCAAATCCGGCCCGTCAGGCCATTCTGATGGCCTGCGGCTGGCTGGCCCACCACTCCTCCTTCACCCCATTAAAAAAAAAAAACCTCTTCCACCAACACTGACACCGCTGGGAAGCTTGAGGGGCTGGATGGGCTGGCCGGCCAGTGAGCAGAAGCTTGTGGGGCTGGGTGGGCGGGCGAGGGGGCAGGCCACCACCACCGGCATCACCGGGAACCTTGTGAAGCTAGGCACACACACACAGGGCGGCGCACGGGCGGGCCACCACCTCTGGCATAGCCAGAAACATTTTGAGGTTGGGCGCAGGCGCGGGGCAGTGATTGGGCGGGCTGCGCCACCGGCAACGCTGGGAAGCTTGGGCGGCTGGGCAGACAGGCGGTCTGCCGCCACTGGCACCGCAGGGGAATGTGGGGGGGTGGGCAGGCCAGCGGGCCTCTGCCACTGCCAAGGAGCTTTAGGGTGGGCTGCCGGTTGAGCCATCGCCACCGCTGGGCAGCTTGGGGGGGGGGGTGGAAGGTCGCACAGATCGCCTCTTCCAAGGGGTGACCTGCGGCCACAGCTCCTGTGCTTCCTTTGGTCCCCACCTTCCTTCTTTCCTCCCTCCCTTGGTCCCCGCCTTCCTTCCTGCGGCTGGGGTTGCAAGGGGTCAGTGGGTGGGGCTTATGGGTCAGTAGGTGGGGCTTGCAGTGGGGTGGCAGGGTTGGGGAGCAACCAGCCCCTGACACATTCTCAGCCACCAAATCTGGCCCTCCTTACAAAAAGTTTGGGCACCCTTGGTTTAAGAGAAATAGTATTAATCTTGGCAGTAAATTGTTGCTCATTAATAAGATGGACGCACATCTGATTGATGGCCAAGTGTGTACCCAGGAATGTGTGTACTGAGGAATGCAAGTAGCAGCTCATTAATGGACAGCAATTTGCTGCCAGGGTTTATGTGGCTTCCCTTAGAGAAGCTTAAATCACCAATAGGATTCCTGTCATTATTTTTCAATATGGACATCTACTAAAGCCAGTTGTGCTTCCTTAGTCACTATCTGGTGTGATATCTGAATGGAGTCCAATGTCAGGTTCAGCTTTAGCGCTAGTAGCAATTGGTGTGTGCCCTAATATTTATTTATTTATTTATTTATTTATTTATTTATTTATTTATTTACCACCCATCTGGCACCAGTGCCACTCTGGGCAGTTTACAACTATTCAACAAAAAACAAACCATATACAATATACAATAGGACAAAATAACACAACAAATGATACATAATAAAACATAATTATATCAATATCAATCAAAAAAGTGATATCAAAAATAGGCTAGGAACAGACAAAGAATGGATAGCAATCTCAACAGATCAGCTAGTAGTTAGTAACCGAGGAAAGCCACTCTCAATAGCCAGGTCCTCAGGCATTTTTGAAGACTTAACAACATGGGAGCCTGGCAGATCTCTGAGGGGAGCTGATTCCATAATCAAGGCACTGCCACCAAGAAAGCCTAATTCCTCGTTGCTATTTTACAGGATTCCTTTGGAGTTGATAATAATACTGTCATACATTGCTTCTGTCATACCACTAACAATACACTCAACCTGGTTTTGATAATCCTTTCAAAGTCAGATGGCCAAACATAAATGCCCTGGCTTAACCCTTCCCTCACAAATGGAGCTCATATATCTCAATAAATAACCAAAGCAAAACAAAGACCTTTGTTCATGGTAACAAACTAGTGTATTCTCTAAGGCTTTCATGGCTGGGATCTGATAGCTGTTGTGAGTTTTTCGGGCTGTTTGGCTGCGTTCTGGAAGTTTTTCTTCCTGATGTTTTGCCAGACTTTGTGGCCAGCATCAGAAGGCAAGGAGCTCAGGGAACTAGGAGTTCTCTCTGTAACAAACTAAGTTGTCTCCAAGTTCTGCAAGTGAATATAAACAACGGTTTTAGCTGCATTGGGTCCTCTTGAGGAGTAAGATGAGGTAAACATATCTTAAATAATAGTGTGCTGGCAAGTCAATTATGATTTATGGTGACTCTTTTGATGGTTTTCTAAGTAAGAAGTACTCAGAAGTGGTTTACCACACCCTTCTTCTAGTTGTATCCAGGAACTGTGCCACTTGCCCAAGGCCACATGGATGGGCTCTTCAGGGATGCAGAGTGAACTCCAAACTTCTGGCTCCACAGTCAGATTACCTAATTTACTGAGCTATCCTGCCAGCTCAGCAGGTTAATTTCCCCAAGTTTTTATTTGCAATTTGCTCTAATTCCTCATACTAGCCTGGAAAAAAGCATACTCAGTTTAAGTCTGTGAAGATTCTCAGTCATCCAGGTGAGTTTATCTGGAAGCTGAGTTACAGCAACTGGACTTCCTTTCTTGGGAGATTGAAACATTTTTCAATTGGGGTGGGGGTGGGGGTGTCAGGCACAATCTGTCTGCTACTTATCAAGTAGCCATTTCAACATTCCCCAGAGAATACTTCAGGTCTCTAACAACAAGGCCATGGCCAAGGACTCATACTTTATGGGTGTTGGGAAGGTTGTAAAGGTGGGCCATTGTTCACCTAATGAGCCTATTGTCCACCTAAGGAGCTTTTTCAGGCCATTGTTCATCTTATGAGCCTATTTCAGACCAGGGTGACATGAGGTCAAAGTGAACTATAAAATGGAGGACTCCCAACTAGCTTTCCTCAGAATGACAAAGCTGTTTGTATGTGCTGCAAAACATTTCAATATTCAGTTTAAGACATCCTACATGATGGGAGACCACCAGGGAATACCAGGTGCTGCAGGCGCCTTTAGTAGGAACTGGCAACGACTCCAGTATTCCTGCCAAGAAAACTCCATGGACATGGGGTCACGAAGACTCAGTCACGACTGTAACGACACAACACACACACACATGTAGAGGACACTGCACCTTTATTTCAACTAGTCTGTTACTGTAGAAAAAAGGCATCTTTTGTTGTAGTTACAACTTGACACAAAGATCCAGTTTTTTGGGTATCTAAAAAATTTCCTGGAGTCATACAGTGTAAGCCTAGCCCCCAAAAGGTCTGCCAAACCACTAGGGTGCCACAAGATTCACAATTTTTAACAGACAACTCAGTACATCCTCGGTTCACCTGTATATGCTCCATTCTATGGTGAACCAAGATGGGCGGGAAAAGTACCCATGAGAATTGCATATTTTCATTAACCACCGCATCCCATTATATCCCTGCCATGTTTTTAGAACAAAGGGAGTGAGCGGCAGAGGTCATTTGTATATGTTTTTTTTAAATTAAATTTTTTTTAAAAAAAGCTCAGAATTTGGAAACGGTCGCTTTTTGGGGTTTTGTTTTTTGTTTGGGGGGGTTAGACTACAACTTCTATTGCATGACCAAAGGCCTCTGGGAGCTTGAGTCCAAAAAGCTACTTTTCAGGTGTTGCCAGAAACGCGCTCAGCGAAGGGGGTGGGGGTTCATGACAACTTCTCCCTCCGAGGAAAGGCAATGAGAAGAGAGGCTCCATCTGTGGAGTTTCTACCTGACCTGCAGAGTTCGCAGAGGAATCTACCCAGTGGCTCAAGGGAGGAAGGCAGAGTTCTGGCCGAAGTTGAGCCAAACCGGCGCTGGGCTACACTGGGAGCCTGGGGGGAGGGTGTGAGTCAGCAGAAGCCATTTATTTTATTTTATTTATATATTTCTATATCACCCGTCTTCCAAAGGAACTCCGGGCAGTTTACAACAATTACACCTCAATCAACAAAAAGCAAATATCGAATATCAAACACGTCATCCAAGGCAAAACAAAAGCAAAGCTTATTATTATTATTATTATTATTATTATTATTATTATTATTATTATTATTATTATTATTATTATTATTATTATTATAAAAGATAAGGTGTCACATGTTTTGTGTCTTTTGTTTTGCTTTGCTTTGCTTTTTTGCCTGGAAAACGAAGCAAAAACTGAAAATGAAAATCGGTCAAGACGGCGGCAGAAAAGGTGGTGGTGGGGAAAAACTACACGTCGCCGAATGCCTCTCCAGAAAGCAAAGTCTTTTAAGAAGAGCCATATCCAGCCACCCTCCTCGCCAGGAGAGAGGCGCCCGTACTTACTGGGCAGAGCGCCGGCAGGCATCGAGAGGCGCCCCCAACCAACCAACCAACCAACCAACCAACCAGCCAGGCAGGCAGGCAGCAGACGGAGACGGTTCGTTTTCCCCGCGGCGAAGGACCCGGATGTCGGGAAAAGTGGACGCCTCCACCGCGGGGGCGCTAGCGCGCGACCCAAGTCCCCCCCCCCAAGCCCGGCTGAGAAGAGCTCTCTAGGCGCATGCGCCGAACCAGCCCGGCCTCCTCCTCCTCGGTTATGTAAGAGGGGGGGGAACGATGGCGGAGATATGGCGAGGCGGGTAAGCCGGCGAAAGACAAAACCCGCGGGAGACGCTCCGGCCCTGGGGCGCATGCGCGCGCTCGTGTCGTCACGTCCTGTTGATGATCGGCGTTCGCTTCCGGCAGTGGCGCTGTCCTGACTAATCGGGTGAGTGGCGGCTGTGGTGGGGCTGGAGGGCTGCTCCTCTTTTCTCCCCCCGGTAAGCAGGTTGTGGGGCTCTCAGGGCTGCTCGAAGGCGGAGGGAAGGGAAGCTTCCCCCCCCGCCTCTCACACAACCCCGGCGGGACTCTCTCGGGGAGCGCCCTGGCGTCCCCCTTCTCCTCCCTCCGCCTCCTTTCCAGAGGAGAGGTTTGGGCCAGGCTCTCTCCTTGAGTCTCCGGGAGTCTTCCGTTGCCATGAGTGCGGGTGGTTTCGTCGCTTTGTGATGCTTCGGCCATGGGGGGCCTGGAGCGCCTCGGCGACAAAGTAGCGCGCTTTCTCCTTCGAGGATCGCGGCGTGTCCTGCAGGATCTGGCGGCGGTGGCCAGTTTTGCTTATATACTCAGCCATTGTGTACGTTAAGCAGTTGTTGTATACGTTGTGTCGAAGGAATGTTGTTTCTTGCCGTCGGGTCACTTCTGACCTGTGGCGACCCTAAGGAAGGGTTTCAAGGTATTTTGAGGTGCTTGTGGAGTGGGTTTGCCGTGGCCACACACCCCCACCCCACCCCAGCGAGTAAGAGCACGGGTTTGAACCCACGTTCCTCAGCCCTAGCCTCGCACTCTCTGCGCTGCGCTACTGGCTCATTAATAATAAGAAGGATTACATTTACCCAAAGCAGTCACCAAAATATTATGAAGCTATATCAATGAAAATGGATATGACGCCATAAGACAACTGTTTAAAAAAAAAACTGATAATCCAGACCAGCAAGCCAGTCATCATAGGAAGCCTCTGTGAGTTTTGAAGTCTTCACCTGCAGTTGAGAAAATTAGCAAGACCTGCTAAGTGAGCATATATTGGGGGGAGTGAGGGCCAAAAGGCAAAATGCCATTAAAAAGGCTTTATCAAAAGTCACTTTCACTTCATGCTTGAAATTACTTTATATAGAACTTATTATGTCTGCTTGCTTTATGCAGTTCTGTCTGACATTTTTATTCTGCCCATCTTCAAACATCTGTAAGTCTCCTCTGTATTTCCTCATGACAGTGCTGAGGTGTGGGTTGTGATGAGAGAGTGATTGTAATTGGCCACAAACTGCTCTCTGGATGCGCTGGTTGAGTGGAACTTTCAACTTTCCTCCTTGATCTTGAACTGGTACTCTCAACCACTTCTTAGAATTTGATGGTCTTAATTTAGACTGCATGCACACATAGACTATACTGTTAGACTTCCAATCAGCATATTGAATTTGATTTCTATTGCTTGGGCACATGACTGTGTTTTTGTGCAATATGTGTTTCAAAGTCATGTGTTCAAAAAATGGAAGAGGGCCTATCTGGTTAAAACATTCACAAACTATTATGTGCATTATAACAGCTAAATGTTATTTCACAGAAAGTAGAAGTTTATGATGGTGTACAATAGTAGCCGGTTCTGTGTACAGAATGTCATCTCATTATGGCTGTGAACTATAAATTCTGGTTCCATATTTGAGACAATGTGTTTGTATTTTTAAAACATGTCTTGTAAATAGAATCTGTCAGTTATGTGATTAAGAGTTACACAGGCTGCTTACACAGGCTGATTATTTAATTGTTCTGACTTTTCTAATTCTCAATCTAGTAGAGATCTGACAGGTTTTGAATCTTCAAAGACATACTTGCCGAGGTCCATGTTTGGAAATTCTAACCTTCGGCACGCGAGATGTTCTGGACCACAACTCCCAGAATTCTAAGTCTGTATTGCCAATGACAAAGGACTGTGGGAGTTGTGGTCCAAAACATCTGGAATGCCAAAAGTTCGCCACCACTGTCCTAGAAAAATCTCTGTGTTTATTTTTGATAGTTTTCTTTAATGCTGCTAATTCCTTTGAAGAACAGGTGTAACTCTTGTCTCTCTGCAACTTTGTATAGAGAGTATCAAGCCAATTTTGAATAGCGTTAAGTTAAAGTGTGCACTTTCAGACACTGAAAGTGTCCACACATATAGGATTATTGGATGTGTAGTAAGTCTGGGTATTCAAGTCCAGTATTCATGGACTTGATCCAAAAAAGCTCACATAAACATATAGCAGTTAGCCTCTAAGGCGCCACAGTGCTTTTGCCTCAGATTGGTTTTGGTTTTGTCAGCAAACATAAATACACGTTGTCTCTCTTGTCTCTCTGCAACATTGTATAGAGAATATCAAGCCAATTTTGAATAGTGTTAAGTCAAAGTGTGCACTTTCAGACACTGAAAATGTCCACACACATAGGATTATTGGATGTGTAGTAAGTCTGGGTATTCAAGTCCAGTATTCATGGACTTGATCCATGAATAAAGCTCACATTAACATATAGCAGTTAGCCTCTAAGGCGCCACAGTGCTTTTGCCTCAGTTGGTTTTGGTTTTGTCAGCAAACATAAATACACATTTTGGGGTGCAAAATCACATGACTAAATCAAAACTTTCTGAGTAGTAATTTAAATCAACTTGAATTAAATCAAATGTGTTGATTTGTTTATGTTCCTGGATGATACTAATTCATCCTTTAAAAATGCATAAAGTGTTTATTTAAAACATTTTCTCCTTTAAAAGGATAAAAAACTGCTTGCATCATTAGAAACCAACATCTAAAGCAGTGACACTGAGTGTGTAAATACAAAAGGATCAAGCAAAGTACTAAAAAGCAACAGCAAAATGCATCCATTCAAAATCCTACCTAAACAGCCAATTAATACTTATTTACCTATTTTCTTTATCTAAATGTAATTTCAGATTGTTTGTTCCCATAGAATTGAAGCCCCTTTCTCATAGAACATTTAATTGTTTGTCTGTGTGATCATTGCATTTATATGCTGATCATCTAGCAGCAAAGCACTGCTCTTGGTGGTTTACAACAAATAAAACTCCATTCCCACCCATCATGACTAAAATAATATGAACAAGAGAACTTCTGCTGGAAAGGCCAGTTTTCTAGCAGTCGTTTTCTGAGCCTCCCTTGGTCTGGTCACCCACAACTGCAAAGCCTGGGAAGAATGAGTGGCCCTGGTAGAAGACCTTAAGGAAAGACTCTCTCATAGTTAATGAGGTCCAAAACCTTTTAGGGACCTATAAATTAGTATTAGCACTAATTAATTACCAGTATTTCTCTGAGCTGTTGCATATGGTTTGTAGCCTCAAAATAATTTAAGTCCATTGCAATTCCTTTGTCTTGGTTCAGAAGGATAATTAATCATAAATGTTTTACAGTTCTTGACACCCTGATACAGTAACAACTTGTTTCATATTGAGACAAATGAAATCCATTATTATTTTTATTTGTTTGGCTGGTTTCTGTGTTTTGTTTAATTGTTTTGTTGTGAATTTCATATTCTTGGTTTTATAATGAATCACCTCGCTTTATAATAATAATATCTGCAGTGAAGTCAGTTCTGACATGTGGTAATTCCAGTATTTTCTAGAGTACTTAGATGTAATTTACCATTCCCTTCTTCTGGGAGTGCTCTGGGACTGTGCAGTCAAACAAAGACTGTACAAGCTACTTCTCTTGGGAGACACAGTGGGGAACAAATTTTTCAGCTCCATAGCCAGGTACACAACAAAAAATAACCCACAAATATGAACAAAATTTGTTTCAAAATCTTTGTTTTTTCATAAGAGCATTCACATGATTGTCTTCTTTTGCTGTGTTGATCTGTGTAGGTTTTTCCCCTTGCATATAAATAGTTCTATTCTGGAGTAGAACAGATTTTTCTGGAATTGGAGTTTACTGTTTTTCCAGCCTGGTTCCAATATTAAATAATAGGTGACCTTGGCTGTTAGCTTGCATAATATTTTAGTAATGTATTGAATAGATTGTCTTCCATTGTGATTTATTTTGTGATTTAAGATTAGTTAAAGGAAAAATTCTTAATCTATTGCTTCTTTCCTAAATTTATTTATTATTTATTTTATTTATTTTGAATATTTTTACCCCACCTTTCTCCTTGACAAGAACATTTAGGACAAATTCAAGTTAAGAACAGGGAATTTGAAGAGGCATTTGAGAACATTAAAAATGGTAACATTAGAGCTGCATAAGAAAAAATGTTTTACATGAAAGGATCATTTACGTAGTGTCCACATGGTGTGTGCATATACTCATCTGTTTCTGTCATTCTGAGCTGAAAGTTAGCAAATGTTTCAAAATAAAACTGACAGGAGGATTGGTTAATATGTTAATCCAGTAGAAAATGATCATGGTGCTCCTCTGTTAAATGACTAGGAGCTAGCTCTTTAAAAAGTCCCTTTCCATAAAGTGTCTGGGTGTTGTAGTAAAAGCAATGGTGGTAAATGCAACAATGCAATTAATGCAATTATGTGCAGTTTTTAAAAAGCAGACTTTTTTTGCATTTTGTTCTTTATATCAACTTGGTAACTGATTATTTTTCTTAGCATTCATTAGATGGCAGGCCCAGTAATGCTGTAACAATCTACAGATGGAATCTGAAGCTAAAGAAGGTGAAGATGAAAGCCTGCAAACAGCTTTCAAAAAACTGAGAGTGGATCCAGCAGGGTAAGTGGTAGTGGTCATATTTGATTATTTTTCTTATTGCTCTTTAGACAACCCAATAAGCTGAATTCTGTACCCAGTATATAAAGCATTGAATATAAATTAGTAAGTAAATATGCTACACATTGTTTTAATCCAAGGTCACAAGGTTGGGAAGCACTGATCCAGATACATTAGTAGCACTAATGTGTGTGTTGTGTCGTTATAGTTGTGACCGACTCTTCGTGAGTCCATGTCCATGGAGTTTTCTTGGCAGGAATACTGGAATGGTTTGCCAGTTCCTACTCCAGGCGCCTAGAGCACCTGGTGTTCCCTGGTGGTTTCCCATCCAAGTACTAACCAGGGCTGACCCTGCTTAGCTTCCGAAATCAGGCGAGATCGGATATGCTTAGGGCATCTAGGCAGCAGTAGCACTAATAACAGTTCTTAAAATATCTAGAATAAAACTGGCATGGTTTATAAGGCCATAAAATAGCTTCTAGGTAGGTCTTCTTGAAAGGAGCATTTCATCATGAAAAAGCCCCCCTTCTTCAATACATAATGCTGTCTGTAATTGAGTGTGTGTTTAAAATATTTTTACCCTGCTTTTCTCCTTGAAAAGGACCCAAGACAACTTACGGCATTGAAAGGCAATATTTAAAGCTGAAAACGACGTGAATGACAATGGTGGTTAGCATCATAAAAGACAATGTTTAAAGCTAAGAACCATGAGTGGGGGGGTCTTACATCATTAAAGGCAGGATTAAAGCTAAGAACAATAAGTATACTTTTATTATATATTTTAAAATATCACTCTATGAAACAGAAAATGCAGAAATAGAAAACACAAGTAGTAAAAAATCCAGCCAAATCAGTAATGCATAAGAATCCATTAAAAATCATACTGAGGGAAGGCATGCCTGAAGAGAAAGGTTTTTTGCTCTTTGTGCAAGGAGAGTAAAGATGGGGCCAGGCTGGCCTCCTGTGGAAGAGAGTTCCAAAGTTGGGGAGCAACAACAGAGAAGCCTCTTCCTTGTGATCCCATCAGATGCACTTGTGAAGATGATGGGACTGAGAAAAATGTTTTCTCAGCTTATCTTATTATTAGAATTACAGGCCTGGTGGATGAGGGGAATACTGTGGATATTGCTTCTCTGGACTTTAGTAAGGCCTTCGGTAAGGTTCCCCATGGTATTCTTGCTAAGAAAGTAGAAAGTGGGATAGATAGTGCTACTGTTAGGTGGATTTGTAATTGGTTGACTGTTTCCACCCAAAGAAATGGCCTCTCTTCAGCTTGTAGAGGTGTGACCAGTGGGGTGCCTCAGGGTTCTGTTCTGGGTCCAGTGCTGTTCAATATTCTTATTAATGACTTGGAGGAAGGAATAGAGAGTATGCTAATTAAATTTGCAGATGATACCAAATTGGGAGGGGGTGTTAATTCCCTAGAGGATAGGATGAAAATCCAAAAGGACCTTGACAGATTAGAATGCTGGGCCAAAGCTAACGGAATGGATTTCAACAGAGGGAAATGTAGTGTGCTACATCTAGGTAAAAAGAATGAATTGCAGATATAGGATGGGGGATACTTGACTGGAAATTAGTACCTGTGAAAGGGATCTGGGAGTCTTGGTGGAGCACATATTGAACATGAGTCAGCAGTGTGATGTGGTGGCCAGGAAAGCCAATGTGATTCTTGGTTGCATCAACAGAACCATAGTGTCTAGATCAGGGGTGTCCAAACTTTTTGCAAGGAGGACCAGATTTGGTGAGGTGAAAATGCGTGGGGGCCAACCATTCAGCCGCATTTGGCCCCCGGGTCGGACTTTGGACAAGTCTCTATAACATGCAAGGCGGAAGGGAGGATGCTGCAGCAATGGAGACGGAGTAGGGTAGGCTGGGAAGGTGGCTGGGTGGTGGTGGACAGAGGCAGGGAGGGCAGGCAAAACATAAAACTGCAAGCTGATGCCTCCATCCGGTATGGGGAAGGGCCAGCTGGCGGGGATGCATGACAGGCTGAGCCAGTGAGGAGAAGAGGCTGCGGGCCACTCAAAATTTGTAAACGGGCCGCATTTGGCCCCCGGGCCTGACTTTGGACATGCATGGTCTAGATAAAGGGAAGTGATAATACCACTCTATTCTGCTCTGGTCAGACCCCACCTGGAGTACTGTGTCCAGTCCTGTGCATCTTCATTTAAAAAGAATGTTGAGAACCTTGAACAGGTCCAGAGGAAGGCAACCAGGATGGTTGAAGGTCTGGAAGAAATGTCTTCTGAGGAACGGCTTAGGGAACTGGGAATGTTTAGCGTTTCAAAAAGAAGACAGAGGGGATATGATAGCTATGTTTAAATATTTGAAAGGATGTCATATTGAAGAGGGAACAGGTTTGCTTTCCATGGCTTCAGAGACTAGCACTCGGGGCAATGGTTTCAAACTACAGGAAAAGAGATTCCATTTGAACATTAGGAAGAACTTCATGACAGTTAGAGCTGTTCGGCAGTGGAATATGTTGCCACAAAGGGTGGTGGAATCTCCTTCTTTGGAGGTTTTTAAGCAGAGGCTGGATGGCCATCTGTCAGAAATATTGTGATTGGGGTTCCTGCATGCCAGGGGGTTGGGCTGGATGGCCCTTGAGGTCTCATCAAAACAACTTTGTCAGTCTGAGGAGTGAGGAAGGTTAATGGAGATTGCAGTAGTTACCAAGTGATCTGAAAGCCAAGTCATGGCAACAGGACTTCTTTTCTTGAACAATCAAAAAATCTAAGCAGCTTCATCACTCTGAGGAAAGTTAATGGTGAATCCTCCATTTTATCATTCCTCTCACTTTGATGGTCTGGGTGTGTTACTGGTAATCATAAGAAATATACATTGTCAAAATTACCCTGTGGAAACTTTCTTCTAGAATAATACTTGAACCTATCATTTGCCTTTTTTATATTTAGATCTTCTACATCAGTGAATGAAGGAACAGGACTGAGAACGTCAATCAGAACTGCTGTTGATGGAGGCAGGCATCAAACTGGATGTTCAAGAGATACTTGGCATGGGTAAGTTACATCGTTTGTGGTGGCACACTTACAATGGCACAACCTTTTCAGTACATTTAGTCCTCCTTGTTTCTACCCAGCAGGGTGAAACATACTGTACTGTGTACCTTTTCCATCCTTCCACTGCCTTTCCCCAATAGTGTGTTTTATTATGAATATAGCTATAAAATAAAACACTGGCTGAATTATGTTGTTTGCCTTTAAGGCTGATAATTATAGTCATTATTTCTGGTTGGGTTACTGCCCCATTACATGAAGTTCCCCATCTGACTGATTTTTCTCTCTCCAAGCAATTAGAATCAGTGAAATCCATAAGATTTACTTAATTCATTCACAGATCATTGCTGTAATGAAAACAATACTGTCCTGTACTTCAATTTATTCTTTGGTTCATCTCTTAAAATTTGGCTTTTGGTGTAGGTGTGCCAGGAAGCCCTTGAGAGGGGCTACAAGGCCACAGCGTCGCAGGCGTTCCAAATCTCCGGTCCTGCATCCTCCTAAGTTTACATACTGCAGCACAAAAGCATCTTCTGCAAGCAGCCAACTGAAACACAAATGCCAGACTGACCCGTCAAAGAACAAACTTGGTTCAGATCCTGGTGGTGGTGAAGAGCCATACATAGGAAGAAACAGATGCCCCCTTTTCAATAACAGCATCTGCTGGAGAGGCAGCTCAGAACACCAGAGCACTTTCATAACGGAGCAGCCTGCAGAAAATCTGGAGAAGAGTTGCCATGCTTTTTCTTTGACCTTTGAAACTAGCCTGGATGCTGGCCAGCCTACAGATTTCCGATCACTGTCCAAGCTGAGTTATGGGAAGCGATGCCCTTGCGTGGACAAGGAATGTGGGTGCAAACCATGGCAAGCAATAAAAGCGTACTCGTTTTCCGGTTTGCGGAGTGTCCTGTCGGAATGTGAAAAAGCTGTCCTGGAAGTACGTTCACAGTCTTTGCCAAACCGATCGCCTTCTGGTACGGGTTCCTCAGGCTCTGCCCGGTCTTGTTCGGAACAAGCCCGTGTGTTTGTGGATGATGTGACTATTGAAGACCTTTCAGGGTATATGGAGTATTACTTATATATTCCCAAGAAAATGTCCCACATGGCAGAGATGATGTACACTTGACCTAAGAATCATGGCTTGGAAATTTCAGTGGTGGTAGTGAGATCTTTCCTCAGTGCCATAGTTGGAAATGTGTCTGTTGTCATTGCTGCGTGTTTGAGCAAATGTTTATTTGCACCATACAGTGTAGTTTTTTAAAATAAAATATCAAAGAAACACTGCTCCATGTCTTTATGGTGCATAAAATTATATTCAGAAGTTTCAGAAGTGTACCTAGGTGACATTTCTCCTATGTTCCATCCAGAGGTCCTTATGAAACCAACGAGACTCAAAATGTATTCTTTTGAAACGGAAACTTCCTTGAGGGCCAGCAAGTGCTGCTAGATTTACTGAATTGAGTTGTTTTAGCCAAAGAATTGAGATGCTAGGATGCGTCATTGCCACTCATTAGAGGAAGCAAGCTTCTACATCCTCTTGAAAAGGGAAACATAAGAAATGGTTTGCACAGTCTCTGAATATATTGCTGATACTGTATGCAGTTCTTCTAACTTTCCTTGGTATTTTGTCTAGAGACAATTGGTCTCAGTTTTCAGTATCACTTTGGCCAATAATTCAGTTAGCATAGATTTCCCCCCCCCCCGAAGAGAGCCATCCCAAAATCTGTTTTCTTATTGCTTCACACATTACTGGATATTTTGGTGTACATATTCAGCACATAATTTAAAGAGGCATAAACCTTTTACTTCTCTGGAAGGATTTTTTGCTCTTTTTCTCGTTCAGCTGCTATCCCGCTTTGCCCTCATAGTCAGTTATGATATTTTGGGTCCCTTCGGGGAGAAAGGCGGCATAGAAATAAAGTTTATTATTATTGTTATTAAGACTAATCTTGAATTTTTGAGAGACTGAAGTTACTGCTTTACACACTTCAGAGAAGTACTCAAGACCTCTTGAGTAAGCAGGCACTGACTTTGTCCTAGAAGACTTTTACTGGTGCTCTGTTTAAATGGACATCTCTGGAAAAATCTAATACCATAGACTTAGGACAAAGCCACCTAGATGTGCAACACAAATGTACCCTGCTTTATCACTGGGCTGTTGCAAGCCATTTGCAATTTCAAAGGTCAGCTTCTCTTTTTCACTACTTCTAGATCTTTTTACAGGATCAGATCAACAATGCTAATTTGCATATTAGGAATACAGATTAAATTTATTGCATAATTAACAAATTAGACCAAACCACAAATTATGATTCCCTTAATATTCCCTGATGCCTCCTTATGTGTTTGTGTAGGCATAATGCTTTTTAAATGAAAAAAAAAACCTGTGTACTTGTGAATTTTAATGTTTTTTTATGTGTTACAATTTAGTTTATGAGAATGAAATTAAATCTTAAAAGCAGCATGATATCAAATCAAATTAGTTTTTAGTATAGGGTCATTCCATGTCAAATCAACCAATGCATGGGACGTTGATGTCATGGATTTGGTTCGTTTTTGGTACATTAGTACCTTACAGTGAAATGTTTAAAGCATATTTTTTTCAGATTTTTTGGTCCACCCTTTTCTGAGATATTGCAGTTTCAAACTTGCAAAAAATGCCAAAATTCACTAGCCACCATAACTTCAAATGTCATTTAATAGATACCTGTTATAGCTACATTCATGGGACAGGTGTACTTTTAAAGCTTAAGAATAAGGCTTTCATTTGATATACAACATGATGCAATTGTACATTTTCAAAAAAAGTACACATTTAAATATAAAATTTGAATTTTTGGAAAAATTGAATTTAGGTTTTTTTTAAAAAAATCACACTTAACGATACATGTTTTGTAGCTAGTTAATTGAAATTTCAGGATGGTATCTCAATGGTATCATACAAAACTTAAATTTCCTTGTTGGCGGTGACAAGGAATTAAATTGACTTAGCCCCCAAAATTGACTAAAATTTCTATAGCTAATATTAAGAACTTTTTTTATTCTTGGCTACCATGTTGGGTGTTTTTGTCATCTCCTGTGGGCTTAGCTGATATGTTCTGTTTCTCACACACACTGTGAGTCCCACTAGCTCTATTAATGTGGTTCCTTGGTCTTAACTCAGCAAATTTTGAAAATTTCAGATGGGTACTTGGACTTAAACAATTGATAAATTTCTCTAAGATTACCAAATATCAGATGCTTTTGGACATGAGTTCAACAAACATCTTTGTCTTTGATTGAAATATAATATTTGAAAAACTACCTGCCTGCCATCAATGGCATTGTTTTTCTGGTGGATTGTACAGCATGATGTCCCATGAAACACTGAGATGCTGTAGAGGAGTATCCATAACTGCTATGCATAAACATATTCAAAAGCACCTTCAACAAGCAATCTGTCTAGAGGGCAATCTGTTCTCTTACAGGATTTTGAAGAAAATACTGTAGTTTGAATGGAGTGTATGAGAAACCTTCCTGTGTCCTGTAGGTTTAAGGAAAAAAGCAAGCAGAAAAACTGGAAATTATTTGGGTAATGATTTGTGTCAGATGAATAGCAGGGAAATCCTGCAAAATTAGGACTGGTTTATATGTGTGTCGAAGATTGGATTTCTTGATACTCCAGATACAGTCCTCCAAAAACTGTGCCACGGAGAGCAAGACTGAAAGTAATGGAAATTTCCCACAAGCTTAACTTTGTTTCCAAAGAACTTGTACAGGAGAATTTACTTGGTGGGTTATATTCCTGTGGCCTGTGAGAGAGAAAAAACATATCCTGTAGTAGTTCATTTCAAGTTCAAGTTTATAACTTTAGGTTAAAGTGACAGCTAAGAAATATGTAGGTATGCCATGCCGAAGATCTCAATGCCATAAAGATTTATGGGAGATGGGCACAAAATGCCAAAATGGTGTTTCTTTTTGTTTTGTTTCCCCCCATTTTGTTTTTCGTTTATTCCCCTGGTGCTGACTGGGCCATTTTTAAAGGGGTCCAGCCAATGACATCTCTGCAGGAGCCCTCTGAAAATGGCCCAGTTGCCAGCACAGCTGCCCTCCCCAACCGCCAATAACCTGGCATGTGGGGCTTCTGTGGCAAAAAAAAAAAGTTTTAAAAGCCCACACTTTCCTCCACCCGATTGGGCGTGTTGGGGGGGGGATGATGCAGTGTTTTTAAAGCAGTTTTCCCTAGGAATGCATTGCTTCAAAACAAAAAACAAACTGCCCCTTCAAAGAAAAGTGAAACGAAATGAAACAAAAAATTTTGGTTCGTTCCGTTCCAATGCATTCCTACGGGAAAATGGGGCAGTTTGTTTTTTGTTTCGTTAGGGGACGAAATGAAAAAGGAAACAAAAAATCATTTTCTGCCCATCTCTAACGGCTACCGTCAAAAAAGTTTAGAGAATATTTAATTAGCTTATTTGATTTACAGTTAAGAGCAGATCCTCTTCTTTACCTACCTTCTCTTACAATGCCAGGACAATACATAGGTTATGAAGGAATAGCTGGATCACTACTTCTAAGCAAATCTGAATTGGAAACCATGGTAACCAAGCCTACTTGAAGAGGGTCTGTAATTACAAGCAGTGAAACCAAACCAAACATTGTCTTGCTGTATTCATTTCTCTAGAGACAAAGCTTACCCTTCCATTGTTGGAGCTATTTGAGTGGAGTTGCTGAAAGGACAATTGGGGGGGGGGCGGGGTGGTGTCAAAGCCTGTATCAGAATAGTGTGTAGCAAAACTAACTTTCTCTGTTTTAGTTGGGCAAATGCTTGTGCTTATTGCTGCTCTAGTAACTACCAGCAAGTTGGGGGTCAATGGTGTCAGGTAGATCCAGAAGATCCCTGAAGCAGTGTTTAAAATTGCCCCTTATGCAATTCTTAATACGTAATAAAAAGACCACTAGGTGGAGCTTTATCAATAGCAACTTGGTTTACTCAAAAGTGGTGCTTACCCCCACACCCTGCGGCCCTGATTAAGTTGTGGAACCACTGTAGTCAACACTGTCGGAGTGACTGGCTTCTGTTGAACTGTCTGAAATTTAGCTTTGATAAATCATGTTCAAGAACATGAATTTCACTGTCAAAGTTGGCCAGAAGCCAAGGGAAACCAATTATAATCTGTCTTGTGAGGAATAGTCAGGGCAATCAAAGCTTGTGTAAAAAAGTGAGAATGTTTTGTATACAGTATTTTCCATGTATAAGACTGTATTTTTGCCTAAAATTGTGAGACTAAAAATTGAGGGTTGTCTTATACATGGAAGTAAGCTGAGGAGAGAACTGCAGCCGTGGAACTGTAATTTTGGGTTGAAAAAGTAGGGGTTGTCTTATACATGGGCGCATCTTATAGACTGAAAAATATGGAACCTTATTTTGAAAGTTCTTAAAGGAAAAGGTTTGCCTCCTGACTTGGAAAGAGCTAGAAAGCTGTTGAATGAAAAAATTACATACTTTGAAAGTAACATTATAAAATATGGTGAAATCATGGAGGAGATGGATGCCAATATTTACAACTTGGCACTGAAATATATATTGTATTCTGGGGGTTGATTTGGCATTGACAATTATTAAGTTAGTTCTATAATTATGTTTGAGGTTTACAGTTTGTAATTCTTGAGACCTACAGGTAGAGCATTGCACTTGAATCCATAAAGCTGCACAAAATTTACAATGGTATTCCCTAAAACTTTGTCCAAAACTCTTAATCTAGACAGGCTTAAAATTTACAGGCAAGTGTACTTGGGAGGGATAACATTGAATTAATTTAGCACACCTGTTCCTTGCCTTCATTTCAAAGAATACAATAATATTATTTCACTTTATTCTAACAACAGTCCTATAAAATAAGACTGGCAACTGGATGAGAAATTTTGCTAAATCAGAATTCGTACCCAGTGTAGCCAGTGTATTTACTATACACAATGTCTGTATACAGATTATATACACTTTTCATTGTTGTACACTTTTATGACACAGCCATTTGACAACTTCAGAAAATATCTTTTCCTCCCACACTTTCTCTTAGCTTGTAACATGATATACTATGAATATAATCCTACCAGAAGAGGAAGAAAAGAAAAGAAAACCCAAATAAACTAATTAATAAACATAGGATATTGCTTCTCTGTCCACCAATGTTCCCTCTGAGCTGCGTGGTTACGTGAGGCTCGGGGGGGGGGGGCTAAGCAGCTGTTCATGCCCATTTGCTTCTGGTTTTGCTGAAACCAATAACATAAAAACATGAGCCATGCTGGATCAGGCCAAAGGCCTATGTACTCCAGCTTCCGGTATCTCACAGTGGCCCCACCAAATGCCTCTGGGAGCGCACAAGACTAGATATCTGTCTCCTGATACCACTCCCCTGCATCTGGCCTTTGAAGTACCCCTGTTTTAAGCCTGGAGATTACACATCTCCATCATGGTTTATAACCTGTGATGGACTTTTCTTCTTCTGTATTTGATATGGCCTGTTGGGCTAAACAATAAATTTGTTGTTGTTGACTTGTCCTCCAGGAATCTGTCCAATCCCCTTTTGAAGGCATCCATCACCACATCCTGTGGCAGGGAGTTCCACAAATTAACAACACACTGGGTAAAATTTTCTTTTGTCTGTTCTCACTCTCCCCGCCCTCAATTAGAGTGTATGTCCCCTAGTTTTGGTATTTTGTGAGAGGGGGAAGAGCGTCCCTCTATCTATCCACTTTACTCATGCCCTACCTATGTGCAAGGGATGTTCCAGAAAAAGTGTTCCAGAAAATTACAGAGAATGTTGGTGTCCACAGTTCCAAATGCCATGAAATGGTCCAACATTGCCTTGAAGTACTGTGCCTGTGGTGCAAGCAGGAGAAAAGTGACAAGGTTTATGTAGCAAAGGCCAGTCTGAAGGTTGATGATACCAATATCAACAGTCAAGATGGTCTTCTCTACAGGATCTGCTTTTGTTCTCCATACCATTCACAAACAGACACGAAGCAAGCAATAATCCCAGATACTGACTCCTTTATTCATTGGTTAACCATATGTCACCCAAACATGAAGCAATTGTCATGGCTGTTTTTCCACAATGTTTTGTTATCTCATTCCCCTCCTGGTTTCTCTCGTCTGGCTCCTTTTTCATCACTCCTCTCACTGTCTCTGAACTCCATCTAATGGTTTCCTTTATGCCTTTGGTGAGTTGGAAGCCTCAGTCTAGCATCTGGCTCCATTCACTTCATTGAGACTCATTAGTTTTTTGAAATACTTGCAAGGCATTTGGGCAATAGCTACATAACACTTAGTTGTGCGTATGCAGGCAGAATTTGTGAAAAAAATGTATATACAATAAGCATTTGTCAAGCTCTATATTTTCCTAACAAAAGGATGAATCAACTTCAGATAACAAAAAAGTTATACAGTTGAAACTCAAAAAAATTAGAATATGGTGCAAATGTTCATTTATTTCAGTAAGTCAACTCAAAAGGTGAAACTAATATATGAGATACTGTAGACTCATTACATGATAAGCAAGATGTGTCATGCCTTATTTTGGTATAATTGTGATGATTATCGTGTACAGCCTATGAAAACCCCAAATTCACAATCTCAGAAAATTAGAATATTACATGACATCAATGACACAAGGATTGAAAATAGAACAACATCAGACCTCTGAAAAGTCTAAGCATGCATAATGGACTCATCATCTCCATATAGCTCGTTTGTGGAAGGAAGCATGAAGTGCTCCAAAACCTCCTGGTATAGATGGCTGTGCTGACCCTGCACTCGATAAAGCACAGTGGACCAACACCAGCAGATGACATGTCTCCCCAAACAAACACAAACTGTGGAAATGTCACACTGGACTTCAAGCATTGTGCATTGTGTGCCTCTCCATTCTTCGTCCAGTCTCTGGGTCCTTGGTTCCCAAATGAGATGCAAAAGTTGCTGTCATCAGAAAAGAGGACTTTGGACCACTGAGCAACAGACCATTTACCCCCACCCCCACCCCCGGTAGCCCAGGTAAGACGCTTCTGATGTTGTTTGTTGTTCAGGAGCAGCTTGACAAGAGGAGTATGACATTTGGAGCCCATGCCCAGGATCCATCTGTCTGTGGTGGCTCTTGATGCATTACTGTGAATAGGGAACCTTTTTTCACATTATTCTAATTTTCTGAGATCGTGAATTAGGGGTTTTCATAAACTGTACAACATAATCACCCCAATTATTCCAAAATAAGGCTTGACATATCTCATTTAGCATGTAATGAGTCTACCTCACATATTAGTTTTCATCTTTTGAGTTGACTGGCTGAAATAAATGACCATTGCCATGATATTCTAATTTTTCTAGTTTCTCCTGTAAAAGGAATCATTTCCTATTGAGGGAGCAGTGATAGGCATTTGAAAAATAACTACTGAGTGGGGGAAATGGTAGCAAAATATAATCATGGGTGAGGGAGTAAGAAGGGTATTTTAGAAAATTAGATATTTGAAACTATGTATTCAACCTTCTTCAAATTTGGCATGGAGTGAGCCCATGCTGTTAACAAGTGTTCTGCCAAATATGACACTGATTCAATACCCCATTCATAAGTTACAATATTTTGTTTGGACTGTCTCCTCCTACCTCCTCCTAGCAGCTTAGGACTGTTTTTTTTGACTGGTCACACAATATCAGTGATGCTCTCCTGTGCACCTTTAGCTACATGGGGTCAGGAAGATGCAGTAAAGCATTAAAAAGCACTGAGAGGTACAAGGAGACATCTGGAGAGCTAGTATGCAGTAATCTTCCACTGAGGTGTAATGAAAACTCGGAATATGATTATGCCATTTTTATCGTTTCTTTGGGACATGGTAGCTCAGTGGGCTAGAGTACTGAATACTGTTGGCTGCAAAGTCATTTCGAATCCCGGGTGCCACGCGGCGGAGTGAGTTCCCGCTGTTAACCCCAGCTCCTGCCAACCTAGCAGTTTGAAAGCATGTAAATGCAAGTAGATGAATAGGTACTGCTATAAAAAGTGGGAAGGTAAACAGTGTTTTGTGTGCAGAAATGCATTCAGACATGCCAGCCACATGGCCACAGACTTGCACAACACTGACTCTTCGGCTTGAATATGGAGATGAGCACCACCCCTAGAGTCGGACATGACTAGCGCGTATGTGCGGAGGGAAACTTTAACTTTACCTTATCCTTTCTTTTTAAAAAAGGAAAGGAAAATCAAGGAAATTGAGATACTTAGACATTATCTAAGCCAGCTCTTCCCCAACTTGAGGCTCTCCATAATTTTCATATGGCATGGGGCATGTATCTTCCCACCGTCTTCAACTTCTTCAACTAGTAGGGCCACTGGAATCCCAACACTGGAGAATAGGAGCACTGGCAGCAACATGCTGAGTGGCGAGACTGAGGAGAGTTTCCGAAGATCTTCCCTTTTATGGCGGGAATGGACAGGGCCGCACCGCAGGTACCAGCTTTCGCTCTGCCCGGGATGGGGGCTTTGGTCCCAACAAGGCACCTCTGCTGGCCTTCCAAGTAGCCAGGACGACAGCGGTGGGGTCTCCCCAGAGGCCATCGACTTGGGGGGTGCCTGTGGCTGCCTCTTGTTCTGGTATGAGGTTTTCTTCCTGGCGGTGAGTTTCCACCAGTCGCTGGGAGGAGCGGAGGCGGGTTCAGTGTTTCTTTAGCTGTTATCAAGACCAAGGAGGCTTTGTCTCCCTGCTGCCTTCACTTGTTTGACTGAGATCTGCATCGGCTTGGATCCCTCCCCTGGAACTCGTTCCTTTGCAGCTTCCTCCTGCCTTATTAAGTTCTGGCTCCCCCTGGGAGCCTAGTGCGTCCTGGCCCTTTGATGGGGACATTCCATCTATTGCTACCTGGCTTTGGGGTGCCCCGGGTAGGGCTGTAACATCTTTGGAGCTGCGGAGGCACAGACGGACCTGGACCCCTGGCTGTTTTCATCCTGCCTCTCTGGGGGCTGGCTCCTTCCATCTCTGAGATCTTGCTTCCTCCATGGGAGTAATTCCACTATTGCAGTGTTGCTGACTAGCTGATGCCTGATGGTTCTCCGGATTTTTCTGATCGACCTTGAAGCGGCCTTGCCTGCTTGATAAGCGAGTCTGCATTCCTGGACTCTGAGGTGCAGTGTGTATCTCAACCTCACTGTGGACTAAGTTTGCTCTATGCTGGACTGGCACACAGCCCTCGTATGCTGGTGTTGGGTGTGTCCGCGTTGTGGTGGTCCAGAGGATGCACGTGGGCCTGCATTTGCGGAGAGCCTTGGTCTGGACTCATTTGTTTTAAGAACTTTTCGAGCCCTGCATAGCATCGTGACTCTCATTGGGGGAGCAGATGGGGTTGCTGGAGGGTTATTTGACCCGCTTGAGGATCGTATCAGATTTATTTGTTGTGTATATCATCTTTACCCGGTATGGATTCCACAATTTCCATCTATGGCCTGATGGTTGGTGGGGATGGCATATTATTATTATTTATTTTTATTATACATATATTTATTTTCCTTTTTTCCTTCCTGTTTGATCTGGTTGTTTATTTTTATTTTTATATTTATCACAGGTGTTTGTATTTGTTGGGTGAAGTTGCTTATTGTCATTGCTGTTATGTTGTCGCCTTCTTTTGTTGATGGTGCTCAGTGGCCTCCAGGGCCACAGCGGCCGATTTTGGTTATGTCTGGACGTGGGAGATATGCTAATGCCCAGGGGGTTGGTCGGGGGAGAAGAACTAGGGTAAGGCAGTTGCGGCCTGTCCCCCGTTCTAACCCCCTGGTCTGCTATCACATAGAGGGGGGGCACTCTGTCCGTTCCACTGATTCTTCCTGTCTGCTGGTGAACACCAGGTCGGTCTGTAATAAGATCCCAATCATCCACGATTTGATCGTGGATGGTGCTGTCGACCTCGCGTTTGTCACTGAGACCTGGGTGGGCGAGGAGGGTGGCGCTTCCCTTGCGCAGCTTTGCCTCCCCCCCCGGGTGTCACTACCAGCACGCAGGAAGATCAGAGGGCCAGAAGGGGGGTGGGGTGGCACTTATCCACAGGGATTCTTTTATTGTCAGCAAAGCCGCAACTTTGGTGTGTCCAGGTTTGGTATGCCTGCACCTCTTGGTGGGTCAAAGGGACAGGATTGGGATTGTGCTGGTGTAAAGGGCTCCCCGTGACCCAGCATCCTCCCTGCCAGAGCTACTGGAGTTCATCTCAGCGGCACTATTGAGGTCCTCCCCGCCTTTTGGTGGTGGGCGACTTCAATGTGCCTGCTGGAGTGGGACTTTCTGGAGTGGCTCTGGATTTCATGGAGTCCATGGCCTCCATGAACCTGTCCCAACATGTCATTGGACCCACCCATAGATCCGGGAACACCCTGGACCTGGTTTTTAACTCCAAGTTGGCAGAGGTTGATCTGAGGGTGGGGAATCTCCGCTCCCTACCCGTGTCATGGTCGGATCATTATTTGCTGACTTTCTCCCTGGGGGTTGACGCCCCTCCCTGTGGGGAGCCTGGGCCTATGGTGTGGGCCTGTCCCTGGAGGCTTCTGGATCCCGCTCGGTTTCTGGAGGCCTTTGGGGACGTTCCGGACAGAGTGGCCGACGATCCGGTCGATGAGCTGGTGGACATGTGGCTTGGTAACATGTCTGGGGCAGTTGACCGGATCACCCCCAAGCGCCTTATTTGTTGCCGAGCCCGCTCCTCGCCGTGGTTCACGCCGGAGTTGCGAGTGATGAAGCAGGAGAGAAGAAGGCTTGAGGGCAGATGGAGGAAAGATCGAACGGTTTCTAATAAGGCTGCTGTCACTTACCTGACCAGGCGCTATGTCAGGGCAATCAGGGTGGCTAGAAGATCTCATACCACCCTGAGAATTGGGGAGGCCACAAACCGACAGGTGGAGCTCTTTAGGGTGGTTCGGGACCTCTCCAATCCTGGTCAGGGCAGGCCTCCTTCTAGTGATTTCAGTAGTGAGTCCTTTGCAGCCTATTTTAAATCGAAAACTGAAGCCATCCAGATGATCTGGACTCTGGTTCCAGTTCTCGGTCCCCAGGTATCCCTCACGCTGCACCCCTCCAGTCTCCCCGGTTTGTTGAATTTGGGCCTGCTGAGGCCTCCAGGGCACTGGTCCATTGCCAACCTGTGGCTTCTCCGTTCGACCCTTGCCCATCCTGGCTAATAAAGTCTGCTGGGGGGGAGCATGTTGGAATGGGCCGCGGTCATTGCGGCTGTCTCCTTCAGGGATGGGATGCTGCCCAATCGCCTGAAGGACACCGTGATCCAGTCCATTCTTAAACGACCTGGATTGGCTGCCGATGATCTTTCCAACTATCGTCCGGTAGCCAATGTTTCCTTTATGAGCAAGGTGATCGAGCGGGTTGCTGCGGTTAGGCTCCAGTCGTTCCTGGAGGAAGATCAGGTCCTGGATCCATTCCAGTCTGGTTTTAGGTCACGGCACGGGACGGAAACAGCCCTGCTCGCGTTCCATGATGACCTATTGAGGGCGGCCGACAGGGGTTGCTCTACCCTGCTGGTCCTCCTCGATCTGTCAGCGGCCTTCGATACCATCGACCATGGTATCCTCCTGGGCAGGCTGTCCGAGGTGGGGATTGGTGGTCCGGCCTTGTGCTGGCTCCGGTCCTTTATTGGCGGCCGCGCCCAGAGAGTAGAGGTGGGGGGATGTACTATCGGCCCCATGGACACACTCGTGTGGGGTGCCCCAGGGGTCGGCGATATCTCCTATCCTCTTTAACATCTATATGAGGCCGCTGGCTGAGGTCATACGGAGTTTTGGAGTCTGCTGTCATCAGTACGCTGATGACACGCAGCTCTATCTCCTTTTCCATCTCTGCAACGGAGGCTGGTTGCAAAGCATGTGTTTTGGAGTTTGATTCAGCATCCCACCTCCTGTAAGAAAAGCCAGCCTTTTTTTTTTTTGCAGCTTCTGAGTATGATATAACTACTTTCTTTCTTTCCTATCAGAGTATTGCATGACATTATGGACACATGAGGAATATAGGTACAATTAAGAGCAAATAGTATATACCTCCTCATACTGCTAGAGCTCTCTGCGGAAGGTTTGCAAAATAGTCATGCAAGCAAAATTTTGCCTCCTCTCTGAGGTAGGTACACATTTTACTGACTTTGGAAGGATGGAATGCTGAGTCAACCTTGAGACAGCTACCTGAACTAGTCAGGATCAATCTCAGGTCATGAGCAGAGGTTTGACTGCAGTACTGCAGCTTAACCACTGGATCATGAGGCTTGCTAATGTTATGGCTCAAAATGCTAAGATAATTTTGATTAGAAGTGGGATAATTCAACAGCTACCTTGTCTGTTTACTAGATTTTCTTTTGTAGCTGTCTTGGGGCCTAATTTGCATTCACGTAAGTACTGCATTGATTGAATTTTTGCACAGTACCATTTTTCCTGTATACAAAGTAGCCTCATTTTACTTAATTATTCTTCAATCTCCCCACTTCACTTCAAAGTCTATTAAGTGACTTCCAAATTATCCAGTTAGATTAGAACCTTGTCCTGGTGGGAGATGCTCTACAGTATTCACCCATTCGGCAAGATGTGTTGTTTTGTTCTCCATATGTATAGCCTAGCCTCTTCCAGTTTAATAATTTCAGCTTGAGATGTGTGCAGAAAAAATTCTGTACCTAGAAAATCTTCAGTAGGGTCACCATACATCAGAACTGACTTGACAGTGCATTATTATTAGAGATGGAAGGGACATGAAGCATTGTCAAGTTCTACCTATGTGAAGCAGTAGAATTACAGCTAAAGCATCCCTGGCAGTGGCAATCTAACACTTCTTAGTCAAGAAGAACAGCTTTGCTTAAGTCAAGAATGGAAAATTATTTTCTTGTCATATGAAGTAGCATAGTGGCTAAATTGCAGGACTGCTCGCAACATGAGTTCAAGCTCAACAGGTTCAGGTAACCAGCTCAAGGTTCATTCAGCCTTCCATCCTTCTGAGGGCAGTAAAATAAGTACCCAGGGGTGGGATGTAAAGTGTTGTTTGCATAACTTTGTTCTACACAACTATGTAAACTGCTCAGAGCATCTTCTAGCACTATGGGGCAGTATATAAGTCAAAACAACATCTCAAACAAGAACATACCTGTAATATATAAGTTCAGGTCCTGCCTTCTTTAGTTGCAGAAAACAACCTTGCATTACCTTATTAGAACAACCTTTCAGGCATATAAAATGTGTATATTGGCATTCAGTCTTCTCTATTCTAGGCTAAACACACCCAATTCCTTGTTTTCTAGACTCTTGACCCTCTTCATTGTTTTCCTTTTGAGATGTTCAGGATGCTAAATAATCATCTTAAAACCTTGGTGCCCAGAATGGAATATTCTAGGCGAGGTCTGGCCAAAGTAGAACAATTATATCCCATAATCTGGACACTACACTTCTAATGATGCAGCCTATTATTGGGCAGTCTTTTTGCTACCTCATTGCACTGTTGACTCATGTTAATATTGTGATCTACTAAGATTTCTAGATTCCCAATGTATTGTTGCCAACCAGCTTTCACCCATCCTATCTTTGTGCATCATATTTTTCCTGCCAGAATGTAAAAGTTTGTATATAGGTAATTTTTTACATTCTACATTTTCCCTTGTTAAAACTGAATTTTTTGTTTTGTTTTAAATTTTGGCCCATTCTCTAATTTCTCAAAATCTTCCTGAGAGTTCCTTCTGTTCTGCAAGGCATTGCTACCTTTCCAAGTCCCTCACAGATTTAATTAGCATCCTGTTTACTTCTTTATGCAAGTAATTTATAAAAATATAAACAAACACCATATATTTGGTCAGACCTCAACTAGAATATGGGTATTTTAACTGCATTGGGTTTTTTGTGTGGTATTTATTCATTTCTTTTCAATATTTGTATCCTTATCATGTTAAGTTTTAAATATTGCCTTTTAATTATATAAAATGCCTCAAGTCCTTTTTAGATAGAAAAGCGCTAGAGGGCTTTTTAAATAAATAGTTTAATAAACACCAGACTGGGAGAGAATCCTGTGGACTCTGCCTGTTACTTCTGTCCTGCCTGATGAGTACTATTAGTGACCACTCTTTGGATTCAGCCCATCAAGCAGCTACAAATCCATCTAACAGTGGCATCATCTAGACCAGTGTTTCTCAGCCTGTGGGTCCCCAGGTGTTCCTGGACTGCAACTCCCAGAAGTCTTCATCACTAGATGAGCTGGCCAGGATTTCTGGGCGTTGCAGTCTAGGAACATCTGGAGACCCACAGGTTGAGAAACACTGGTCTAGATGATGCCACATTTTTTCAGTTTGGTCACAGCAGTCTCATGGCAGATCTCATTCAAAGCCTTATAGAAATCAGAACTGAATACCTAACGGGATGGGATGGGGGTGGGGGGGTGTAGAAAGACCAAAAAACATGCAGGTTCTCCTCTGAAAGACTTAGTGATTGGTACATAATTGTCTTTATATATACTGTATATAGGCTGAGGAGTACCAGAAGGTTAGATTTGTTTTCTTAAAACAGTAGAACGCTGTCCTTGGCGATCATCACCCTTTATTTGAACACCTGATTATCTGAGTTCATTGATGTACTTCCCTTACAAGCCCTTTGGATCAAAGGGGCCACCTTGCCTTACTAATAAGACGCGGGTCCCCACCCCACCCCACCCCGCCCGTTGTGCTCGACTATGTGTGTGTGGACCTTCAGGTTGGTCGTCAGGTGGCACAGGCTGTCTGTTGTGTCTGTGATTGGAACAATAGATGAGCAGTGCAGCAGTCCGCCGCTGGGGCCACCTTGCCACGGTTGTAAAGGGGCTGCGATTTGACACGCGCGCACGCCAGGCTACACACGCCCGCGCGCGCCCCCGCGCGCACCCCCCTTTTTCTCTTGTCGGCCTCGACAGATGCTGCTGGTCCTGGTGCTGCTTCGGACCTCCTCCGCCGACGACGACGATCCGGAGCGAGTAATGCCATTCCGACCCCCTTGGCTCCGGTAATGATGCTGCTTCCATGAGCCCCATGTGATGCTCCGATAGTACAGCAGCTGCAGCTCCCCCCCCCTCCGGTTCTGCCACAAGCTCGGGCTGTCATGGCGACTCCCAACAATGTGACTCCCACCAACTGCAGTTGGTGGCCCATTTCAGCCTTGGAGAGCGAGGCCGGCCAATCCATGGAGGCTGAGGACAACCAGGACCCGGCGCACCCCGCGATCCGATCCAAGGACCGGCTGGTTTTGTACCATTGGACCCAGTCCTTCAGCTCGCAGAAGGTAAACGCTTCTCGGAGGGAAGAAGGCGAGGGTCAGGAGGACGATTTTATACTAGGCAACTCTGCTTGGGTGTTCAGAAGGTGAACCGGATTTGGGGGAGGGGGTTGTGGTGAGTGCGTTGAGAGGGAGCAGGTGGATTTTTCCTGGGGATGGTCCGAAGGAGCATCTGCGAGGCAGGTGTGTTGGATGGCTCTGCATCTCAGCCATTTCAGCAGCCCTCTGCCTCTGGCTGGCTTGGGGGGGTGGGGGTGGATTTTTGCAGGGTATGTGTGAAGCGGATCCCGATTTAAGGTCGGATTCTTCCAGCAAAAGACAGAGTGAATCCAGGAGGAGCAGGAAAGACACACCACTCCTGACCTCTTGGGCAAATAATGATGGAGGCAGGCAGGCAGGAGGGCATGGCAACATACAGTGGAGAGGTTGGGGTAGCAATACTAGCAAACTCTCCCTTTATTTCTGACACTACTGCAGTATTATGACTGACCCTTGGTCTTCTGCCTGGCCTCTTCAGTCCAGCCACAGCAGCTATGTTTATATTTGGGGACAAGGGGGGGGGGAGTTCCAGGTGGCATTTACTTTCTGGATTTCTTCTTCTACATCAAATAGGGCTGCCCAGGAGTTTTCTCAGGAGGAAGTAGGCCTGACCTTTATTTTTTTACGCCCCCCCCCCACATGTGCCTGGAGAGCACCTGCAGTTTCTTTTAGCATGGGTTAGACTTGGGAGGCAAATAAGGTATTAGCAAAGGCGGCAAATGGGCAGGTTTCTTCCCAGTCATGAGGGCCTCTAATCTCCACTGCCGCCCCCCACTTGACTCACCTTCCCTTTGGTAAGCCTGAATGGAGAAAGCCCCAATACACATACATGAAAAAAATGAAAGCCCTGCAAGAATCTGTGGAATGAAATGTTTAGTTGTTCCTTCTGAACTTTTGTCTTGACAGGGGCTTGCTTGGCGATCACCTCATTCAGTCTCTTCTCTCCCCTTCCTTCCTTCCTTCCTTCCTTCCTTCCTTCCTTCCTTCCTTCCTTCCTTCCTTTTTTTAACAGCTGACATTTCTTTTCAGGGGCTTACTCTCTCTCTCTCTCTCTCTCTCTTTCTCTGTCTCTCTCTCTCTCTCTCTCTCTCTCTCTCTCTCTCTCTCTGTGTGTGTGTGTGTGTGTGTGTGTGTGTGTGTGTGTGTGTGTGTGT
>JAHTLZ010000129.1:86090707-86107560 GCA_023846285.1 Phrynocephalus versicolor | reverse complement strand
ACACACACACACACACACACACACACACACACACACACACACACACAATAGTACCTCGTATAAAGAAATTAATTAGTTCCAAATGAAATTATGTTAAGCAAATTTTCCTTTATACAAATTTCCCATAGGAATGCACTGAAAACAGAGTAATTCCTAATCGCGATCATTTTATGTTGTACAGATTCGCCCCGTAGACGATTCTGTTAAGCAAATTTCTCCTATCTCTGGAATTTTTTATGTGGTACAGATTTTATGTTATACAAACCGTTTGTTATACAAGGGTCCACTGTATATATAATTCCCAGCATCAATTACCATGGGGGGAAATCTGGGTAAAGATGCTTTCCTGAAGCAAGCGTCTTCCAGATGTGGATGTAGATGGGAGTTGTAGTCCAAGGCCCCTAAGAGGTTTCTCAATTGGGAAAGATGGCATTTAAGGGTGTCAAGTTGCAGGTTCCAGGATCAGAGGATACCTACATGAGAGCTTCTCCCACAAAGGCTTTCTGCTACAGATGGCTGTATTAACACATGGATGTCTGTAGAGGGAGCCAGGGGTAAAGGCAAAGCGAGAAACACCATCCTGTGCCTCAGTAAAATTACCTCTTGCCCCCATCATGCATGTAATGTGTGATAGACGGTCATGTGAGAAAGAAAAAGGACTGTTTCAATGTTTTTAGTAGCCTTGGAATTGATAGTTTACGAATTGTGTTGTGGTTTGTTATAACAATGTTAAATTGTTCTGTTACTAAGAGGGAGATGGCTGAATTTGGATATTAAATATCTGTAAATTCCAATCTAGTAATCAAAGATTTAAATAAAGACTGAGGTCTTAGCTTTCCTCTGTGTGTTTGCCTACTGGTGTCTGTATAAGGTTTGAGGAACTTGGTATGGGCACTTCTGGCTATCTGATGAGGTGTTGGAGCATGTTTTCGTTGTGCAAATGTGTAGGAACTGTTTGCAAGCACCTGCTTTAAGTTCACTAAGAGCCATACAAGAAAGGAATACAGTATGAGCAAAAAGGGCTCTCAGACATATACTGCCTTGGATGAAGCACCTTTGTAAGGCCACTCAGGAGGTTTAGGGACACACATGTGATTTGGGGGGGGGCATAGAGGAACCCATGCGCATGAGTACAAAATGGTACCAAATACAAATGACATGAAACTGGAAATTGAAAAAGAAATATCCTGCTTTAAAGCTAATTGAAGGGTGAGTATAGTTAGCACGAAAAAAATAAAGTTTACACATACTGTATTTGTTTTTTGTTTTTTTGTCACTGTAGACAAAAAACAGTGCATACAGCAATATATGCAAATCCCCTTTTCATGCAGTTGGGCATCCCTTTAGCTCTCCTTAGTGCCCTCCCATTTACTCAACATTTCCCCTCAGCTTGGCATCCTGAGTACTTAAAGCTCTTTCAAACACTGCATCCAGTCCAGAACTCCATCCTTCTTCTCCAGCCGTTTATGAGGATACACTAGAAAACGGAGCTATTGCTGTTGCTTTCCAGGGCAGCAATGAAGCAAGTGTATAGGGGGGTCGTCACAAGGTCCAAATGTGAATGTGCACATAACTAGCATAAATGCACCCTGCTCATTCCAATGCAACAATGACATTTACATAATTCTCCTTTTTAAACATCGGATCGCTTAGCAGCATCTCTGGTACTCTGCAAGGGATGCCACTGGATATGTACAAGGAGCCAAATAGGTACAAAATGCATGAATACCTTAAATGTATTTGCTGTTGTTAGTCAGAATCTCTGTCTGAAGCATCTGCTGTAGATTGGAGAAACAGAGAGGGCAAAACCTTGTCAAGGGAACTGAATAGCTTCTCTCCCCACCCCCACAAATGTACCAAGCAGCGTGGGCGGTAAAGGAATGCACACGATATTTCCCCCGTCTCAGCAGATCTCAACACCTGCCAGGGAGAATTAACGGTGTGGCTCAACAAAATCAAATACCCTTTTCACAATCCAAGGGCTGGATAATCTGGCACAGAAACCATCAGTCTAATCAACACCAAAGCTTAAGAATTTTATCCACAATCATTGCTATCACCACCAGCTAGAGAGATATCAAACCAGGACACGACTGGGATTAAAACGATAAAGAAATAAAAAAAGCAGAACATGCCTGGATCTCAACAGGGTACTTGCTCCTCTAATCATAGCTGCTTTCACGTCTTCTCTGCAAAACACAATTCTCTAAGGGACAGCCAGCTATGCATTTAGTAATATCAGGTGGCACAGTCCTTCAGGGTCTTTTACTATAGGATTTAGGGCATACATCTGTATGCTCTCCTGTGGCAAGCAATTTAAGTAAGTAAGTGAAAAGCTATTTGGTTGAGAAATGTGACTTCTTCTTGATACATTTTTACACTTTTATAGGCAGTTTCAAATTTGGAGAACCCTGGGAAGGATTTTATTACAGTAACTGCATTTTAAAGGGCTATATTTCCTGCACCATTATCTATCCCTGCTTCTTCACAACATGCACATAGTGTCTCAAACACAAACAACGTTCAGAGCACACATTCATTCGGATTTTTAGGATTATATTTTAGTTGGTTGTATTAGCATACTAACTCCCCTGTGATTGAACTGCAAAAAATATCTTACGTGCACCTACAAACATAATACTGAGCACAAAAGGTTTTCAGGCTACAATTGTTATGTATAGAGAGAGGTAGAAAGATAAAAGAAGTCAGCAATGGATCACGAGTAACACATATGGATAGGAAGCAAAAGAGGAGAGTAAACAAAGAGCCTCGTGGCACAGTAGTTAAATGCAGGTAAAACTGTGCTCACGAGCTGGGCTTAAAACCCTGGTATCTGGCTCATGGTTGACTCATCCTTCCATCCTTCCAAGGTCAGTAAAATGAGTACCCAGTTTGCTGGGGGGGGGATGTGTAGCCTGCATACTGTAATTAAAAACAACAACTGTAAACCGCCCAGAGACTACTTGAAAGTATGGGGTGGTATATAATCAGACCACTTTAAACAGTGAATCTAAGATGGGAATATGAAGTACTGTTTTTCTAACACGCTGCTGCAATCATAGATTCACTGGCTAAATCCTGTTGCAAAGTGTAAGTCACAAAAGTGGAGTTGGACTACTTGAACCAATAAAACTTAATGAGTAGTTGAGTTACCAAATCCCCACTGATTCGTGAGGGCTGCTGTATATACTTTTTTCTATATGCTTGCACACCACAAATTAGGCAGGCCCATGCCGGCATCGTCCTACCTAGAAGGTCAGTGGTGCTTAGTTAACTTTGTGATTTCCAGCTTCCATTGCATTATACAATTCTGTGCTTTACAACTGAAATAGCAGACTAGTTAGGCTGGATGAGGTTGAATACCAAGTAGATTTCAAGAAGTACACCATTGAGGGGGGACACATCAGGAGCTGGATGGAAGCAAAGTTGAACCAGAGATCATAGGTTTTGTTTTCTAAAGGGCAAACATTTCTGAACCTGAAGCTTCTGAAAAGCCAGCAGTAAGTAAATGATGGTTGGAAGAAGCCCTGACCATTGTGATATTTTATGACCTTTTATAGCCTGAACAAATTGTATTAATTATTTGGCTATTTATGTCCACTGCTAGTAGGGGTAGATAATCAGACATGAAATCACTAATGGCCTTTTGAGATATTTTTAAGCCTTTTGATTTACTGCCAACAGCGGGCACTGTCACTTTTCTCTCAAGTATTCTTTGAAGTGTGAGTGCAAGCACACACCTATTTGAGCAGAAGTGGCAGAAGTACAATCAACACCTTTTAAATTTATTCTCCAATTTCCTTAAATTGTTACACCAGTGCTGTAGTCAAAATTAATAAAAATATAAAACCATTTGTTTAAACATGATATGTTACTAGCATTAATATAAGCTGTGTCCTACTGTACATTAAACCGGAGGTGGGAATTTGTACCCCTACAAATTTTGACTTCACTTCCCATCACTCCCAGCCAGAATAGGCAGTGGTGAGGAATGATGGGACTTGAAATCACCAGAAAAGAACATAGTCATTGATATTAATTTACAGATTAACTATTCTACTTGCAAGAATATAAACTCCCAACATTTTTTCCTTATAATTCTGCACTGATTATTTTTTGTTGCTAGCTCTTAGCTTCCTTTTAAAATTTGAAATATCTAGTTGTTTTTTAAACTGGTGGTGGTATTTTCCACTTTTGTGCATATATTCTAATCGCACCCAGAGGGTGATCATAAATGGCTTCCCTTTAGCTTGGAAATATGTGACCAATGGGGTGCCCCAGGGTTCTGTTCTGGGTCCAATGCTATTCAATATCATTATTAATTACTTGGAGGAAGGAATGGAGAGCAGTTGTTCAAATTTGCAGATGATACCAAATTGGGAGGGGTTGCTAATTCTCTAGAGGATAGGATGAAAATCCAAAAGGACAGATTAGAGTCTTAGGCCAAAGCTAACAGAATGTGGTTCAACAGAGGGAAATGTAGGTTGGTGCATCTAGGTAAAAAGAATGAATTGCACAGATATAGGATGGGAGACACCTGGCAGGAAATTAGTACCTGTGAAAGGGATCTGGGAGTTTTGGTGGAGCACAAATTGAACATGAGTCAGCAGTGTGATGTGGTGGCCAAGAAAGCCAACGTGATTCTTGGTTGCATCAACAGAACCATAGTGTCCAGATCAAGGGAAGTGATAGTACCATGCTATTCTGCTCTGGTCAGACCCCACCTGGAGAACTGCATCCAGTTCTGTGTGCCTCAATTTAAAAAGGATGTTGACAACCTCGAGTGGGTCCAGAGGAGGGTGACCAGGATGGTTGAAGGTCTGGAAGAAATGTCTTATGAGGAGCTGCTAAGGGAGACAAGAATGCTTAGCCTTACAAAAAGAAGGCTAAGAGGGGATATGATAGCTATGCTTAAATATCTGAAAAGATGTCATATCGAAGAGGGGGCTAGTTTGTTTTCCATGGCTTCAGAGACTAGAACGTGGGGCAATGGTCTCAAACTACAGGAAAAGAGATTTAATTTAAGCATTAGGAAGGAACTTCATGACAGTTAGAGCTGTTTGGCAGTGGAATATGCTGCCAAGGAGGGTGTTGGAGTCTCCTTTGGAGGTTTTTAAGCAGAGGCTGGATGGCCATCTGTCGGGAGCACTGTGATGGGGGTTCCTGCATGGCAGGGGGTTGGACTAGATGGCCCTTCAGGTCTCTTCTAACTCTATGACTCTATGACTCTATGATTCTATTCATTATAGCAAAATACTGTACAGAATTGGCTTACATAACCAAGGTGTTAGGATAGGGCAACACAAACATAACTGGCAAAGCAGATGTTTGCACTACAATGCCCATCATAGCCACCTAGCACAAAGAGTGAAGGGCTTATTGTTTTCAGGTTTAGATATTGTTTTTTGGTGTTTTAAGCTGCCTTTGACCCCTTTCAAGGAGAAAGGCAGGGTAAAATGTTTTAAATAAACAAACAAATAAAATCATGTGGGGGAAGCCTAGCATAAGAAATTTTAAAAATGTAGAAATATGTCTCTGCATAAAAATGAAAGGTGGTCTTGCAAGTAATTGTCAGTCATCACAGTAAACATAATTAGAGGCCCCATGTTCCATCTGAGCATTTTAGAGCTGCAAAGCAAGGGAACTATTTAAGTTACACTGATATTTAAAGCATATATTTTTGTGGGGAAAAATACCATTTCCTCAAGTTCCACTGATATTTAAAGCATAACTAGTCTGTATTAAGTGGTCTTAGATTGGGTCTAGAAGGAGTGATATGTACAGTAGACCCACTGAAATTAATGGGACTTAATACAGTACATCATGAACATCTACAGTCCCATTCATTTCAATGCATTTAGTCTGGATCCAATTGAGAATGCAACAGAAAGCCCTAACAGAATCTTTACAAAAGTCGAATGGACTGAAGGACTTCAAGGATGTGATGGAACAGTGGCCACAGGAGTTGTATATTTGACTTCTGTGGACCATCCATGTTGCCCCTATGTGAACATTTGGAAAGAAACTGTAGTATGAGTTGTATTAATTAGCAAAGCAATCAGAGGGATGAAACCACCTCTTTATAATGTACGTTTCCAGATCCTGGCAGTGACAAGTCATTTCTTATGTCTTCTCCCAGGTCCGTCTGGTCATTGCAGAGAAGGGTTTACCCTGTGAAGAACGGGATGTTAGCATGCCACTCATTGAGCACAAAGAACCCTGGTTTATGCGACTCAATCTTGGGGAAGAGGTACCTGTGATCATTCATGGAGACAACATCATCAGTGACTACAATCAGATCATTGATTACATGGAGAAGAACTTCACAGGAGGTAAGAGCAGGAATTCCAGAAACCATAGTAGGGCAATATCTTTCTTTGGCCACTCAACAGGTCACAGAAATCCTGTGAAAGTGTTCTGCATCTTGAGACAAGATACTAACGAAGGGAATCATGGGAGGGCCAGGAAGAAAACTGAAGAAGGGAAAATTGACTGGATGTTGAAATCACAAGGGTTGGCCTTAAGGTGGAAAGTAGGGGGAAGACAAACATTCACATCAAAATGGCACCTTCAGGTTTCTGGGATAAATAAAGAACAGTGATCGAGCTTTGTTTTTGAGAAAGAAAAATAAATGAATTCGAACTATTATTTGGGACTATCCCTATGTGAAACACAGAGGTTCTCCTTGAGGTTAAAACCCCCAAAGAAACAGAAGCAGAAAGATACTAGTCTGAGCATCTGCAATATGTGATGACTGGCCCATAAATAATGACACTGTGCCATTATCTACTGGTTATAGGCATTACCAATTGCCCGGTGTTGGGAAAAATATCCTGATTCTGCTTGGAAAGACCACTCATGGTGGAGCGCATGCCTTATTTCCAAGCATAATCACACTCCCAGTGTTCTCCCTGTGCATGGCATTTCCCCCTTGGAATTCTGCTATTTTCTCAGCATTGAAAATGACAGATGTGCAGTGCAATGTTTGCTGGCAAAAGGGTTGGGAAGGGCAGGAGAGCCAAGGTGCCTCTCCCAAGAAGTGTCCTCCCTTGGAACGAGGTACCTTGACAGCTAGTCATCATTTTCAGTGATCTACCCAGGTACACTATCTGGTGACGATGTGACCTGAGGGCAGATGGCAGTAACTTAGTACTTTTCCTGTGGTATTAGAGGGTATAAAAAGAAAAAGATACAAAGTGGCTAGCTTCACCTCCTAGTGGAGGAACATGCTTTTCATTCCAGTATGTCAAACACAGGTGACGACAAACAAGAAACCTCTGCTTACACTCACCTGGTTAAAAACATTAATTGCCTTTAAATTTTGGGAAATTGGCTGCTCCTACCTAGAGATGAAACAAATTATAACCCCAAACATGTGCAAGAGATTGCTATGTCCATTCTCCACCCCCACAGCCGAAAAGGAACTTCACCTCATTTAAAAGCAGGTAATGAGATTGTGTATGTGGGAACCAGTCACTGAGTAAATGGCAGCCTTTTGTTCTTTAAACCATGCTGCAAAGATGCTTGAGAAAGCAGCCTCTAAAGGACAGAATTCACCTCTTAGACATGTAATATCAACATTTGAGCTCTTATTGACAATTTCCCCACCCGCCTATCCATGAAGTGCGTGAGCTGAGCTTGAGGAAATGGTATTTTTCCCCACAAAAAGTTTGCAATTTATATGATTTAAAAGTGGTCCAATAAAAAGTATCATGCACCCTTACATTTGTGTAATCTTGGAGACCACACAGGCTTGTCCTTGTTTTTGGATTCCTTGTTATAGAAGCACAATAGAAGCATGAGCACACACACACACAAAACTATTTATGGCCGTTACTTCATGAGCCGCTCGCTTCGCGGCAAGCCGTCATTTCTGTGCGAACCGATCGCTTCAGTCCGCACGCTCCTCCTTTTTGGCTGCGACGTCACCCCGACCACGCCCCCTTTAGCGTGCTCCAACCGGGGTGAGTGATTCCCCTGGCGGAGGACGGGAATCTTTTCGCTTCACATCTCGCTTCGCTCCCAACGTCACGTGTGGTCTCGGTTTTTGGCTTTTATTTCAAGTTTTTTTAAAAAAATATTCAAACAGGGATATCGATGCATCGCTATATTGTTTCATCGCTTTGCGCTGTTACTTCCTCGCTCGAGTAGCAGCAGCGGCGGCGGCGGCGGCGGCGGGCGCAGGAGGAGCCGCTGCTGCCTCGCCCGGCCAGAGCAGGGCACCCGGGGCAGGCAGCGTGCAAGCGGCAGAGGGCGGGCGGCTGTGCCATGCGGGGCTCCCCCCGAGTAGCGGCGGCGGCGGCGGCGGGGGGCTGCCAATGATGCCAGGAAACAAAACACAGGATCGTACAGTAACCCCGCTCTGTCGTGAATGACAGCCAAGCATTGATGCATCGATATGCCGAGTAAATTTTTTTTTTAAATAAAAGGAGAGTGGAACCGGACGTTGCAAATCAGCTTTCTAATGCGAAGGGAGCAGGTGAGGTAGTAATCGATTCGGTCCCAAAAATGCCCCGCGTGAGTACAGAGAAACAGGGATGGGAGCGAAGGGAGACCACGTGACCACCACGTGACCGCCTTCGAATTCAAATCGAAGGCAAGGTCAATTCGAAGCGAGGCACCTCGTGAAGTAACGGCCTATGTTTAATGGCTTGTCTTTGCTGAATTCTTTCTCTAAAACAACTTTCCATTCTAAGCTTACTTAAATGAAAATACAAGTGATGGAAGAATCTTTTTTCTGAGGGAGTGGATTGGAAGGAGCACAGAGCACAACTTTATGCGTCAACAAGATCCACCAGTACATATGCATCAACAAGATCCACCTTCCATCCTCAACACATATGGCACTTTTGGAGGAAAATATCATTTTTATATCTCCCTAGATTACTAACAGATACTACTGTGTTTGCATTTGTAAAAAGCTCCCACACCTTCATTGAATCATCAGTCCACTGCCAGCTGAACTAGAGAGCCAAAATTCTATAGCAGTTAAAAAGTTGGATCAGATCATGGGGGAAAAAAAAACAGGTTGGGAAGTCCAATGACCTATGAAACCCATAAGATACTTTCCAAGGGAGTCACTCTTTCTCAGCCCTGTGATCGACCTCACCAGGACGTTTTTTTCGAGGGTCAATTGACGAAGAGAAGAGCCATGAATCTTGAGCTCACCAGAGGGAAGAACTCTCGTTATATTTAGTGGGGCTTATTTCAAGGGACAGAGGCTTCTACTATTTTTCCACAAGGTCGACCATTCTACCGGAGAGAGGTCTACATTCAATTTTCTTCACTGAACATGGTAAATGTGAGAACATAAGGCATGATTCAGATATGCTTCCTACTTCAGTACTTGTAGAAATGTGTGAAACATATAGAAGAAATACAAACTGTTAACACGGAAATTAGATAGACACCTATTTATAAGTAGTGTCCATTTACTTATTTACCTGTTTGGGTTGGGTTGTTTTTACCTTGTGCTTCAGCCAAAAATCGTTTCCAGGGTGATTTATGTAAAAGAAAAATAGTTGTTACCATCAGACTTACTCTCCAAAAGCATAGGAAAAGGAGGAGGGGAGCAGATGAATGCCATTATCTGAAGTGAACCTGTTCCTCTTATGATAACTAGGTTATCTGTGTAAGATCTACAACCCTAACTCTCTGCTCCTCTACCAACATTCTTACTTTGAATAGAAGTGAGCTTTGAACAAGTTCTACGTGCAGACTATACCCATGGTTGTTACCAGAGCCCAGAAGCTCTATGCAAAGGCAAACAAAACTCCTAGGAATCAAATACAGGCCTTTGGATTCTACTGGCCAGTCTGAATATTCCACCTCACCTGTTGAAAGACAAATGGAGGATTTTACATCAAGCACACCAGCTATTTTTGATGACCTAGGCATGACTAATAAAGAGAAATGCCAGGGTGCTGAAGTGGAAGATTCCCTGCTCAGAGACATGATTGACAATTGGTCATTAGATCCAGGGTTGTTTGAAGATGCTTTCTTGACATTGGCAGATCCGACCGATAAACATCTGGATCCTTCAGCATTTGGTTTTGAACAACTAGGCCAGGCATGTCCAAAGTCAGGCCCAGGGGCCAAATGTGGCCTGTTTTAAAATTTTGAGTGGCCCGCGGCCTCTTCTGCCCACTGGCTCAGCCTGTCACACTCATCCTTGCCAGCTGGCCCCTAGCCATACTAGATGGAGACATCAGCTTGCAGTTTTACAGTTTGCCTGCCCTCCCTGCCTCTGTCCATCCCCCAAGTCACCTGCCTAGCGTACCTGCCCCCAGCTCTGTGGCTGCAGCGTCCTCCCTGCCTCCTTGCATGTTATAGAGACTTGTCCAAAGTCTGGCCTGGGGGCCAAATGTGGCTGAATGGTTGGCCCCCACACATTTTAACCTCACCAAATCTGGCCCTCCTTGCAAAAAGTTTAGACACCCCTGAACTAGACCCTTCAGCATGTTTGGAGGGAAGGACAGTAAGACTGGCAGTAACTAGGCAGAATGAAAAAGAGAGAGAGAGAGAGAGAGAGAGAGAGAAGGACGCCTCTGGAGCTGGTGCTTCAGAACAGCCAATGGAGTGGCCTTGCCTCCATCTCTCCCTCTACTCTAGCCTGATGGAATGGTGTTCCTCCTCCGAGCTTTGGGCATTCTTCTATTCTTGGGCAGCGTGGGATGGAGAGATAAATGGCACGACTAGATGGCCACTGGATCAGATGAAACAGGGATGCTTAAGGTTGCACCAAAATGCAACAAGCCATTTGGAGCCATCCTTGAATCCATAGGCCAAAACTTAAGCCATATTGCACCTCTAGTGACTCTTATTTAGTCCTTTCCTACTTTTAAAGGCAAAGAAAATAAAAGAAAAGAATTTACAATAACAACAAATAAATCCCCCTCCTTGTTCCCTCCCATCTCTTCCTCTCTTGGAAAGCTTTCAATTTTTAAAAAAAACAAAATTAATTATGAAAGAACATAGTGCTTGATTACTAAGGATTTTAAAAAGAAAAACCCCAACCACCCTTGTCTGTTTGCCCCTCTGCAGGGGAGCAGGAGGAAGCTTTCAATTTCCTAAGACTAAGACTATTTCCTGACTATTTCCAAAGCAGATCCAACCGCAGGGCACTCAAGAGAGCAGCAACGTTTCCACCTAGCATCAAGCCTACAGGATGTCAGGAAAATGGGATGGCAGGGTTGACTGTGGGCCATTATGTCAAGGGGCAACAGGATCAGAAACTCAGAAAAGAACAGCTTATCACTGTGGTGGAAAGCATAATCAGACATACTGTCTGAACATGAAGCAGAATGAGGTAGAATCCTGAGAGGCTAAGTTCAATCAAAGACTCACTTCAGTCCATAGGTGAACCTGTTCCGTTTTTGAACATTCCCTTTTCATCTGAGCAAAATCCTACCCTTATTTTGGAAAATTAGGCACTTTTCTAATTAGTAAATGGATTAAATAACCTGGAGGCAAAACGTTCCTATTATATTAGCATAATTTGAAACGGAGCCACTGTTTTTGCCATAAAGATTCTCAGAAATTATCTAATAAGAGTTTTGGCATTGAAGGAACTGTATAGATGCCAATTCAATCAAAAAACATATGGTCAGGGGAATTATTCTGTTGCAGCCAAAAGATGCCAAGAACTAGAAAAGTATGTTAACACAAATTAAACAGAGCTGTCATTGTTTATGTGTTAGACTATATCTTTATTTGAATTAATTATTTTGCATTTCTATAAAATCTATTCCTACCCATTGAATAGTGTGTATATGGTCGCTATTCTACCTTCTACTAACCTAGACTGCTTTAATGATAATGTCCTCTTTGGGGAGCCTAGAAAAATCCATGTTTTAGACTACAAATATCTTGACCAGCAGCCATGCTGGCAGGAGAATTCTAGGAGTTTTAGTTTTTTAAAGCAGCTCCCTCTGCCCCTAAGTTCAGTTTCTTCCTGAGCATTACTGAAAATATTAGTTCTCTGAAGAGGAACTGTAGTTGCCTCTTAGACCCTTTTCAACACTGTCACTAAAGGAGTCTGCCCAGAATTACTCATTGGAAATCCATGTCAACAAAGAAGGATAAAGCAGATGTTCACAAAATACAGTATAAACATTGACAGAATAAACCTTTCCATGTCTACTTGGTATTGGATATACATCCCCAGCTCCCTAAGCCACTCCTAATAAGACCTTTCTTCCAGACCTTCAACCATCCTGGTCGCCCTCCTCTGGACCCATCCAAGGTTCTCAACATTCTTTTTAAATGGAGGTGCACAGAACTGGGCAAAGTATTCCAGGTGGGGTTTGACCAGAGCAGAATAGAGTGGCACTATCACTTCCTTTGATCTAGACACTATGCTCATGCTGACTCATGTTCAATTTGTGGTCCACCCAGACTCCCAGACTCCCTTTCTGGGGACCCCTTTAGGAGCAGGGGATAGCATCTCACATTTCCTACTATATCATTGCCTCTGCACTCGCACAGTTTGTTCTCTGCACTCTCATTTGAAGGCATTGTTTTTATCTCTACATTTGTTTCTTTACAAAGGAATTATTAGATGCATCTTTTAATGCAATCTTAGCTCTTTTTAGAGATGTGTTTCCTTTGTCCATGTGTGATGCACTAATGTTAACCCTTAGATTACAGAAATACAGTCTATTGGGGTGTGGATATCGCTGGGCAACACGAACACATTTTTAGATGCGCACAATTTTAGGTTGGATTGGAGTGGGTGGGAAGGAGATTGATAAAGGTAGAGATTCCTACTATGCTATTTCATTCCTCGGCCAGAATGGATTCACAGCATTCACTGTGTTAATGCAGATATTAATATGAAATGGTATGGTTTATTGACTCAGCAGTTATAGCTTTAGGGTTTCCTTTCTGAAAAAGAATCTAGTGAAACCACGAGACAAGAACCTAATCGGCAATTTATTAACAGGAGCAAGAGCAATGCTATCTAAGGACTGGGATATTATATATCCGATGAGTCATGCAGATTAGTTCAAAAATTGTGAGTCACTTGAGCAAAGTGGAGTATTTCATTAATAATGAAGACCGGGTGGTACTGAAAAATTCATCAAAGGGGTGTTCCAGCTTTTTCTGTACTAGTACGATTGTCTGTTTTGCTTTTTGGCTTTACTTCCGTGCCTTTAACAGATGCTTAATGCCCCCTGCCCCTGCCCCTGCCCCTGCCCCTGCCCCCACTCCACCCCCACCCCAAAAAACCTCAGCAGACAAGGCATTTTTCCAGCAGAGGTAGGGAAAGACAATAACGCCAGGAAAAGTAGCAGGCAGTAGGGAAAGAGGAAGACTAAATATGAGATGGACTTACACAATAAAGGAGCCACAGGCCTTGCTTTGCAAGAGTGGTGCAGGCTGTTAATGAGAGAGAACATTTTGGAAGTCACTCATTCATATAGTATCGGCATAGGTTAGAGGTGACTTAATATGTAACAACTGCAGTTATTAACGGCATATGTAATTAAATGCCGACTACAGAACCATGTTTTAGGCAAACTGCCTATTTACAGTGGTTGTGCCTAGGTTGTACCAATCCTGCACTGGCTGTTTCCACAAGGCAATCATAGACAATTCTTCCATCTAAGAATCTCTAAGTGGAAAACATTGACAGCAGCTTAGAAAATACCCTGTACTCTAAATATGCTGACACTTTACTGTGCTTAGTTTTGAGCAGATATGCTATTCCTGTTTACTTCTGAGTAACCAGGCCAAGGGCTGGTTGTTGGCATGTTATTTCAAAATGCAACTGAGTGATCTAATTCTTCTAACTTATGAATGGGCATGCATTGCTGGGTGTTATTCCATACACATGTAAATTATTTATTTATTTATTTATTTATTTATTTATTTATTTATTTATTTTTATATTTATATACCACACCAATTTCCCAGAGGGAACTCTGGGCGGTTCATATAAAAAGCACAGGAAATCCGCAATATAATAATAGAAATTAAAAGGACAATAATAATAAAATAAGGAGGATAAATACCCAACAACAAGTAGAAGAGAGTTAAAAAAAAAAAACGACAAAAGTAATTGGCAAGAGGCATAAGACTAATGATAGGTACAAAACCCCCCAAAAAACAAACCCTAGCGATTACCGAAATATGAATAAAATAGATAAGTTGGCACTACGCTATCGCTCTCCTTTCCTTCGGACACCTTCCCAAGGCTTTCCAAGACTGGAATTACACTCTTGGCCTGAGAAATGTGTCCAGTTCACATCTTTAAAAGCATTGATTAATTTGAATCAAAAGCCAAACCCATTTTGGGAGCATTTGGCTGATACTCTTGGGCAGCAAGAATGTGCCCACAAACCATTTCAATATATTTTCTTACCTTCAATGATACACGATCTGTATAGCTCATAAAAATGAATGGCTCTATAAAAGGTGCCCCAGATATTTGAAGAAAACCATACATCGCCCGCCTTTTTTTGCACATTTGTCAGCATGCATTGGTCACCAGAGTGGAGGGGTTTCAGAGAAAGGAGGCTAGCCACACCAACTACTTGAATTCAAAATCAGGGCCTGAAATTGGTTGTGCGTCCAGATGTTGAGAAGCACAATCCTGCACATGATGAGTGGATGCAAGAATGGCACCCTCTGGGTCTGCCAAGAGAGCCAGCAACAATAGAGTGTTGAGTTTTGTTATGGGAGATGTGGATGCAAGTTGAGTCACATTTAATTCCAAATCTTGATGATGTAATCACGAATTTTGCAATCAATACAGATATCTTCTAGAAATGAATTATGGGGTGATTCCCAGGAAACAGACATATATTTAAAAAAACATGAATGCCTCTCCCTGCAATAGCCTGGTCTCTCTTCCACAAAGCTTACAGGCCAAGCTTTCGTGATATTTGTAATCATTTTCAGCAGTCCCCAGTATTTCTAAACAGATGCAGAAATACACATACAGTTGACTGTTGGCACAGTGTAATTCTGCCAATGTAGCTGCACCCTGTTTTGGCATGCAGGCACACCCATGTAAGATCAATCACTGAAGCCAAGAGCTTCTACTTGCATAAGGAGATACAGATGGAAAGCTTGTCATTGTACAAGCTCTGTGAACAACTGTACTCTTGGACAATCAAGTGTTTCTGCACAAAATGAACAATTAAGGGATTCTGTCCATAACGTCTTGTGTTCTTGTTTCCTATACTGTATTATTATTTTTCCAGATCTTCTTCAATTACTTACATGATTATGTCTGGCCTTCAGCACATCTCTTTTCTTTACTTCTCTGCCTCATCCACTTTCTTATCTTTTCTGTTCCTCCGCTCTGAGAGGTGATGGGCAAGTTGGTAAAGCAACATATGAAACCTTATACTTTTTGCACTGCCTCTCCCTGCTGTCCTGCTTCTGGTCACTAAAAGACAGCTGAAACATAAGGTCTTGTGTTTTGCTGCTGTCAGGTCAGAGCAAACATGACACCTAGTATTATGTTGACCTTGGGTCTTCTTTTACAGAGGAAAATTTTCTGTTTGAAGACAGACCAATTTTTTTTAATGCTGTCCTCTGAATGACTGGCTAGTCCACATCTGATTTAAAAATAAAAAGAAACACAGAGAAGAGAGATCAAGGAATTTTTAATTTGTCACTTCATCAGTGAGATGTACTGTAATCTGGGAGAAGATTATTTTCAAAATCTAGTTTTGCATGTGTACATATAAATTAGTATATGCAGTTTCATGCGAATCTCTGTCTTTTTCCTCTCTCTTTTTGATGGTTGATGTCCTCTTTTTTGTCATTAAGTAGCATGGTCTCCATTCCTAATAAACTAATGTGAAAAGCAAGATTATATATGTAAAAATATAGGCTTAAGGGAAGGACTTCTGTACTTTCCAGTTGTAGAGTCTGCTGACAGTTGGGAAGGATTAAGGACAAATAGGGTGTTTTTCTCCAGGAATAAAGTAAGCAAATTCACAGTAGACTGACTGATGAGAGGCTTGAATGCAGTTACAATAGTTGGGACCCCTTTGGGTGTCGAATGACCATTTCACAGGGGTCGCCATGAGCCAGTGAAGAAAAAGGCACAAACGGTTTGGGTCCGGAGGAGGGGGGGGGAGGAAGGGAAGAAAGAGTGAGTTACTGCTTGATAGGTTGGAGGGGATGTCAGTCAATGGCACTGGAGGCTGCGATTGGCTGAGGGTGCCTGTAGAGGGAAGTTCTCTATGGCACCTGTGGCAGTGGTCTGCCAAAGAGGGCTTGTGGCCTCTTCCAAGCAGAGCAAGGGGTCACCACAACATGAGGGACTGTATTAAAGGGCTGCAGCATTAGGAAGGTTGGGAACCACTGAGTTAGAACTAACAGTGCCCTCAAGTCATTTCCACCTAGTAAAAAAAAAGAGGATGTGAGAAACTCTGCAGTAAAAATGAATTACTTCTCCCTCTACTGCAGGGATGGTACCGCCCCTAGCCTCCAGGCCACATTCAGCCCCTACACCATTTTTACACCCTACCCAGTCTACAGGGTACACAGTCAACATTCATGCTATGTTTGTAAAGAAATGTCAGTGCAAAAGCTTAAGGGAACAGATTTCCAATCCTTAATCTGTTTATTTTGAAGCTTCCACAAAAAAGCATGGTCCTTATTTGCAAAGCTTCACTATGTAAGGCAAATGCATGTATTATTCAATTAATTAATTTGTTTAAGATATTTTTACCATGCCTTTCTCCCTGGAAATGACCCAAGGTGGCTTACTACACTGAAGGACAATATATATAATTGGAAACAATGAGTATACAATAGTTGTTTGCTTGCTTGCTTATTTATTTATTTATTTATTTATTTATTTATTTATTTATTTATTTATTTATTTATTT
>JAHTLZ010000129.1:86055378-86080419 GCA_023846285.1 Phrynocephalus versicolor | reverse complement strand
AATAAATAAATAAATAAATAAATAAATAAATAAATAAATAAATAAATAAATAAATAAATAAATAAATAAGTGCTTTTTGGTATACGATATTAACTTCCAACTCTAAAAATGTAAGGCACTGGAAGTTGAAGTATCATCTGTGTCAAAGATACAATAGCTGTCTTCTATCGGGAGATATGCCACAAGCCATTCTGTCTCCATATTTTACAGGACATTTAGCCAATGCAAGCACAGACCTGATGAAACTAGACCATGAAGAGGAGCCACAGCTAACAGAGCCATACCTTTCCAAACAGAAGAAGCTCATGGTAAGGCACTCACAAGCAGCACAATAGAGTGGACTGTGTCTCAAAGTCTTTTAAAATTGGCTTCCAGGCATTCTCACACTATCCATCGGAAGCTCAGCAGCCTCTGGCCTGCAGATGCTATTTTCATATGTGGCCCAAAACATCACAAGGAGAAGGAAGTGAATGTCAATCATTCTACATCTATTTGTCTTCATTTTGTTTAGTGTAACGCCCTCCTAAAAGATTACTAAACCTGCCAATTCCACCCACTGCTGGTAAAACCCAACACAGAAACAAATGTAGCAGACATTTTGTATTTGTTACAAAGTCCAATAGGAAGCATGCATTTTCTGTGCTGTTCATCTCATTGGACCACAGATTTTTTTGGTTAATCAAATTCCGTAATCAAGACATGTAATTTTGGCCAGTTTGGTTGTTCTTTTCATTCTTAGCCATCATCAGTCTAACATTTTTGGTAGTACCTTCAGCATTCAGGTACTACCTGTGCATGTAATTCTAGTTGCGATTTTAGTGGGGATAATACAGGGCCATAGGAGGCCTGTAGGAGGCCCTGCCCAACCCAAAGAGCTGCTACCTGTTATATGGTGAAGTGTTCATGGTGAAGAGGGAATACAGTATAGGTCTTAGAAAACATGGGGATTCTTCCTTCACCCCATTCACCCTTCTAATAAGGAAGATATGCAAGGTGAGAGGTGGATGGATAGAGTTACAGTTTTATCTCCAATCACTGGTTTGACATAAGATAGTGATCCCTTGTATTCTCATAGGCTTTCACGGCTGGGATCTGATAGTTGTGAATTTTTCAGGCTGTTTGGCCATGTTCTGGAAGGTTGTTTTTTTCCTGACGTTTTGCCAGACTCTGTGGCTGGCATCTTCAGAGGGCAAGCTGCTCAGGGAACTAGGAGGGCACAGAGAGAACTCCTTATCCCATTGGATAGGATTTTTTTTTTTTTGGAAAGGCAGCAGGGTACACTCAGGTGGTGTTTCATGAGCCAAGTCAAACCCAACCTCAGAACACAGCTGGTTTTTCAAAAGCCAGCTCCCAACCAAGATGCTCAACCAGCTCTCAAAGCACTCCCTGAATATAACCATTTGTGTTTCCTGCTTGCCTTTTCAATGCTGTTGGAAGCTAATGAAGGAGAAAGATTCATTCAGCTGACATTTTGGGATAATGCCAGGGAGTCAGCTGGTGATATGACTAGGAAACCAGTGACATCAAGAATGCAGCCATATCCCCTGAAGCCTTCTTTCCCACAAAGGGCTGATGTGGAACACAAGGAATGATCTTTTCTTCCTGCCTTACAATAGTCTTATCAGGTAGCTCTGTGTTATATTTCATGTTGCAACTGAGGGGACTGAAATTGAGGGACAGCAGGCTCCCCAGTAAATTCATACCAGAGGCATGATTTGAACCAACAGGGACTGATTAGTAGCTCAGTCTTTTACTGACAGTAATATAGTGGTACTCTTTTGTTCTTGTATCTAGGCCAAAATCCTGGAGCATGACAATGTGAACTACTTGAAGAAAATATTGGGTGATCTGGCAATGGTACTGGATCAGATTGAAGCTGAATTGGAGAAGAGAAAAATTGAATATCAAGGTATGTGGAAATAATTTCCTAGATATGCTAAAGGAGATCATGGGAGCTTATGCAGAGGTTTGTTTTTGGCAGTCAGTCATCTTTTTAAAAAAGGAAGTTCCCTGTTATCTGAGAGTTTGTTCACTTCCCTTGGTTCCATAATACTGGTTCACCCTCCTGATGTCCATACCATATAGGGCTGAAACTAATGTCAAAGTAGGACAAAAATCATTGCTTTCCAGTTATTTCACAGCATTGCCTTATGGTGCTGTACAGTATTTTTGCTGTTATTTGTTCTGATTTGTTCCAATGCAAGCTATGCTCATGTAAACCCAGTTACAGTATGTCCTGATCTTTGCACCTAGTGGGTGGATGCCATTTGATGGCTTTTCCTTATGGGAGTTTTTCTGTTAGGTGATCTCCACCCCCTCCACCCTATAGGAAGGTAAAACAAGGAGCCAAAGGGGCAGAGAGTAACACAGGAAGGGAGAAGGTGTGGAAGATAAATAAAAGAGAAGGCAGCCCATGTTGGTAAAAAAGAAAAACAGGGATTGATTCCATATGTGTGTATTCAGATGGTACTGGGACAGCCCAGTGCATCTCAGTCTCTCCAGCAACAAATATCCTGCCCCCATGTGTGAACACAAATACTGAGATGATCTACAAAAATACCAGAACAACCCCAGAATGATTGGGGACACCACCATTCTGTGGACTGATTCTTTAAGTTAGGTAGGATACAAGGCTTTTCAGGTTCTCTCTCAGATTGAATAGATGTACCTTAAATGCCATAAGGCACTAAAAGCCCAAACAGTTCCATCCAACCACCAGATCCTGGCCATAAAAGCCTTTGAGAATGCAACCAACAGTTCCATCCTGTTTCTCCACTGCTTCTCTCACCCAGTCTTTTCCCCTGCCCACTATATTACATTAAAATAAAAGTCCTCCACAGACTGCACTGAAGATGATCTGTAACCTTACTTGTTAGCACAGGATGTCCAGCACAATTGTTTGTCCGATGTAATTATTTTCATGTGCAACATAATTTTAATTTTATTTTCAAATATTTATTGCTAACTGGGGGATGGGGATAGTTTTATTCTGGGAGGAGGCACTTTGCTTTTCTTAGTTTTTTTATATTTGGAATGTGGATGTGTTCATTTGGTGAGCACCACTTGGGAAGGTGAATTGGACCCCTGTCTTATGGACACCTTTAATCTCGCCAGTAGAGATCGGCACGACCAGAAAAAATTATGTTTCGAGTTGTCGTTTGTCGGGACGGGCCCGTTTCGGGTTGTTTCCGTTTGTCGTGAAATTTTTCAAAACATTGTCATTTCCATTTGTCGTCTGTCGTTTGTACAGTGGTTTAGGGGGAGGGGTGGGCCCTGGGAGGCACCTCTGTGGGTGCCTCTGAGTTGACCCAGAAGGGAAGGGAAACGTAACGCGTAGCCGCCGCGTACCAATTATGTTGGGTTGTTAGTGTGACAGGAAGCCTCGTCGGCACTTCGCTGTCTCACTAAGAACATTATGTTATCCATATTAGCCAGGGTTGGGGGTTAGTGTGTCAGAGGCACGTCGTCGGCGCTTCTCTGACTCACTAAGAAGGAAAGCATACTGGCATACTGGCGTACAGGTTACGCTTAGGGAGGGAGTGGGTCTGGAGTTGGAGGCACCTTTCGATGCACCACTCTGACCCACTAAGAAGGGAAGTGTACTTGCATACGAATCTGGCTTAGGGTTGGGGTTAGGGTAAGGGCTAGGCTTAGGGTAACGGTTAAGGTTAGGGTGGGTTAGTGGGCTGCATCTCTGGGTGCCTCTGACCCACTAAGAAGACAGTGTACTGGCGTATGGGTTAGGGTTAGGCTTAGGGTTAGGGTTAGGGTTGGTGGGCTTTTTATGCCCTCTCTGGCACATCCAGAAGTCTCAGCAAAACCTGGCCATGCGATTGGTGGAATGGCTCCAAAAATTTGCATGGTCCCATCCCGTGGCCAGCCCATCATTGCGCGTGCGCAGGTGTAAAAAAATAAAAATAAAAATAAAATAAAATAAAATCAATGGAGACGTTTTGTTGCAAGAAAAACCCACTGCTGCTACTATAAAAATTCAGGCATTTAAAATACCTAATTTTCAAATGTTTCTGTGGTGCTTTGGTGGGTTTTTGGACCACGATTTAAAAAATATATATTGTGGTCGCCATTTTGGATTCCTCCCCACCACCATATGGCAAATGGAGACGACGAGGATGCCCCCCCCCCAAGCTGGTACCAGCAGCCCAGGACAGAAGAGGGGGGGAAGGCCGGGGGACCCCCCCCCAGAAACCACCCCTCTCTGGTAGGTGCCCTCACTGAGGCAGGCATATTTCCGCCTGCTTTTATGGCTGGGAATCGGTTTTTTTTTTTATTTTTAAAACTTTTTTCCTGTGCTGCTTGGCATCGCGCGATTGCCGCGATGCCATGAACGACAACAACAAATCAGACCCAATTTATCTTTATCGGGTCGGGTTCGAGCTGGAGCGGAGTAATTGTCATTACCGTTCCTCGTTACGTAACGGAAACGACGAATGGAAACGGAAACGAGGATTTCACCGAGTCGTGCCCATGTCTACTCGCCAGCAGAATTGACCTGCTCTAACAGGTCCATTTGTATTGCCCAAGAGTGGCTGTGGTGAAGCTAAGTAGACCAACAAGCTTCTGCTGATGCTCACTTGTAGGCGCTTGACAACAGCTGGTGGAGGATGGGAAGGCAGCACGGAAATAATAATTTTGTGCCACGTAATGACTCTGCTTATGATGACCCCCCTCCCCAGGTTTTATAAAGTACTAATAGGTGGTTTCCCATTCCTTCCTTCTTTCTGCTGGTGCAACTTGTCACATAGTTGGTAGGACAAGTAACTTTATCAGCCATACTCTGTATACTCTCCTGAGAAATGCACTGGAGGATCCAACTTACTGAGGCTCTCTCATGCACTCCGCTACTCCAGTTCTCAGAGACAGCACTGCACAGACCTGAAAATCAGCTGCTCAAATATCATAGCCTGCCCATGTGTATTCTATATGCCCACCATCAAAGTTTATTACTAGAATGCATGTTTGGTGCAAGATAGCACAATGGAGACCATATGAGTGAGGCAGCACTACAACCAACAGTGCCACTGGCCACCCCTCCACTAGATAGGACAGCAGTGTCATGATGAGCATCTAAGGAATGGCCTGGCAGCGGTGCTGAGCAAATCTTGCAATCAGTACCTCCAGACCTCCTCACGTCACTGGATTAATGAGTGCCAGCATGGTGTAGTAGAGTTATGAGACTGGAACTTTGCAGATTCCAAGGTCAAATGCCCGGGGAGCTATGCTCTCTCTTGACTGGCCTGCCTCATAGGGTTATTGTGACGATAAAGGGAGGTGGAAGAGAGCCATGGAAAACTTCTTGAACTTAATGGAGGAACGGTAGGCCATAAATACAGCCAACAAATTATTCCAATTATTTATTGGTATTATTTAAAAAATAAAGCTAAATTTTATTTAGATATCCAAAAATGACATAGGGAAACCAAGCCTGGTAATTTATTTTTGAATAATAAATTATGTCTGTGGTCTCCGGGCATCTTTTACATATGCAGCTTGGGTAGTCTAGTGAAAGGTGAGATTCCTATCCATAAAATATGTCTTTCAAAAATAAATTGCACACATACACACACACCAACTTGCTGATGGAACACAGAACTGATGCCATGCCCACCTTAAGGGCATTATCCCGTCTCTGATACCCAAGATGGCCTTGTACATTCAGGTCTAAGCAGCCAGGCAGAGATACATTACATTACCAGAACAGAGTCATCAAAGACACTCAAATAAATAGGGAAAGAGGAGAGAAGCAGGGATTTAAGCCAGACACGTAGGGGTGTGTGTTTCATGTGCACCTAAAGCATGCCTTGTAAAATCAAGAAAATAATCTAAGGGTTAGTTGGAACTGGGAGAAGATTTGAAAATGACTTGACTCTTAACTTCCAGATCCCAGTCAAGTGCTCTAACAATCATAGGGCTTACCGAGCTGGGTGTAATTTTCCTTTTATTTTTATAAGCTTCTTAACTTTTTCTCCTTGACATTTTTCTTTCTTTCGGAAAGCCTTCCACAGCTGCCTTTCTACCTACTCCCTGGGAACAGATACAATAGTACTGGCCTTTGAAAATGTGGAAATATATATTATTCAAACAAATCACTGTTCCTGCAGTAGAAATCTCTCCTTGTAGGAGTGACATTTTGAATGAATTTTCCAGACAAGATGGTGGCTATTCGAGATTAACCCTCCTCAGTGCAGACGTGACAAGATAGATAGATAGATAGATAGATAGATAGATAGATAGATAGATAGATAGATAGATAGATAGATAGATAGATAGATAGATAGATAGATATCCAGTTATTGTGAATGCAATATGCTGCAATATAGGCAAAATAGGGAATGCTTGTATCATGGTTTTGTAAACTATATTTTAGACACCACAGAGAATACACACAATATATGCAAAGGGAAATAGGTACAATACTTGGATTCTCCGTTATGGAGACATAGGTTGCATTACAACTGGCACCATCCCTATAGTTATAGACAGCATTGCACAAAGCATAATTATACCAAAGCAGAGAAGGTATGCGGTATTACTACAGAGAACTTCAGCTTTCTTTTAAAAATTTTACATTTTAGACACTGCACTTTTAATGCTGATTGGAAAGTGTGTGTCCAAAATTTGGCGATGGTCAATTAGAAACCAAACTAAGGGTCTGCTGCTTTGGCGGAATGGAGGGGGTAAGGTTTCAGTGCTCCACCAAGCTGCTTATCAGGAAGTATGTGAGAAGAAACCATTCATTACTTACTTCTGTGTATGTATCAGCCATTTGTACTCTGTGCTCATCTATTTAAGTTATCAATGATAATAACCAGCAAGGCAAAACACACGGGAGCAATTACATTAACACATAATGTAGATTTTGTTCTCCTGCTTGGCTGTGAAGTTCATGAGATGACCTTAGTCCAGCTGCTTTCTTCCTTTTTGAGCATTGTAAATACAATACGTGAACAGCTACTAAATAATAAAGATTAATAAAGTGAAAGAAAATGACTGCTGACAATTATGATAAAGACCTCAGTATCTTTCATTTTACTGGAAAGGGGGATTTCAGGAATAAACATACAACAAGGAAGCAGTATTTGATATTCAGCCAGGCTGAGAGAATAGCTTTTTTATGGCTCTGGAGAAATGGCCTGCAGTCCACCAAAATATATGCCACTGAAGTCTGCTAGTCTTTAAGATACCATTATGTCTGCTGCAATGGACTATCCATCCATCTTCTCCTCTGGAAATAGCCCTAACCTTGCACTGAGGAGGCTGGGGTCTTGGACCACATGCCAAGAAGGAGCAAAATTACACAGTGACTTGAATCCCATTGCACAAGTTGAGTGTGTGTGTGATGAAATATTTCCTATTCCCACCCCTTCCAGGTTCTGGCGTCCCTAAGAATCTTTTTCTCTCCTGAGGAAGTCTTTGAGAGCAGCAGAACAGAGTGGAGGGTACTTTTAATGCCCTCAGATCATCACAGCTGTGAGATCAAAGAACAGTCTGGAACAGCAGTCCCCACCCTTTTTCTTGCCAGGGACCAGTATCATGGTTGTGTGTGCATGCGCACAAGAAATGAGCCCATTGCTGCAATGACCCTTTGCATGCAAGAGGCTTGTGCACACATGTACACCCTCCACTGCTTCTGTCGTGACAGTTTTTGTTTTAGTTGCAACAGGGGTATGAGGGAGAAAAACCTCGTGTGGAGGGAAGAGAAACACGCATGCCCACTTGGGTGCATGCCTCCAAAGGAACCCTGTTGGCTGCTGAAGCACTGGTGCAGCCCAGTTAATAATAGGCTGTAGCCTGGTACTGGTCCATCCCCCAGGGGCTGGGTTTAGAAGCTGCATGGAGATGTTGGTCTCCTCTTTTCTTGTGCTAGATTTGGCAACAGTTGGATTCAGTGGTACAAAATTAGCAAGACCGATACATTCAAAATCCGGGCTGTAGTTGGTTCAGCTACTATTGAAAGATAGCTTTTAAATTGTATATGTACAGTATTTATATAGTACAGTATATCTTTAACTGTCTTTTATAGTTTTTTGGTTTGAACTTTAAGTTGGCGTCTGTGTTGTGTGGGTTTTATATAGATAACTATCTTTGATAGTTGCACAATTGTGCTGCCTAGATGCCCTAAGCACATCCGATCTCGTCTGATTTCAGAAGCTAAGCAGGGTCGGCCCTGGTTAGTACTTGGATGGAAGACCACCAGGGAATACCAGGTGCTCTAGGCACCTGGAGTAGGAACTGGCAAACTACTCCAGTATTCCTGCCAAGAAAACTCCATGGACATGGGATCACGAAGAGTCGGTCACGACTGTAACGACACAACACACACACACACACAGACATGAAATCAACATGACATAGAAGCCAAATAGGGGTTCAGATTTGAGTTTCAATCACTTTCCAAACTTGATGAAATATTTATATCTGAAATATTGGGGATGTTGAATATTTTGTATATTTGACATTGTATATCATGCAAAGGTATGTTTTAAATTGTATATACCCTATGTCATTTACATGTATATTTGTAATTTCATTGTGGATTTTTATGGCTTTATCTTCCAGGACAAAAATGTGAACTCTGGCTTTGTGGGTGTGTATTTACCTTGGCTGACATCTTGCTGGGGGCGACATTGCACCGCCTCAAGTTTCTAGGACTCTCTAAGAAATTCTGGGAAGATGGCAGCAGACCCAACCTACAGAACTTCTTTGAAAGGATACAAAAACGTTTTGCCTTCAGGAAAGTTTTGGGAGACATACACACCACCCTTCTCTCTGCAGTGGTACCCAATGCCTTCAGGCTGGTCAAACGGAAACCTCCATCTTTCTTCGGAGCTTCCTTCCTTATGGGATCTCTAGGGGGGATGGGCTATTTTGCTTATTGGTATCTAAAGAAAAAATACATCTAACGCTGGCTGTTCTGGTATTTTGTTTGGTGTCTCTGTGCTGTGTGAACCCATGAGGAATTTTCAGTAATTGTAATGAAATTTGAAGCCAATATGAATAACTATGCTGTTAATGTAACATTCCATAGTCTAGAAGTAGAAAACTTATACTGCAAGGAAGCAAGTCAACAAAAATATTCAACTTGTATAATGCCTTTTTTTAGGTTTAAGTATTGTAAAACTATAAGCAGTGGATGTGTGTGATGCTTTACACAACCACTGTGGAGCAAAACTGCCCTCTAGCACAAGCAAGTCCCATTTGAAAAGCTAGGATAACTCCAGTGACACAAAATGGAAACATGGGGTTTCCTTCTGTACTTTTTCATAGTTTTTTGAATGTCTGTTGGCCACATAGCACATTTTTTCACAGGTGCAAATAGCAGAGACCTTTCTTTCCTAGGAGGTGTTGTAGTGTTGTGGTAAGATGGAAGCTTTAAAAAAATGAAAATAGAATGGACACTGTCAATTAGACCACAGTAGTTTGTGACGTTCTAGCTGAAGGTGGAAACAAGTTATTTGTTGGTGTGTGTCTCTCTCTTTGTATCAACATTTCCATTGGATCCTGTATTTTTATTGACCTGCGCTTAGAATGTATCCACTTTCTACTTCAATTTTTTAATTTTTTAATTGTATCTGACAGCCAACGGCCGATGGTTTTTTTCTGATTGTAACCCTTGATTTTGCAGGTGAATTTCTGTCTTAACAAGGAGTCTGCCTCAAGCTGCTTTCATGAATTTGCCAAGCATCCTTCACCACGGGAGCCTTTCTGGACTCATAACATAACTGTTTTCACGAGTTTCAAGCCATTTCTAAAGGATTACTTTTTGGTTTTGCTTTTGGTCTTTATTTCTTGAGGAGATTTTACCAACCATTTTCTGTTATGTATTTTTCTTAGAAACACTTTGCACAGAAAAAAAAAATCACATTTCTCACTTTCTTGTGCCTTTTGCATGTTCAAAGAGTAATGAGCATCACTGCTACTCATGCTTTTAAAAAGCCTCCGAGAATCTGAATAAACCATATGGGAGGAGTAATGGCTTTACATTTCTAAATGTGTTAAGCCTCAGTTGACTCATTTTCAAAAGTAACTTATGCACCATACATGTGTGGTTGTCCATTTTAACAGAGTCTACTATTGGATTGGTCTATGATCTAATTTTAGCCACAGCTCTGTTCCTTTTCAGACAAAGGTCTTGTCCTATAACTGCTCTGCTTCATTCATAGAATTGTACTCAGTGGTGGTAGGGCTTCAGATGCCATAACTGTCTCCACTTTCTGATCTTCCCATTTCAAGGTTCTTCCGTCTAGTTTCTCTTCCTAAAGAATCTGTTAAGGAAGAAAAGATGGTACTGTGTCTTTGGATTAGTAGCATTAGGACCCTGAATTATAAGATGAGAAATAACAGCGAATACTGGGATGCCTCTCAGTATGTGCCATTTCCTTGTGTGTGTGTTGTGTCGTTACAGTCGTGACTGACTCTTTGTGACCCCATGACCATGGAGTTTTCTTGGCAGGAATACTGGAGTGGTTTGCCAGTTCCTACTCCAGGGCCATTTCCTTAGTACCACATTAATCATAGCTTGCCATCCGATGTTTGATAGGAAGGTCTGGGACTTCTAGGTCAAGGATATGATTCTGAGGCAGGATAAAGCTTGTCATCCTAGAAAGTAGTCATTATAAAGAGGACGGAAGAGGTAAATATGAAATCCTGGATTTAAAAATTAGATCTTGACCTTGACTATCTGGGAGGGGCATTTGACTTTGCATGCATTAATTGTTCATCAGTCTTAGAGTTGGTACGGTATTTGTTTTGTTAAAAAGTGTTTTCCCTGTCATCTCCTTGACTGCAGTCTTAAAATAGAAGAGGCAGGCAGTTGGCAATCTTCTGTCATGGTATGTTCCCTTGCGTGAGGCTCTTTCAGGGAGCAGTCAGTTGCCTCATGGGACCTCAAGGCATCGTCATACTACTAGCTGAAATTAGATGGTGATTATGAGTCACCATCTTCTTCATCACCTCTGAGAACATTTAAAGTATGATTTCTAAGTGGGTTGAATGCAGCATTCTTTGTCTCAATATCATACAGAAAACTGTATTTCTTGCCATTGCCACCCATTTGGAGCCTAAGTTGTGAGTTGCTGTGTGCAATTTTTTTTACATGGGGTTTAATCAAACACATATTCAGTGGCCCAGTTATAAGAACTTGATTTAAAGGGCCTTTGGAGTGTGTATTGTCTAGATCAGTGATTCTCAACCTGTGGGTCCCCAGATGCTCCTGGGCTGCAACTCCCAGGTATCCTGACCAGCTCGGCTAGTGATGAAGACTTCTGGGAGCTGCAGTCCAGGAACATCTGGGGACCCACAGGTTGAGAACCACTGGTCTAGATAGCTATGGGTTTTAGTACCTGGCTGCAAAGCCAAAGGTTGAGAGTTTGATTCCCCAGTGGGGCTTCTATGAACCAGCCTGTGTGACCTTGGGCAAGTTGCATATGCGCAGTCCTGGGCATCTCCAGAAGGAAATGGTAAATCATTTCTGAGAATTCTCTACCTGGAAAGCACTGAAAAAGGTTTCTATAAATCAGAACTCACTTGTTAGTAGATTATTATTATAACTGACTCTGGCAAATTTTCCCAGTCTGTCCCCCTAATGCCCATCTTTTCATTGCTTGAACAACAGCAAACAGGTGAACTGATCATCCAGAACAGGACTGGATAACCTGTAGTCCTTCAAATGTTAACAAATTATTGGTCCCATCATGCTTCATGGAAGCCCAAACTGGCTTGGGCTGACAGGAATACCAGTCTAACTACATCTGGAGGAGTCTACAAGAAGGAATGAAGAACATGACAAGTTGTCCTTGAAGTATTTTATGATTATTTTTTGCTTGCTTTAGATTTTGGCTTCCAGGGTATATTTTCAGCTAGCCCTTACACAGGCTCCACCACCAGATATTTAAAGCAGTATTACTTGAATTGTTGTGAGAGTGCATAGAATTATTTAGCTGATGAATAGCTTAATGGTTTACATTATCTAGCTACAGAGCCAGAGATTGGGAGTTCACCGTGGCTCTTGGGAGTAAAGCCAGACTGTGTGGCCTTGGGCAACCTGTATGGTCCTTGAACACCCCCAGGGAAAGGGAACAGTAAACTACTACTGAGTATTGTCTCCGTAAAAAAGAGTCTCCGTAAGTCAAAAATTGACCTGATGGACCTTGATTATGTTTTAACAGTTGTGGTTGCTTGGCTCCCTAATAAACATTTACTGCATTCACAGCCTTGGAAAACTGCCAACTTCAATGAAATACTGTTTGCAAAATTTGAAGGGCACTGGATTAGCTCACTTGCTGTACATTTGCTGTAGTGATTAGAGCAGGGAAGGACATAACATTTGGGGGCACTACATCATCCACATGCTTGTTTGTTTTCATCTCTTTCTCTCCCAAGGAGAGCTGATCATCTTGCCCCTACCAAGTTCTATAGATCACGCAACCTTATTTAAAACAATTTCCCACCCAATCTTTGTTCTTTGGTGAGGTCCATGGAGCTGATGTATGATGAGATAGTTGAGAGCAGCTGAGAACGTGAAATCTTGTTCTTGATGAAGATGAGCAGTGATCGTGCCAGAAATACATATCTCCCTCCCCTGCAGGTCCTTTGGTTCCCATGGGATACATTCATTGTATGAAAGCCACTAGCAGCCATGGGTCACTCGTCTTTAATTTCCTAAAATTGCTGCCAGTAGTAAAATTGTACCCGCAGTGGCAATTTTTGGATTAAAAAGCCTTCCCTGTGATTAAAGTGGAAATTAAAATACTAACCATGTGTCAAGAACTCAATTTAGACTTTAGGTGACCCTTTTCAGGGTTTCCTAGATAGAGAATACTCAGCAGTGGTGGACTCTTCCGTTCTTCTGGGCTGACATGGGACTGTGTGCAGCTTACCCAAGGCTTCACAGGCTGACTGTATTTCACAGGAGGCACAGTGATCAACTGAACTCCCAGTCTCCGGGTCTGCAGTCAGATACCTAAACCACCAAGTAATCTAGAATAGAATTTCAGCCACTGTGTCCAATGGGATTTAGTCCCAGGTAAGTGGGAATGTGTGCTCATTTGGAAGTAAATCTCAGTGAATTCAGCAATACAGAATGGACATTAGGTCTGTCATATTACTGTTCATGAATGAAGGACGTATGAAACAAGTTCAGCCGGTTTATGAATCAGATTGTACATCATTGCCCAGTAATGCTCCCAGGGGCATAAGATCCTAAAGCTGAGCTAGGAATTGTGGCCAAATTTGTCTGCGGCTATTACTTGTTAATCTAACTTTCATAATTTGTCAATCTTACATTCATAATTCACAAATTTTATACAAGACCCCCATTTGTCTATTAGAAGCCTGAACAACTGCAATAGATTCATTAATAGATCCATTCAATCAATGGGAAATTATTAAATCTCTTGCATAAATTCAACTGAATCAGTGGACCTATTTTCATTTGGATTGAATTTAGTCCAGGGCAAAGTGTGGACTTCAAATGTTATCACATTCCATCTCCCAACACTCTTCACCATTGTAGTTCAACAACATCTGCAGGACTGGACTTTGCTCATCCCTGATTCAGAGGCAAGATGCATAATTCTTATACATTTTTTCATAATGCCATTTTTATTTAAGTAAATGCAAGACTAGCCATGCTCTTCAATTAGCCTAGTGACCAAGCGACAATCATGTGCTACAGCAGTGACTGGAATGTAAGAAAGGCTTAAAAGGTTTCCTTCTATACACCCAAGTTGTTAATAACCTTTGAACAGACTCAGAATAAGAAGCAACAGGTGTTTCTTTGCAAAGGTCAAGAAGTCAAGAGTGACAAAAACAAACTACTGTATGTGGATAAGTATCACACAGATTTTAATGTACATTATACATAAATAGTGGTAACTACACAACTTGAATGTTGACAATGAAGAAATTGCAATAGCCCAAATTTTTGTCTACTTTGGTTCAATCCAAATGGAGACAGCAGTCACGACGAAATCACAAGACAGATTCGAAGAGTAGCAATGACAGAATTAGAAAAGATAATCAGGTGTATGTGTCACTGGAGACCCAGGCTGTCCATACTCTTGTGTTTCCGATCACTATATATGGGTGTGAAAGCTGAACAGTAAAGGAAGCTGACAGGAAAAAATTTTTTTAAAAAAATTACAATGTGCTGATAGAGTGCTCTGTGGATATATATCCAGGACTAAGAGAAAGGTGAAGAAGTAGGTCCTAGATCAAATTAAGCCCGGAATTTCTCCAGAGGCAAACATCTTTTTGGAACTGAAGCTGTCCTACTTTGAGCACATCATCAGGAGGCAGGGTTATCTGGGAAAGACAATAATGCTAGGAAAGTTTGAAGGCAGCAGGGGGGAAAACCCAACTATGTGATGGAGTGACTTCCTAAAGAAAGCCATAATCTTGAGTTTACAAGGGTCGGGCAAGGCTGTTGAGGACAGGACATCTTGATTATTTGTCCATAGAGTCACCATGACTTGGAGGTGACATAGGGGCACATAACAAAGGAGAAATCAAGGCGAGTGAGGAACGCGTTGTACATGTTTCAGCTCAGTTTAAAAGAAAATTTGGAACATTGCTTTTAAATAGAATTTAGGTGGTAAAGGGCGTCATAGTGTTATATTTACAAAATCACACTTTATCTGTGCAGTGTAGAATACGATGCTGCTGCCTTGAAATGTGCTACCCGGACCTGGGAAATGTTTCCTTTCCAGATTCACTGCACTCCACTGGCAGAAAAATGTGATTCTGCCTATGTAAACCCAGTTATTCTTCTATTTTTGGCATGGCTAGAACTGGCAGGCATATACATGTGTGGATCATATATGTATGTATATGACAATGCACCACCTTGACTGTTAATACCAAATATTCTTCTGCCACAGAACTAGGATCTGTTCTTGCAATAACCCCATGCCCCATGTAGTCCTTGAAGCTACAAGAATCAGCTTGTGATCCAGCAGGTGATTGAGAAACATTTTTCTATATGTGGTGAGAGAAGAGGAAGTGGCTGTGAGAAAGGGAGAGAGAAGAGGTTCAAAACAAAACCCTTGGGAGAGAACCTGCAAAAACCTGACTCTACAAGGGGAGGGGAGGGGGATGAGTTCCCCCTTCAAAGAGTCAAGCATAAATACAAACCATTCCTGTTTTAATACCTCTTCCTTAGGATATCTTAAGCAGGCCTCCAGGTAATTCGAGGAAGGGGCAGGAAGCAGCAAGGGGAGAGATAGGGAAAATAAGTAACGAGACCAATAAATAAACTGTGTGTGTTCCAGCTGAGAAAAAAGGTTTTGAATACCCACTTATAATGTTCTTGTTTTGCAAGTACACTCAAATTTATTAAATACTACTGTTACTAAGCATACTCCATCTCCAGTAGCAGATTTGGATATGGAAGGCAGTGACGGGGGAGATCTGGGAATGGCCAGTGGCATGCACAATAAGTTGCTTTATATTCAGATGAAAGTCCAAAATCTGTATTAGAAGGATCTAATATGTACTAATGTTTATGAAGATTTCCAGATTCAGAAAGATCATGCACTTGTTACTGAAAGAAGAAAACAACAGTAACTCTATGGCATGTCCTGGAGCAATCATTTTGGCAAGACCAAAGTTCAGGCTGTGTGTCCCTGTGCTTTACTCAGAGGGAATTTTTACTAAAAATGGGAAATATTTTTATCAAATGTGTCTGAGATTAAGGCATTAACATGGCACAATCAGTAATACTGTAATGCATAAGCAGACTGCCAGGGAGATGGCCTTGCTGTTAATGAATTTCATTGTTCAATTATGGAGAACAAAAAAAATAAAAAATAAAAAAAATAAAAAAACCCAAAGAGACCAAAATGATGCAAGTATCAAAACAGGAAACAGTATCACATGAGGGAAAGAAGAGAAAATTTTAAAATGAATTTTCAAATACCAGCATTATTATATCGTATCGAGGCAAACTCAGCCACCAGTTCTACAATATTGTATTTAATACATCCTGCCAATACAGCATGCATGTGAAACTCAAAAAATGAGAAAATCGTGCAAATGTTCATTTATTTCAGTAAGTCAACTCAAAAGGTGAAATTAATATATGAGATACTGTAGATTCATTACATGCTAAGCGAGATATGTTGTGCCTTATTTTGGTATAATTATGATGATTATGGCATACAGCTTATGACAGCAAGGCCATCTCCCTGGCAGTCTGCTTATGCATTACAATATTACTGATTGTTCTCTGTTATCGCATATACTGTATTAGTTTCATCTTTTGAGTTGACTTGCTGAAATAAATGAACATTTGCATGATATTCCAATTTTTTGAGATTCACCTATATGTATAGGTCTATTCAAAGACTTAGAATGCACTTATAAAAATATATGAATATAAATAAAAGAGAAGGATTTCAGTTCATGCTGTTCTTCTTTAATTTAGCCTTCTTTAATTATAGCACAGCCAACGTTCCCATATGAGCTCTATGGTTATTCCCATTCTCTTTCATGGGTAAGGATGGTCTAAATTGCTTTCAACCATGAAAAGGTTTTCTGCTCACCAATCCTTTGTGCAACACAGATGCCATTTAAATTTGGCACATTTGCACAAACTGTTTTAATCTCACAGTAAAACAACAGAATCCTAAATACTGGAATGGTGATCTATTAAGGTGTAAACACTTGTAATGTACATTTTCATCATTGTAAGGTGTATTGGGACTAGGGCTTTCAACGCAACTTAGTAGTTTAGCCAGGGCACAGAACTACTGTTACTTTGAAAGAGAAATTGCCAGAAAACAGTGTATGGGACAGGTCAATATGTCATGTATGACACTGGATCATCTAAGTAATTTTCATAGAAGCTTTGTTAGGAGTACTACAAATTTCAAAGGTACTTACTTATAAATACATGGGTTTAAGCTTGAACTTCTTGTCAGTTTGAATAAACTACCATACCTCTAAAGGTGTGTGGATCACACACTTAAAATAAACATATAAAACACTTATTGAAGTGTTCCTATCAATTTTGGCATTAAAGATGACAATCAGCCAAATATCCTGATAACCCTGGAGCTGAATTATTTCTCTAGCATTAACCTTGAAATAGAAAGTTGCAAATTTTGTCATTTTTAAAAACACTTTCACAAAACTATCTGGACTTCTGGGTACGATATACAAAACAGCACCATTCATTAAAGTTGGAGATTTCAAAACTACAGTATCTGCAGTTAAAAGCAACTGCATTTCTATTCATAGCATGAGGCAGCAAACAGCATAATAAAACTACTTAAGGAGTATGTACATGTAAGCACTCTACCTCAGGTTAAGAGCAGGGGAGAAAAAAGTTTAATTTAGCTAATTTATTTTAAATTTATGAATATTTTTCATAAAGGATTATTACAACGGAACCAAATGCTGAACATTTTCTATACCATATCTTAAAGAATTGCCTTTCTGCTGTGAACTTTGATTACAACTAAAAGAGGTAAGTCATGCCAAATAAAAGTTACATAATATATGTTGCAACTCTGAAACCCACACTAACTTTCACAAGACTGCTTTCATTACAAGTATAAAGCATGGTGTAAAAAGTCAGGGAGTTGCACTGCCAGGGGCATGTCATGTCAAGATGATCCAGCGGTTCTATTCCTGCAGAAGGAGGAATTCTAGCATAAAGATAATGCAAGCCCTTTGTCTAAAGAAATCAATGCCAAAAAGGCATTTTTGTGGAAGTTTGACAAGATAACAGAGGTCTGAAGGCTAAAAATATTTCATGAACTTGGGGGGGGGGGAGCAGCTTTCTTTAGCAGCTGCTTTATGTCCCAGTTTCTGTATTGTTGATAGACATGACAGGACCTAACACTGTCAAACAACCACCCTGCTTAATCCCAATATATTGCCTCATATGGAGTTCTCATATGGAAAATCTCACTTTGCATCAACAGTATCATTGACTAAAAGATATCATAGTAATGTAGGAAAAATATTTGAAGCGGTTGGTCTGTCTATTGCCCAGAACCTTCAAGTGTTCAACTTGAGAGCTCTCTTTGTCAGGACATCTTGATGAATCAACAACAGTTTTCTTCTCTCTCTCTCTCTCTCTCTCTTTAGTGTTTGATGGGAGGTATCTCCCCTTCCATGTTACTGAAATTCAGACTGCACTACTAATACTAGTGTTTTCATCAAGTTAGCCAAGAAGGTTAAACATGCATTTTGTCATTAGTAAGATTACAACAGCAGCATACTGTATGTCCTTCTGGAACACCACCACGTCAAGTTATAATGGAAAACCAACCAAACAAACAAAAAACACAAAATATTTGGTCTTTTGCTCCTCCCTTTAAATATTTTGTCAAAAACCATCTTAAAATTAGTTGAACAGATATAGAGTACAATTTAAATCAATTACTGATTCACCAAGGGTTTTCATAGACTACGATTAGATTTCTGAGCACTCAAATTAGTTCTTTGAGGGGGAAGTCCAGGAGAAAATGGTTTCAAGTACCAAAACCTGTATGTTCCATACCAAGCTAAGAGACCCATCAAAGTACCAAAAACCTTTTGGGAGAGGTTATGGAAATATATGGCCGTAGTAAAAAACATCCACACCCAGATGAAAATCAAGACACTCAATGCAAGGAATAAAATACTGACTATCCCTTGTAGTCTGGGATCCCGGGAGGTGTTCAAACTGTGCATCACAGTTATCTCTTCTACGATCATTAGGACACAGTATGAGAGGAGGAAGCAGTGTCCCGATATGTCAAAACCATGCCAGAAACCATGTGCTTGCTGGCACTGTAGTCTGCTGGGATGTTCCTTAAGCAGTACATCAAGGTCTGACGAACTATAACAGCTGCCGGTGAGGTCCTCAATGTGCAGGAACACCCCTGTGCATGTGTACCAGATGGCAGTACCAGCCAACAGAGTGCTGAGACGTTGAGCGACCACCACAAGGTTCCGAGTGAGAAGATAGTGGGTGATGCTGATGAAGGGCAGGAGGAGAAACAGTGTCCAGGCCCAAGCAAATTTGACAAAATAGCTGCCAGAGAACAAGTGAAAAACAAACAAACACCAGATTAAACTCATCACAGACATTAGAGCTATACTAAGATAAGTTACCAAACCATCCCAACTGCACCCCACCTAAGTCCATTTTAGTTAATATTTCTCAGGTTCTATATTTTGGGGGCAACCTATCCTGTTCTTCTAGATTTTGAGGTCCAAGCTATCACAAAACCCACACCACCTTTTATCAGCCTGGCTGAGTATTAAGATCATTAGGTGAAGCCTTTCTCTTGGTCCTGCCACCCTCAAAGGTGGAGACACAGGATAGGGCAAGTGATGGCAAACTTTTAACAGACCAAGTTCCCAAACTGCGATTCAAGCCCACTAATTTTTTTGCAAAGTGCCAATACAGCAATCTGACCTGAATACAGGTGGCTGTGAAGGGGTGATGTTGGGTGCCCACAGAAAGGGCTCCGAGTGCCACCTTTGGCACCTGTGCCATAGGTTCGTCAACACTGGAATAGGGCCCTCTCACCTGTTGCTCTCAGACTCTGAAACTCCCTCTCACAGAACAGGCTGGTCCCAGGTGAAGAGCTTTCTCTTCAAGCAGCACCTGTCTGCAATGCTGTGTATTTTGTTGTTTCTAAATCTGTTTTAGTAATGCCTTTACGTCACACTTTCAAGAATGCACTGTGTAGTTCTGTTTAAATATTTAAATAACCTACTATTTTTAGATTTTACAATAGTAAAATGTAAGCTACCAGTGAAGTGAAAAAATTAATTTAAATAAACCCTTGTACCCAAATTAGTTTAGTTTAATTTCAAGGCCAAAATCAATCATTCAAATGAGGTTAATTAAAAGGCACGTGAAAGGCAACCAGAAGGATCAAACCAATTGCAAATACTGCATTGTGAAGTTACATGGGCTAAAATGTCCTAAATAATAATTCAAAGTTTGGAGTGCATCTGTAGCTTGGTGTGGAGTGGATGAGTCAGAAGGAAAAGACCCCAAGTTCAGTTTTAGCATCTTCAGGTAGGAATGATCCCAGAGAACCACTGCCAATCACTGCTGAATGGAGGTGGGCAAACAGCCATCCTCTCTTTTTTTGTTGAGTTGCAACTCCCAGTCTTTCTCACCACCAGCCACACTGGTTAAAGCTGACAGAAGCTGCAGTTGAAACAAGGTTCAGAGGATTGCACATTGTCATCCCTGGATGTACACAAAACCAAAGTAGGTTGACTAAATATAAGGCAGGTTCCTAAGTGTATATGTCCAAGAGAGAAGCTTTTATTTAAATAAGAAAACCACTAAAGGCAATGGTTGTACCACACCTGCAAAAGTAACAGTCTTCTTTGGGGCCTTGATTTAACCTACTTAAAATACTGCCTAATTACTGTATATATTAATTGCATTACCCCTCATTGTCAGCCTTCAAAATTAAAACAGGACACACATATATGATCAACTTCAATAAATAAATTATTGCTCTTGCTCAATAAATCTATTACGATGATAAATATGACTGATCTCTCCCGGGGATCTCCACCATAGTTTGCAAGAAAGAAATAAGGGGGGGGGGGTTCAAATGGCTCCCTCCCAAATGCTAGCTGCCAAGACCTCTCACCTCCCCATAATCTGCCTCCCTCAAAGATTGACGCTAGAATTTTATTTTTCATTTCCTTGACTTTCCCTGACCAACATTTGCTCTTTCCCCTGAGCACTATTCGAATACAACCAGAAATTTAAAAATCAACAGGGTCAGGTTGCACACGCACGTACACGTACACACACACACACACACACACACACACACACACACACACACACACACACACACACACACACACACACACGTGTCACTCGAGTTTAGGCGTGCGGACAAACCCCGCTACCCCCCCCCAGCCCCTCACATGTTAAGCAAGTTGCGCTTGTTGCTCATGTAGGATTCGGGCAGCGGCGACCACTCCTTGATGAAGGATCCACCCAGCATGAGGAGCAAGAGGCCCCAAGGCATCAACCGCCGGACGGCGCTGTTCCCCAGGTAAGGCAGGAGGAAATGCGCGGACCGGTCGGCGTACTCCATCCCCGACTTCTCCCTGGCGAGGCCGCGGCGCCGCTGTCCAGAGGGCGAAACCAAGCCGGCGTCCTCCGCCCCGCGCAACTCCCGGCCGCCGTATTGCGTCACGGGGTACCACCCCCCGACTCGCGAGAGCCCCGCCCCCCTCAAGGCGCAGGCGCATTTCTCCGAAAGCAGCTGCAGGAGGGGGGAAGCCGCAGCGCCGGTTGAGGCCGCACGCATGGCCGCCTGCTGAGTCAGGTACGGTCGCGTGAGCCGCCTTCTGGCCGCGCCTGCGCGTAGCGCTTCAAGTGCCTTGGCCTGAGCTGAACTTCGAGCACGGGTTGCCAAGACGTTCCGAATTCATGAGGCGCCAGTACTGTCTGGAGCCGGCCTCCGAGAGGCGGTCGCCGCCGCGTAGTATCCCTCCTTCGTTCTCTTAAGCGTCATTCCCTAGGGTTGTCAGACGAGTATCCCTCACCTAGTAGAGGGATTCCAGTCAAAAATCAAAAGTAAAATAAAACAATACAATACAAAAGACGCAAAACATGTTGCCCCTTAAAGACTAACTTTTTCATATTGTTATGTAACGTTTCGTGGACATGTCCGCTTCTTCAGACATAAAGCTGCAGAATGAGATGTGCAATATATGTTGTAATGGAATATATATGTTTCATACCACATACTAGAGGGAAAAGGCGGTGTAGGTTTCTATCAGACACGCTTGCCCTTTCAAGACACTCAGGAACTGTTTTCAAAAGAGTTTTTCCAAGACTGGAAGGCAGGTCATGGTCAATATGGCATACTTGACATGTGCCTTTTTACATCTGCCATTTTAAAAAAACACCACCAAATAGTGTTAAAATGGCCATCACAGCCATATGGATAATAAGGAAGGTATTACAATGGAGCTATTTCAAAGGGACTGGTAGGGGTGCAGAGAAGCATCCCTACCACTCTACATCCAAAAAAAGGGCATACCAAACTCCAGTCCAAACAGCCCTGTAATCATTAGGAGTTATTGCCAATCATTGTGTCCCTAATGCAGGTGGTGTGTGTGTGTGGGGGGGTACCTTGTGGCCCAGCTGAGTGACCTGTTGACTGAAAGTCCTTTTTAAAAAAAATATTTCTTTATTTATGAATTTATATGCTGCCAAGTTTAATTTGAAGAACAAATCCCCACAATCACACTCAATCCTAATCATATACTTGTAGAAGTGTTTTGGAAAAGTTGAATAAACAAGTTGAGAAGGGAGTAATAATATTCTAGCATGTGAAAATGCTAAATAGGCAACAAAACAAGTCTTTCTCTTCACTTGACAACCCTGCAAAAATGTTTACTGGAACAGCTGCAAAAGAATATACTGTATATACTTCATGGCCTCAATCTGAGTCTGTCTCAGTGGTTGGAGTCATCAAGTGAAATCTTAGGTTTTGTTGAAGAGTTCATCATACACAGTCCAGAGGCGCAACTACTCTTCATTTGAAGTGTGTTATAAAAAATAAAAATTAGTCTTATAGGTGCTGCTTGACTGTTTCTTTTGGAACAAGTAGCTCAGTTTACAATCACAGTGCTATTCTCACTGCCGATATTCAAAATGATCTGCAGTATGATGCCTTGGCTCACATTATGCTTGAATGCACAGAATTAATCATTTGTCAAGTAAAACATGTATACAATGGTTGGAACCGTTGTTTTGTTAAAACACTGTCAAGTTACATATATAGGGACCCTAGTAGTGTTTTCAAGATATGTGAGATACAGTATTTATGAAGTAGTTGCACTACAGTATTATCTTCATCTCATGAGTTTGCATGGAAAAGTAAGAGTTTGAACCCCATTATTTTGACAATCATTATTATGTGCTATCAAGCCAGAACCAACTTACAGCCACCCTGATAGGGTTGTCAAAGTCAGTGAGATATTTAAGGAGTGGTTTTACCAGATCCACTCCCCCAGTAAGTGTATGTGAGTGAGGATTTGAACTCTGGTCTCTACAATCCTAGTCTGTCACTCTTTCCATTACACCACACTGGGTATTCTGTTACGGGGAGCATTTATTCTGTGAAATCTAATGGCACAGAAGATTTGCTAAGAGTTTTAGAGACGTATAACCATTAAGTGGGGGTTACTTTAAAGGGAATATCTAGCATTGCAAAGGAATGTTTTGCTATGTATCAAGTACATCACATGTATAGTAGTAAATATTTGCTTTGTTTCTTGTTTTGTTTATCCTTCCCATCTCTTTTGTCTCTCCAGATTTCCATTATTTGCTGCAGCTATGGTAGTTATGGCTAGCTGCAATATCAGAGCTTCTGTGTTTCAATATTTATCTCTACAAGCTTTGAATGCTTTAGCCTTGCATGGATTTCTTAAGGATTGGCTTATTTGTGAATGTATTTGTATGCTAAACCAAGTGCCTCCTCAGACTCCTGCAATTTCTCCCTCTCCCCGTCCCCAACTCCTTGAACAAGTACCAGTGTTAGCAAACCCATGCTTAGAGGAGGCCTATTCTGCTTCTTTGCTTCTTGTGACTGAGTAAAGAGTTGTCTTTAGGCCTTTGGACCCCTCTGAATTCTTTAGGTAAATATTTATTTGCATTTCCCTTTTACTGCCTTGTATTAGTTTTTGCTATTTCTTTAATATGTTGCTTATTTCTTTTAAAATTTCTTTGGTGCTTTGCAAAGCTGCATTATGAAGGAATCAATATTCACAATACAAAAGCTGTGCACATATACATGAGAGCAAATTTCAATCAACAAGAAAGCATTACTCTACGTAGAGTTACCAGTGAGACTGATCTGTAGACTGCAGAGGGTGCAGAGTGCGGTGGCTGGGCTGGTGGTTGGTGCAAGCAAATATGACCACATCACCCCCATCCTGGCTCACCTGCATTGGTTACCTGTTACGTCCCAGATCAGGTTCAAGGTGATGGCTTTAAAACTTATAAAACCCTCCACAGCTTGGGGACCTGAATATATGATGAAATATCTGTCCCTTATATTAATAAATATCCATCCAACTAGATCTTTAACTAGATGTTTAAGAATTCTTTGAATACATGCCTCTTCCACGAGGCTTTTGGCAGTGCTGCATGCAATTCACCACCTACCCTATTATGATTTGTTTGCTCTATGTGTTTATTATATTTACTTAATATATGTAGAATGTTATTTTTATTTTGTTTTAACTTTCCTTGTACACTTCCTGGAGTTATCTGAATTAAACGACAGTATAAAAATCCAAAACTAACTAACTAACTTACTCACTAAATAAATGAATGAATGAATAAATAAATATGCTGGATACAAATAGATAAGCAAATGTGCTGGGTACTGATTGTCAAACTTGAACAAAGCAGCATGGAAAGTGTTGTAATGGTTATGAATCAGTGAAATGTTTGCATGCATGCATTCTGACTTCCACAGAGTGGCAGTATGTGGTTGGAAAAATTATATCTTTTATCTGGAACTTGTTGCAGTGGATTTTGCAGTCACAAATTCAAAACTACAAGAACAATCACCTGTTTTATAGTGCATGTTCAAGCTACTTTAGACAAGCACTTTAGAGTTGTTAATTCATTTTAAAGTTCATTATTTTAAGTTCCACTTTAACAAAATTTCAAAAATTCCAGGGAGCTGTTATCTTCTTCACAGGTACAATTCCATTAAATTACATCTACATTGGAAAGAACTTCAGAAGAAGAAGAAGAGGAGGAGGAGGAGGAGGAGAAAGGTTGACATAGAGTGCTTTTGGATAGCAAACAGACTCATTGCAAAAATGTACAGCTCTGGAATACCGAATTAATGTATATGTTTCTGGTAAAGGAGAGAGATAAGAAATACTCACTGAAAACAGTAGAATACATTTAATGAGTATTACTTTGCAATAACTCAGATGATGTTACTAAAAGCACAGAGCAGCAAATTTCTTCTTCTTCTTCTTCTTCTTCTTCTTCTTCTTCTTCTTCTTCTT
>JAHTLZ010000129.1:86010093-86033577 GCA_023846285.1 Phrynocephalus versicolor | reverse complement strand
TTTTGTTCTGAAAATTCTTTTAAAAATTCATTAGTAACAAAATGAAATAAAATGAAACACTATATTTTTTCATTCCGTGCCCATCTCTAGAAACTTCCTTCTTCTATCAATCAACTCTCCTTGCCCATTTTATTGCTTTCCGTGGAGTATGGAAAAAACTTGGGAAAATGGATGTAGTAGAAAATAGGATAGTAGTAGAAATTTTCTACTTATTTTTTTTTAAAAAATTCTTAAGTAGAAATAACTCCTCACTATGCTCAAAAACTCACTTTCTGCCAGGGAACCTGACATTTGTAGGTTTGCTTTCTCCAAGACTGAATTATAAGGCAGTGGAAATTACATGTGCTCTGCTTCCTGTCTGTGCAGGTGAGCAACATGTGTGCCAGTCCATGGAATAAACAAACAAACAAAGTAAACATGGGATCTATAGTTTTATGTGACTCCCAGTCTAAGTCACAACACAGGGGAACTACAAATGCAGTGTTTTCCATTTATTGATTCCTCAACCATGTTTTGTAAGAAAGGCTTGTGCATTTGCATTGCTCTCAACTCTGAGGGGATGGACTTCCATACATTAACTGACTGTAGCTTTCAGTACTCGCCAGTTCACAAAAAGCACAGCCAGAGGCATGTGTATACAGGGGGAAAGCCATACATTGCCTGGTTGTGCTTCTGTCAGACTTTAAGACATTCCCCATGGGAAGAGTTTGAATCTTGCATCAGATTGCCATCAAAGACTCCTTGAATTTGGCAATCTCTCTGCCCCATCCCCCTGAACACAGGTTATTTGTAAAGGTCACTCTCTGAGTTTACTGTGGCTGCAGCAACTAACATTTCTCAGCTCTTCTTGGCTCAGCCTTTGAGGTATGTAGTCTGGGCACTCTACTCTTAGATTCTTTAGAGAATATCTTTGCAGTCTCTTCTAGGACTGAAAAAAGCATAGGAGTGGTCCCCTCTTTTTGTCTGAGGAGAAATGGGGGGGGGAAACCTTGCCAAAATGAAAAAATAATTGACCCCTGTAGTTTTTAAAATATTAAATCATTTTTACCACTTGTTCTTCCCATTTTTAAAACCAATAAAATATCCATTTATCGAGCAGTTTTGCTTGGCTAACTGAGTGTCTGAGGAGGTAGTCAGGAGGAGATAATGCTACTGTGGTGGCATGTTATTAATTAGCACCCCATTGGTATGTACTTGCGGACACTCGGAATGATTTTTTTCACAAGAAGGCAGGCTGGGAAGGACGCATTGCCTTCCTTGGACAGCAGTGATAAATGAAACACCTCTGGCAGCTTCACAGCTGGTCTTTCGAATTTCATTCTTTATAAATGCAGCTTAGCCAAACTCTTTTTCTCTTAGGAAAGGTCTTTTCAATATATATCAATTCTTCTCTCCTGTCTCCAAAGACAATGACATCTAAAAAACTGAAACTGTACATCTGCTTTATTTTTATTTTTTAGATACATAAGTGAGAAAGGGGGGAAAAAGAAGACTCGCCACATCCATTGTATTTTTAAAAAAATCATCCACCACCAGTGGCTTGGAGGAAAAAGTATAGAAATCCCAAAATGACTCTTTTCCACGTGCACTTATATTTTACTGGCTCGGTCTTCTGGATGATGCAAAAATCCAGCTCCTTCATGCTTCCCAATAGTACCGGACTTCTTTCCTCAACCAGGAGCACCACGGCAGACCTCGCAGTTAGTCTTGGAGTACCACGGAACCGCAGGAAGCGCTATATTTCACCCAGAGAGATGAGCGCGCTTTTGGACTACCATAATCAAGTGCGGGCACAAGTGTCTCCACCTGCAGCCAACATGGAGTACATGGTGAGTCCCCCCCCCCCCACTTGTTGATATTTTTTTTTTTCAAGCTGGGAATCAAAGGTGAAGAGTGGCAAATGGTTTGTACATGAAATCAAGGGGCTTTGGAATTACAGGTTTCCCCAGGGTGAAAAGCCTTGTCTGATTCCAAGTTAGGCCCAAACCTCTCTAAACTGAGATCCAAATTGTTCCTGCAACAGTCATTTCAAACGGCAGAGAGTCCATCAGAGCAACTGAGGTTATGCTCCGCTGATCCCGCTTTCCATTCCACCCCCACTGACTTTCCTACCAGAAGCACATGATCTCTCTGTGTGTGCTTAACAATAGGAAAAGTAGATATTTGTATGTATCTGAATGCTTGCTTCTGTTTATATGTATGTGTCCATGCATGCATGTTTAAGAAAACCCACCACTTTTGCATCTGGTTTTGTCCATCATTGGTTGCTGTGCATTCTACTCACCAGCCAAAGTGGACATTAGCTGCCATGGGTCAGTTCTCATTTTCCCATAGTCGGTTTGTACTGTTGCCTTCAGGCAAGAGATACATAGCAATAAAAACAAGAACAAACAGACTTAAAAATAGTTTTTATCCAAGAGCCATAACCATCTTAAATGCTGCAACCAAATAGTGTGACCTTGGGGAGTTGTGATGGATGTATATGAGTGCTTTTAATTCTTTTTACCTTTTAAATGTATTTTTGTTTCTTTCTAATTTTAGTCTTTTTTCACACCTAGGATAGCTTTCAATTTCATTGTACTATGTACAATGAGAATAAAGTATCTTTTCTATTCTATTCTATTCTATTCTACTGGTGGCTGGGAAGGAATAATAGCTAAGTCTGCTTGTGCCTTTGGCAATACTCTGAAAGAGAGAATGCCTCCTTCACACAAACAGGAATCCAGTTTGCCCAAAATCTAAATATGCACCCATCTGCCTTTTCCCTGTTTCAAATTGTTGGTGGCAATATATATGTGTAAACACTTCCCTCTTGGGAAAAGATTGCCTGTGTATGAAAAGCTAGCACACCAGGCAGAAGCGTAGGTTTTTACACATCTTCCTGACATGCTCTATTTCTATGTGCTGCATGTTCGTTCTTATCATCATATTGAAACAATGTGGTTCAGGTAAGACAATAAAATTTATCAACGCCTGAATGCAAAGATTGGCGACCTGCACTGTGGTGGGCCTAGAGCAGGGGTGTCCAAACTTCGGCCCTCTAGATGTTTTGTACCACAACTCCAAGAATTCCAAGCCTGTATTGCCAATGACAAAGGAGTTGTGGTCCAACACATATGGAGGGCCGAAGTTTGGACACCACTAGCCTAGAGCATGTTGGGTTAAACTCATGGGACCTTCTGAGTAGAAGGGACCATGACATTACCTGCCAGCCCCCTTTGGTTTTTCTGCATACTTTGACTTTAGCTTCACTTCCCACCGTACCTGAGAGAGAGAAACAGATTTTTCCAGGAATAGTAATGTTATTGCGAGCTATGCCTGTGTAATACAAAGTACTGTATGAGAGAATGTTAGATCTTGGATGGGCAGTTAAGAACTCTGGCTTTACAAAAGACCTGTTCTTTGTTACATTTTTACCAAGTAGTTCAGCTGTCTGCATGCTTGAGTTCCCCTTATTTGGCCCTGGGGTAGATGATGTGGAAACTGACATGATGAATACTTGAAAGCCGACCACTTCACCTCTAGGTTCTTGGCTAGCAGGCATCTCTTAGTCTAATGCCATGCAGTTCTTAACCCAATTCCAAAAGCCACTTACACACAATGTAGTTCAGACTTCAAGCAAGAGCTCGAATAGGTTAGAATGAGAGAAAGCGAGCTGAAAGAAAAAGGGAAAGGAGTAGCCCCACTTTTGACTTTTGCTTACACTTGTTATGTATCGCCCCCTCCCAAACAAACTGCACTTAATGGAATGTTTCCCTTAATGGTGGTGGTAGGGAATGCTTCCCCACCTACTATTCTGCTTTAGTCAGCAGCATCCTTGGCAGAGCCACCCAGGACTAACATGGATTCTGTGCTTTTCTCCCCAACTGAGCACGGAAGTACTACTTTGTCATTTTGGCACCCCTTCCCAACTTGGCACTCAGGGCACATGCCTGCCCCACTCCTCCTAGCTCCAAGGTCATTAACATTTCTACCATTCCCATTCCTTTCCGACATACATCAGTATTCCACTAAAAACATCATGGTGGTCAGTGTATCTGAACTGCAACCTACTGGCTACTGTGTGAGGTCTCATGTGGTCTTCACATTTTCTTCTTTCCTGAAAAGGTATGGGATGAGAGGCTTGCCCGATCTGCGGAAGCATGGGCAGAACAGTGCATATGGGACCACGGCCCACCACAACTGTTGAAATTCATTGGTCAAAACCTTGCCATTCATTCTGGCAGGTAAGCAGTGTCCTATGGCTATCAATGGCCTTAGTTCAGTGATGGTGAACCTTTTGGAGACCGAGTGCCCAAGCTGTGATTCAAAACCCACTTATTTTTTGCAAAGTGCCAGTACTGCTATTTAATCTGAATACACTGGTACCCCAGGTTCCAAATGCTTTGAGTGGTACCCTTCAGGAAAGCAAGGATCAAAGAGCAGGCTCTTCGATACTCACTTTCCCAAAGGGTAGCATCCCTGCTCTTCGATCCTCTCTTTCCTGTAGGGTAGCACCCCTGGGAAAGCGAGAATTGAAGAGCAGGCTTTTGAATTTCCTACAGCCACAGTGAGGGTGCTATGGCCACAGGAAATTCAAATGCCTGCTCTTCAGCTCTCCCTTTCCCAAAGAGTAGCACCCCATCCACCTCTCTGATCTGGGCAGAGAGGCAGATGAGGTGCTACACCATCAGGAAAGCCAGGGGGAGTGGCAGTGGCTTGTGGGCTCGTTCATAGTCCCAGTTTACTCTCCATCCACGCCGCTCTGGGCATCCCTAACACGGTGTGGCTGTAGAGGAAGCTGGGGCTACGAAGGATCCCACAAACCACTGCCTCCCCTTCACCTGGCTGTCTGCACGGAGCCATTTTGGTGGTCTCGAAACAGTTCCATGTAGACAGCCAGGCGAAGGGGTGGCAGCGGTTTGGGGCTCTTTTGTAGCCCCAGTTTATTCTCCAGCCATGTCACGTTTGGGATGCCCAGAGTGGGATGGCTGGAGAGTAAACTGGGGCTACAGAGGAGGCCACAAGCTGCTGCCTTCCCTTCACCCGGCTGTCTGAACGGAGCACAATGGCATGCTCCGACCGGAAGGGGAAGTGCCGTGGCTGTGAGGGGGTGATGTCGCATCCCCACAGAAAGGATTCTCCATGCCACCTTTGGCACCTGTGCCATAGATTCGCCAACACTGCCATAGGTTGTCACCTATACTTAAACCAACCTGAATGGCCCTTCAGGTTATTCATTCATTCATTCATTCATTCATTCATTCATTCATTCATTCATTCATTCATTCATTCATTCATTCATTTGTTATACTTATATCCCGCCCATCTTCCGAATTGGAACTCTGGGCGGCTAACAGATTACAAACCACAACAGGGGGAAAAATCCAATAAAATTGAGGGGGTCAATATTCATCAAAACAGATGAGGCGGGCGGCAAAAAAAATTTAAGTAAAAAGGTCACCAAATGCCTCCTTGAAAAGGTGGGTCTTCAAAGCCTTTTTAAAGGCGTGCAGGGACTGTGCAAGGCACAGCTCACTGGGGAGATGGTTCCACAAAGTGGGGCCCACCACGGTTACGTGTGAGCGATTTCCGCGCCTCCCTGGGTGTGGCCACCCTCAGTGAGTGCGCCTGCGCCATTCTCGTGGGCCTGGTCCCAGTCGATCTCTAAGAGATACGCTCCGATCGGTACTCTGGTCCCAAGCCATGGAGGGTTTTGAAAATCAAAACCAGGACCTTGAACCTTCATGCTTGCAAACAGAAGATTGCACTGCCTTGGCCCTTTCAAATAAAGGATTATCCTCTGTTAAGTAAGAAGCAGAGAATATTATATCAAATGGAACATATTCCTGCCAAAGAAGCTTCTTTCGTAAAAAAAAAAAATCATTAGCTATTCCCACAGAACTATAAATGATTGTGAGTGAAAGAGGATTGCTATCTGAGCTACTTATGATTATGTTGTAAATCAGGGCTGTCCAACTTTGAACAAGCCGAGGTCTATTTTTTCTGGCCCAAAGTGCCTGAGGGCTACTACACTAATACCTCTACTTACAAATTTTATCAATTCCAAGCACATGCTTGTAAGTAAAAATTTTGTAAGTAGAGCAGCAGTTTCCCATAGGAATGCATTGAAATTTGTTCCCTCTGGAACGGATTAATTGATTTTCAATGCATTATGGGAAGGCTGACCATGCATATGCTTCCTTTGCACACGCTCAATCATCTGGCCAGCGGGGGGAGCAGGGGACCACGCCATGGCCCTTGGCAGACCCAAAAGTTTTCTGGGGCAGTGGTGGTCCTTGGGATGATGGGGGAGGGAGTGGTGGAGAATTTATCTCCTCACTTTTTTATTGGTGGCCAGCAGGCTACTTTTGAACCCTTCGCGGGCTACTGGTAGCCCACGGTTTACCTGTTGGACAGGCCTGTTGTAAATATATTGCATGATTCCCTTATTGGATTTCATTCATTCATTCTGCATCATCTGTAGCCACTAGGGATGAGCCTGAACCCTTTGTTTCAGTTCGTCTTAGTTCCAGAGCTGTAGCCAGGATTTGGAGCGCCTGGGGACAAAGCTCATTTTTGTGTCCTTCCTGCCACCACCACCCCCACACACACATCGCACCCACCCAGCAATGGGGCTGAACCCTGCGGGCGTGGGGTGGGTGCACACAGGTGCACACATGGGAGGATGGGTGTGTGTGTGCATGCATGTATGTGCACACGTGCACCTTACACCTCTCCCACCAAGGCAAGGAGGAGGAGGAGGAGGAAGAAGAGGGCGCCGCAGCCACCACACCCCTGCCTGCCTCCCTGCCTGCTTCGCCGCATGAGCAGTGGCGGAGGCAGCGGAGGGGGTGGCGGGAGGGTGCACGGCTTCCTCCTCCTGCTTCCCCTCCAGGCGCCCCCAGATTGCTGCGCCTGTGGAAGATGTATCCTTCTGCACCCCCCCCCCCCAGATACACCAATGCTCAGTTCCCCTACCAATTTGTTGAGGGGACTGGAAAATCTGTTGAGTAGCTGATGAAAGCTAGCAAACTAGACCAGGTTAGTGGCTATTTGAGGATGGGGAGGAGGGGGAAGGGAATGACAGCACTCATAGTACTGCCTTTACAAACTGAGGAAAACTAGTTTAGGCTCATCCCTAGTAGCCACTTTTCGCTCCACAATGTTAAAACAAGTGATGATAAGAGCAGAATAAATTATAGGATAAAAACTATTGGTTAAAATATTGAAAACCTCTCAACTGATTTGTAAGCACTTAAAACTGTAAAGCCACAATTAGACTCACACACATCAAATACCATCCAGGATTCCCAGATTCCATCATAGACTTAACTCTAAAGGCCTTTTTGCCACCTTCTGCCCCAACAGCAAAGCTATACTTGATGATAGGCAACTTAGGCAAGTACAGTAGTTGTTTCCAAGATGTGAATCATGGGAAATTCCAAATTTTTGATATTCATGTGCAAACTTGTAGATACAGAGAGAGTGGTAACAATTGATGTGTACAGGTGAACATTTCTGAAAGAATGACTTGAGCTTAAATACAATACTTACGAATTTAATCTGTTCCGAATGCATGCTCTTAAGTCGAACTACTCTTAAATCGGGGTGCCTATCTTAAAAAGTGAGCAAATAAGTTAAATATGTAATCAAAAAAATGAAAAATAATATTTGTAAGTCAAGCAGACCATATCTAAAATTTGTAAGGCAGCAGTTAAAATGCCAACATTTTCCCGCTCTTAAGTCGAATTGCTCTTAAGTTGAGCTGCTCTTAAGTCGGGGTATCACTGTATATCTCAGCATAGGAACCTGTGTGCCCACTCAGTCTGCCGTTTGCTGAAGGCAGTGCCCCCTTTTGCTCTCTCCTCTCACATTTATTTAGTTTTAAAATGGAAAGTGGAAGACTTTCCTGAATAATCCAGGAGACATTGCCATAAATAGCTTCCCTGATAATATGTTATTGAAAAAATAGGTGACATGACATCTCAGTGCACCCATGCCCAACTCATTTAATTTCATTCACTGTCCCCCTTGCACCAGACGGAGGAAACACGAATGAGATGACATCGCAACCTGTTTTTCACCCATGTGTTGAAACTCTGGAGGTGGTGCCTTATTCTCCTGTATGATAGTTTGTTGAATCCTGGTCAAGGAAATTTCTTTACATTGCTCAGAGCTTTTATTTAGGAGATGGATCAATAACCTGTAGTTTGGCATGGCTCTCTGCAGGTACCGGTCAGTGATGGACCTTGTGAAATCATGGCATTACGAGAAGCAGCAGTACTCGTTTCCTTACCCCTATGAATGCAGGCCCAGTTGCCCTTTGAAATGTAGTGGTTCTGTCTGCACCCATTATACTCAGGTATGTACCAATGACAACATTAGAGCACCCCAGTTAAGTACAGTGGACCCTTGTCTAACAAACGGTTTGTATAACATAAAATCTGTACAACATAAAAATTCCAGAGATAGGGGAAATTTGCTTAACATAATTGCCTATAGGGTGAATCCGTACAACATAAAAATGATCGTGATTAGGGATTACTCTGTTTTCAATGCATTCCTATGGGAAATTGGTATAAAAGAACAGTTGCTTAGCATAATTTCATTTGGAATGAATTAATTCCTTTATACAAGGTACCACTGTATTAGAAACAGCATTTAGTATAAAAATCGTTGGTGGTTCACTTCCCAAATAACACACAGTCATGGGCGAGTCACTTTTCCATGCTTTTACCCAGAGCTTGCAAAGATTACTGTTTTTGACTACAACTCCGATAATGCCATAGCCGATGTGATTATTGGCCAAAAGGTAACCTTTTTAAGCTGAGGTTACTTGGCACAGTGGCATGCATATGTAATACTGCCAGCCAATGTTCAGAAGCGATTCCATGAGTTTTGTCCACAGAAGACAAAAAGGAGTCCATTCCTTCCTTCCTTTCTTTTCTTTCTGATGGAGGAAGCTCTAGGGATACAGTTCTGTTGGAATGAATGGGACAATCTACATGAAATTCATATTAATGAAGTAACTGAGGCACTAATATATACACAGTGAATGTAATTACTTACTTTTAACTTTGGGGAAGAATATTGAGTAGAGATGGGCACGAAATGACCATTTTTTCATTACCGTTCTCCATTATTCATTCCGTTACGTAACGGTACATACGAACCGAACAGAACCAAGAAAATTTTCTTCGTTTCTGTTCGTTTCTGTTACTGGTGGTTACTGGCGTCGTGCCGCTCACGCGATGAAAAATGGAGCAGCGGAGGGCAGCGAGAGGGGGCTGGGATCCCGCCTCAGTACGCAGAGGCAGAATCCCAGCCCCCTGTCCAGCCATCTCTGATTGGTAAATGACAGCCCGCCAGGCTATCATTCAACAAGCGGAGGACGGCAAGAGGGCAGCTGGGCCTGGCGGAGCCTCTTTGTCCCCTCCCTGCCGGAGCCAATGCGAGACTTTAAGGGTCTCATGAGAAGAGGCAGGATCCGAGCCCTTATGAGGGCTGGGCTCCAGGATCTTGGCTTCTTCGTCTGCACTCGGCAGGCTTTGGAGGGGAGGATGTTGGAGCTCGGCTGCAAATGGTGCCCTCTTGGCCACATGGCGAAGCGGCGACGGTGCAGCCGGCTCAGAAGCAGGAGTGGAGGGCATCATTGGAGCATGGGGGGGGGAGTGCAGAAACACCCCACCACCACAGGTTCACTGGGTCTAGGCCCTGGGGGGATGTGGGGTGGTGGTCTGCTAGGGCGGTGGCTCCCAGGGCGGAGTGGTTACTGGGGAGAAGGGCCCCAGTTAGGGTGGCGCTGTGTGGGGCTCCGGGGTAGCGACCCGATGGGGTGGTGGACGGAGCAGCGGATCAGTCCTTGGGGAGGGGGCCCAAGGGAGGGCGGTGCTCGGCGGTGCTCTGGGAGTGGCAGCCTGTTGTGGGTGGTGACCAGAGCAGTGCCTGGCTCTGGGAGGGCTCCCCTTGGCCACAGGATCACTCTCCCGGCAGGCTTGCCACCGGCTCCGGCGGCCCCCAGCCCCGACAGGGCTCCCCGTGGCTGGGGGACGGCTCTCCCAGGAGGCTTGCCCTGGCCACGGGAGGGCTCCCCATGGCCATGGGAACACTCTCCCGGCCCGCATGCCTCCAGCTCCAATGGTGCCCAGCCCTGCGAGGGCTCCCTGCGGCTGCAGCTTGCCACACCCGAAAAATGAAGAAACGGAAACGAAGCAGGCCCCGGGGGCCTGAAAAACAAAAGTGGAACGAAGTGGGCCCCAGGGCCCGAATAACGAACATGAAACGCCATTTTGGCATTTCGTGCCCATCTCTAATATTGAGTTAGTGGATTGTCAACATGATCCTGTGGACGCTAAAAACAGCAAACCACTTGTGGTTTCATTAATGACTAACATTAAAGTTTTGCAAAATATACCCTACATTTTGAAATGCACAGAGCTTTCACTGTTGTTACAGTCAGTCTCTTATTGTATATATTGGCTAGGATGTTTGGGAGTTGGGTATCCAATGGCAGTCTTGTAACATCCCAAAAACTACAAGTTGCATGACTGTATGCAGAATAAAGGGGTAAGAGCAGTAGAGTATTACTGCCGCCATTCCTCTGGGAGGATTCATATAGTGTTCTATGCATGTGGCTTTTGCTGATCCTAGATTTATATTTATATCTGCATCAAAATGCACATTTAAGTCCCATTGAGAAGACTGAGTGCAAAAGTGGGTTTGTCATCCGGCATGGTATGGATAAAATTAGGTAGGACTAGAACTGGACCAAAGCCATCATTGTCATCTATTGTACAGCTCTCCATATAATTCATACAGATTTATATGGTGAACAACTAATATGGTGATTTAAGGCTAGGGAGCCTCATGAAACAGTGGTTAAACTGCTGTACTGCACCTACAACAGTGCTCACAACCTGGGGCTCAATCCCAGGTAGCAAGCTCAAGGTTCACTCAGCTTTCCGTCCTTCCAAGGAGGTCAGTAAAATGAATACCAAGCTCACCGGGGGCGGGGGGGATGTGTAGCCTGCATAAACAAATTGTACACCACCCACAGAGTGCTTTAAGTGCTATGGGGTGGTATATACTGTAAGCAGAACACTTTGCATTTCCTTTTAGTAGTATGTATCCATATAACACTTTCCCATAATCTGGAGGTTGAGTCATGGCTACTGGATTTCTTTTCCTGAGAGGTCAAAACGTTTCACTACTCATCCAAGCAGCTTCGTCAGTCTGAGGAAAGTTAGTGGCGAGGCTTCTGGTTTATCGTTTACTTTCATTTCACTTCAGCCTGGCCTGAATAAGCTCATAAATTGACCTGGGTAGGCTCGTTAGGTGGACAATGGCCTGGGGTGCAGGAAAGACCCACCTTGCAATCATTCCCAACACCCAAGTATGGGTCCCGTAACGTAATTCAAAGGGAAGGTTATGGTTTCTAGGTTTTTTCTAGGTGAAGTGAAGTTGTGATTCTGCAGACTCTCCGGAGGAAATTCTAACTTCCATTGTTGATTCTCTATCATGCAAGAATGTAAACAAAATGTGTGAAGCCAGCATATGAACTCTGATTGGCTTTGGAATATCATGTGGCATTTCCCCCCAGAACGGTCTGTCTGAGTTAGGCTGGGGAGAAGGAAGAGAGAGAGAGAATGCTTCATTTATTCACAGCTAGCTAAATCTCTTTACCTGGACTATTCAAGATGTGATCCTATAAGCAAGCCAAGGCTTTTTGCCTCTCATTTATTTCTTCTAGATCTAAGGTCCTAGAATGGGAATTTGTAACAGAATAGGGTTTCATTTAATTGTTTTCAAGTTAGAAATATTGCTGCATAAATCTCTGTAACAGAATAAAGCTTTTTATAAGCTAAGAATGTGCCTGGTTACCTGAGTCTTTAAGATTGTTTATACCTCACAAGCAAGGAGGGGGTCATAGGAAAGAACTCTGAAAAGTGTAAGTTCAGAGCAGGAAATTTAACGTCTCCAGGAGTCAGTAATAACTCTGTGGCTGCGGTCAGAAGATTTCTGAACTACCTGGGTAGAGACGATCCTCCCTCTCTTGCTGCTTTTCATGACAGGTCCTTAGCTATGGCCTTGCTGGTGGATGTGTGAAGTGCTTTTGATTTGTGTAGGAATTGATGAAAGAGGAGCTTGATAAGTAGCACTTCACACCTCCACCAGCAAGGCCACCGCTAACAATTCATAATGGGGTGCTGGGAATGGTTGCATAAGTGGGATTTTCACGCTCCCCAGGCCATTGTCCACCAAAGAGCCTACTCATGCCTTTGCCCACCTAGGAGCCTATTCAGGCCATTGTCCAACTTATGAGCCTATTCAGACCAGGGGGATGTAAAATCAAGGTGAAATATAAATCAGATGGCCTCACTAACTTTCCTCAGACTGACGAAGCTGCTTGGATGAGTAGTGAAATGTTTCAATCCCTCAAGAAAAGAAGTCCAGTTGCCATGACTGAACTTCCAGATAACCTCACCTGGATGACTGAGAATCTTCACAGACACTTTCCCATAATCTTTCACCTGCTTTATTTCAGTAGCTTTTACAACATTCTTCTTCATTGGATTGGCTACTACTTCCCACGGGGAAAACTAAGAATGTCAGACCATGACTTGTGTAATTCAAATTAAGGTTGGCTAGGTGAAACACAAGGAAGGGCTAGGCAGCCTATAGGTCTTGGTGTGAGTCCTAGTGCTCCACAATCACAGAAGTGCAAAACGGGGATTCAAAAGCAAGAAACTCTTGAAGGTAAACCTTAGTTACAGGAGAAGAGGATCTTCAACCATGTTCTTGTTATTTTGGATTGTTGAGTTCAGGCTAATCCCACACTTTTCTTGTATCAGAATAATTTAGCCAAAAACTTCTGAGACAAGCAGAGATCCAAATCACCATTCATTTATTCAACTGGATAAAGGAAGGGGTTGACCTTTCCCCCTGAAGCAGAAGGAAAAAAAATGCAACTAACAAAGACAGGGTACATATTTAAGTACAGAAAGCATGAGATGCCCCTCCCCAATCAACAACATTCCTTAGGCAAGCTGTAACTCTTTGTTGGGTGTGTGTTGCGTCGTTACTGACCCTTCGTGACCCCATGTACATGGAGTTTTCTTGGCAGGAATACTGGAGTGGGTTGCCAGTTCCTACTCCAGGCGCCTACAGCATCTGGTATTCCCTGGTGGTCTCCCATCCAAGTACTAACCAGGGCTGACCCTGCTTAGGTTCCGAAATCAGGCGAGATCGGATGTGCTTAGGGCATCTAGAAAGCTCCTAAACCATTCTCCTTGCACCCTCCATTGATGTCCTTGAACATATAACACACGCTCTTCTTTCTCTCTTGCCAAGGCACACATTCCAGTAAAGCTGAAACTGTTTCAGATGGCTTACAAAGCACAATAAGGTACAGATACAAGGCATACAGAGGAATCAACATGGCGTCACTTTGGTTCACTTGAATCTGTACATTTTTATTAATTCTTGGTCTCATCAGGATGACCACTCTTACATAGTCTTGCCACAGAAGATGCTGGGTGGGAATGATTTTAGCTCAAAGCACAGAGGGGCAAAAGATATCTACCTCAAGGGACAGTGTAGATTATCACCTCGAGCATTGATGATCCCACCCCTTTAATATGCAACATATCCCTGCCTGTTAAAGTTTCCTGAAGTAAAAAAAAAAATCACTGCACTGTTTAAATCTCAGTTTCTTTCCTAGAAGCTCTGTCTGCTTTTTCCATTGCACCATCTGCCACTGCAGGGATCATAGCAGGTCATCCTTTCCAGCACAGCTGGATTGATGGGAGAAGGAGAAGAAAGAAAATTGGCCTTTGAGGGAGACAGTGAGATTTAAATCCCCAAAATGAGGCCAAAGGAGTGCAGTATTTAATATTTGTAGAAGCAGCTTCCTCCAAGACTTTGAAACATGCTTCATATCATAACATTCCGTGGCCCAAGACATTGCCTGATGAGAACAACAATAAACTTAGAGCATCAGGTTCCTAACATTTACCAAGAAATTGTACAACTGCAAAGAGGTCCAGCTCAGATTGCCAGCTGACCAGGAAAGAGCCAACCCAACCTGCTCCTCTGTGTTGTTGTTGTTTTTTTCACCACCTTTCTCTGCAAAAATCATCATGGAAAAAATTTCAATCCAAATTACCATAAGCATTATTACACCCTAATGCCTGCAGAGTTTGCTTTTGTTAAAAGACACAGGTGTTCCTGGAAAGTGTTGCCAACTCCATATTTATTTCTATATTTTATTAATTGCATGTCTGCTGTTCTTTTTTTGTTTAGTGAACTTAAGGCAGTTTGCAAAGCTCCCTTTCTTCCCTCTTTATCCGCACAACAACTACATCATAGGTAAGGCTGACAAAGATGGACTGGCCCAATATTCCTCAGTGAGTTTCATGGCTCAATTGTGTGAGTAGAACTCAGGCCTGCCAAATCCCAGCTTAGACTTCTCACCACCACAGGACATTGGCTTGTTTCAATTCACCTGTTCCTAGGTGGCAATGGGTGTGTGTGTGTGTGTGTGTGTGTGCTTTGAAACAATTTTAGTTACTTTACATAGATACAGGGAGGTGTGTTGTCAGTCCTGAGATGTGTTTTGAAGCATTGTCCATCAACTTATGCCATTGTACTGTATATGTGCTTTTTAAAAGCAAATATAGTTTACATGAAGAAGTGTTGCCTTTTAGAAAATTGTCTGCTTTTGGAACTATGCCTGTAAGTAAATATAGTTAGTCAGAGTTCTTAAGACAATAACAGGAACTAATTACTTCTTCAAAAATCAATTTCCAAGGTCTTCTTTCAAGATATAAATCTTTCCAAGGCAACACACAAAGAATATCACAACCCCTTAAGGAAACTAGAGTTTGGAAACATAACATTTTCATTTTTCATTCACTTTTATTATTTATACTCTGCTTTTCTCCCCTGAGAAGCTGCAAGGTGACAAAAAGTGGTAGTCCAAATTTCTCCTGAGAACCCCCACGCACCAGCCAGCAAGGGAGTGCTCTGGGAAGTTGTAGTTCAAAATGTCTGTGAAAATTCTCAGTCTTCCAGGTGAGTTTATTGGGAAGTTGAGTCATGGCAACTGGACTTCTTTTTTTGAGAGAGAGATAGAAACGTTTAGCTGCTCATCCAAACAAACGGATGAAGCTGTTTGGATGAGCAGCGAAACATTTCTATCTCTCAAGAAAAAGACATCCAGTTGCCATGACTCAACTTCCAGAATGTAATTCAAAAGAACCACTTTTCCCAAGCTTTGCATTAAACAGTATTCTTATATAACAAGTCCTAAGGATTCCTCATTTCTCTAGTGTACTGAACATCACTGGGTACCGAGAGGAGCAATAGGGGTCCTTCTTGCCAGCTTTCCCCATTCTTCTTTCCCACATGGTGGTTGGTGATGTTAGTTAGTTAGTTAGTTATATTTTTATATACTGCAAACTGATTTTCCTCAAATGAGAACTAACTCTGGGCAGTTATAAGAAGCCCTACATCTCAGGGGCGTGAAAATCTCTTTTCCACCCCAGTCACTGAATCACCTCCATCCTGACGGGACTTTGCTAAAACATTCAGCATCTTTGTGAATGCAGGGCCTTCATTTGCTCTTCCCCATGTGTGTAGGACGCCAGCCCAAGATGGTAGCACTTCTACTCCCACCGTGGGCTGCGGCAAAGCTCTTCTAGCAATAATGAACAGTGCGCTACAGAGCTCTCCCCTGCCAGTTTGGCTTTTGGAAATGCACCCAGCTCCATATTTGCCTGGCTGTCTAGGTTGTTTTTACAGATCCCCTTTGAGACCTAAACTGTCTCATTCCCAGTGTTGTGACTGGAGAAAGGGCAATAAAGAGAGATGGGAAGCAAACTGGGAATGAAGAAATAAGACCTCCTTTTTTGAAACTGAGAATTACGTTCAGCTGCTCACACAGGGCAGGTAGTATCTAAAACATTAAAAGCTGTCTTAACTTAAAAATGACATTCAAGGACTCAGTCATGATTGTTAGAAGCTTGCCTAAAACGCTGGTTCTCCAGCAGTTGGCAGAAGGATAAAATGGTGGAAGACAACCTAATTTCCCAAGGGAGAATATTCCATTATCTGGGAGCAGCTACACAGGAGACCCTCTCTTGTGTCTGCATGAACCGTGCCTGTGCTGGCAATGGGAACTAGAGGAGGACTTCCACTGATGATCTAATGCAGGGGTGCCTAAACTTTTTGTAAGGAGGGCCAGATTTGGTGGCTGAGAATGTGTCAGGGGCCGGTTGCTCTCCGACCCTGCCACCCCACTGCAAGCCCCACCCACTGACCCATAAGCCCCACCCACTAACCCCTTGCAACCCCACCCGCAGGAAGGAAGGTGGGGACAAGGGAGGGAGGGAGGGAGGTGGAAACCAACAGAGGAAGGAAGGAAGGTGGGGAACAATGAAGGGAGGGAGGGAGGGAGGGAGGTGGGGACCAAGGGAGGGAGGAAAGAAGAAAGGTGGGGACCAAAGGAAGCACAGGGAGCCGCACCACAGGTCACCCCTTGGAAGAGGCGATCTGTGTGATCTTGCACCCCCCCATCCCAAGCTCCCCAGAGGTGGCGACGGCTCGCCCGCCAGCCCACCCCAAAGCTCCTTGGCGGTGGCAGAGGCCCGCTGGCCTGCCCACCCCCACACATTCTCCTGCGGTGCCAGTGGCGGCAGACCGCCCATCCACCCAGCCCCTCAAAATTTCCCGGTGGTGTCAGTGTTGGCGGAAGATTTTTTTTTTAAAAAAATGGGGCGAAGTAGGGGGAGGGAGGGGCGGGTCAGCCACTCAGAATGGCCTGACGGGCCAGATTTGGCCCCCGGGCCGGACTTTGGGCAGGCCTGATCTAATGTAACAAAAAAAAACATACAAGGAAAAGACTCATATGGTCTTTCAGGCTGCCTGGACTGAAGCCATATTGGGCTTTCTAGGTAAATTTGAATTGGGTTGGAAGCCACTGCAGTTGTAGCAAGGGTGTACTATAGTCCCTGTAACTGGCCCGGTCAGTAGTCTGGCTGCTGCATTTATACATGTATACACTTGAGATCCTGCTAATTATTCGTGCAGTGCTAACCTCTAGCACTGTCTAGCACAGCAGATAAAATATGTGACTTCTTGCCTTTCCCTGATTTACTGGTGCTTTCTTTAGTGCAATGGTTCCCAAACTTGGGTCCCAGATGTTCTTTGACTGAAATTCTCAGGCAGCTTCACTACTAGCTGTGCTTGGCAGGATTTCTGAGTGTTGTAGTCTAAGGCTGGGGACTACTGCTTTAGTGAAACCTTAACTAATGGATCCCTTGAAGCCCATTTATTAGCAGCCAAATCTTGACCTACCTTTCTCAGCCTCATACCCACCGGAGGTGCTGGGCAAGAGATGCCATTGCCCACCCTAGCTAGCAGTGACTGGAATTATAGTTAAGGCAACAGCTCTGAGAAAGGTGGGCCAGAAAATGGCTTCTATCAGATGCCATAATAAAAGTAGAAAATGTGCTCAGCTAGATAAGACCAAGGGTATATGTGTCCAGTATCCTTCTCTCAGTGACTAGCCAGGTAGTTCTGTGAAGCTCATAAGAAGGTCAGTGCATATGTATTCCATTCTTGTCCCAGTATGCAGTATTTAAATGCATAATAATGATGAATAATTGTGCACCAACAAATTTATTCTGACTTATGGCAACCCTTCTTATGGTTTTCCAGGTACTATATAAAGTTACTCAGAAATGGTTTACCACTGTCTTCTTTATGGATCTCGCTGGGACTCAAGGCCACATACTCCTGCTCTTCTCCTGGGAGGCTCTCAGTCACCCTTGAATAGCATACTGAGTCGGAATTCACAGAGTTGATTTAATGATAATGATTAGCTGTTCATCATACATCAGTCCTGTAAGGCAGGGGTGGATGAAGTCAGTCTAGATAGAGGGCGTCATTTGCTTCCTACTCTTACTGCTGCTTCTTGTGCAGCATAAAATAGAAAAATGACCCCTTAGATCTGGGGTTGGATTCTCTATTTTACTATTTCACACACACACTGGGGTGGGAACAACAACATCCTAAAATAAGAAATTTCAGAACCTGAGCAGATGCAGAACAAGGGGGCTGGGTGGATAGAAAATGGTTCCATGTCCATCATGACTGAACATCCCTTCTGTAAAGAGTTGGATTTGGACTCCACCTTCTGTGAACAAAAGGGGTCTACTTATGGAATATGCCTCTGACTGACAGTTGAGGATTCCCTCCCCACCACCTCTGTTTCACAGGCTGAGAGGATGCCTTCAAAAGGGGATTGGACAGATTCCTGCAGGAAAAATCCATCACAGGTTACAAACCATAATGGAGATGTGTTAATCTCCAGGCTTAAAACCAGGGTACTTCAAGGACCAGATGCAGGGGAGTGGTATTAGGAGACAGAAATCTAGTCTCGTGCACTCCCAGACACATTTGGTGGGGCCACTGTGAGATACAGGAAGCTGGACTAGATGGGCCTTTGGCCTGATCCAGCATGGCTCGTCTTATGTTCTTATGTTATGTTCTTATGACCACCAGAAGGATGGGGACAAGGAGATCGGCTACGTTTAGCCCAGTTACACACTCCAAAATTTGCATGCAGCTCTGTCGGTTTGTGTATAAGACCAAGTCCTAGAAGAATCTTTGGTATGTCCTGTGGAGGCAGAGGTTTTCTGGTTAAAGGGTCTGTCTTTTTTCTTATCGTAGTAGTTTCAATGTCTCCCAAACAGATGGTGTGGGCTTCTAGCAACCGAGTGGGCTGTGCCATCCGTACTTGCACCAACATGAATGTTTGGGGGAGCACGTGGCGGCAGGTGGTCTACTTAGTGTGCAACTATGCCATCAAGTAAGTACTGTAACCCAAATGAGAATTTATCCTGATGCAGGCACGGTAGCATCCAGGTACAAGTAGGGTTAATGCATCTTTAGTATAGGAATGAACTGAATGTAGACCAGGACAGGGAAGCTGAAGGTATTATAAAGCAACTCTAGGTCCCATCAAGCCTAGTGACCATGCCCAATGGTCAGGGATGACAGGAATCAGGTCACAGGTTTCCCCTGATACAGATTGCAGTCCACAGGGGAGCACTGGCCACTTGTGCTAAATTGCCATGTGCTTGCTGATCACTTTCATGCTACAGCCACTGGAATTTGGTTTGCTCAAAGATGGAATGTTCTTAAGCAAGAACACGTATGCAGGATCTCTTTGTACTACTGAGTCTGATGTACTCCATCAGGAATTCTTGGTAGAATTTGGAGAAGTCAAAACAAAACTCTCCTTTCAATGCTTATCTTTTTTTTCTGCCAATTACCTACTAGTTGTTGTGAGTTTTGGGGGCTGTTTGGCCATGTTCTGGAAGTTTTTCTTCCTGATGTTTCACCAGACTGTGGCTGAGCTCCTTGCCCTCTGAAGATGCCTGGTGAAACGTCAGGAAGAAAAACTTCCAGAAGATGGCCAAACAGCCCAAAAAACTCACAGCAACTGAGCCATCCCCCCCTAAAATATAGAACGTATTTAGTGAACCAAGGAGATTCTGTTTTTTAAAAAGATCATTCAAAACTGGCCAATCCTTCTTGCGAAGTCATTTCATTCCTGTTATTAAAAGAAGATAACCATTGTTGCATTTAAAGTAGAAAGAATAGCAAGACTCTGGAGTGTTCAATAAAGGACATTCTGTATATCCTAATTCAGCACTTGCCAAATTGTCTACCAGCTGCACTTGCCAGAAGAGATACACAGAGAGTGGGCCAGAAGAAATACGCAGAGAAAATAGCTTCTCTAGGGAGGAGGTTGGCCATTCCATCACTACCTGATTTGCCATTTCAATTTAGTCTTCTTCAAGGCAATTTCTCCTGGGTGCATTTCATTTCCATTTGTGTGTTACACTGGGTAAATTGGATCATTCATTTTCTCCTAGAACAGACACACACAGCACAACCGCTATCCTGGACTTGACTCCCTGACGTTAGACGAAATATTAGACGATGGAGAAACATGAGCCTACACTTCATTTAGGGAGCCAACTGCCACAAGAGGATACTTGTTTTCTTAAAAAAATACTTAATAGGGTTTGGGAAAGTAACTTGTAGATATTAAAATTTATGGTTCTCAAGAAAATTGGAATGGCCGCTTCGAGAAACAAGATGCTCAGTGAGATAGGATCTGATTCAGCATGTCTCTCCTTTACGGAGGCAGACTCCTCTAAGAGGCATAAACTGAAGGTATAAAAAGGATATAAACTACGTGATCAAAGGGTATAAACTACGTGAATCCATGGGGCTTGTCAGGAATGGAACATGCCTCATACCTTGCCCTTCTCTCTTTTTCCAGGGGAAACTGGATAGGAGAAGCACCTTATAAAATGGGAAAACCTTGCTCAGCCTGCCCACCTAGCTACGGAGGGGCCTGCAACAACAACATGTGTTACTCCGGAGTAAGATCCAACAAACTGACTTGGTTCTGAACACAGCCTGTCTATTTTGAGCTTCATAGCAGCTGGAGAATCTGAGTTGAAGAACCACAGCAACCAGAGACTATACTGCATTGTGTAACAGAAGGATTATTTGCACCTATGGTATCTGTAATCCCCCCTATCTGTTCATATAGTAGATCCTCCCAATATACTGCTAAAGCTTCAAGTATACTTCCTTCATCTGTTTGTAATCCAGATTCCAGTCCATATAGTTTTTTTAAGTAGGAGAGAAGTTCACTATATGATACCCCATTATTCTGGTTAGTGTATTATTTGTGGGGCCAGCATAAATAGTGTAATCACCATGTGGATGACTATTTTTGGCTCAATTCTATCCAAATAGCTGTGTCTTTAGTGATATTCTCACTAGGTCTTCTTTGACAGTGGGAGAAATACCAACCTGCTTCCCAGGCAAAATAGGGTTGTTTTTTTCCTGGCCCAGTGTGCCATTCTTGATGTTTGAACTGTTTTCTCATTGAGGTTCATGCATTTCCCATCAAATTGCTTGGGCTCGTGGACAGACTTTTTTTCTTCCAATATCTTTGTCTGAATTATCCAGAACTCTTTGTGCAACTTGCAGGCATTTCGTTATTCTTTATTGCTACGACAGTAAAAAAAAAAAGATTTTGGCTTTTAAATGATAGCTAAATAAATCCAACTCTTTTTTAAAAAAAATGTGGCATCGAAGAACTCATGCTAAAGTGTTCTGCTTATGCTAGATAGCTCAGTGGTTAAGGCATGAGCCAGAGGTTGGTAATTTGACCCCTACATACAGCCATCTTGTGTGCCCCTGGACAAATTGTGCAGTCCCAAAAGATCCCTCAGAAGAAGGGAATAGTAAACCATAAGTCAGAATTGCCTTGATGATGATGATGATGATGATGATGATGATGATCTTCTGAACACAGCTGCCCGGTGTTTAGCTGCAGTTGGCCTTCTCCAATGACTGAGCTCTTTTCAAAAGCCTACCAGTAGGATGACTGGCGATATCTTCATAGAATATATGCTGTTCCTAATAATGTCAACATTTGTAATTGACCAATGCTGATCTTGTCAATGCCAAGAAGATCAATATTGGTCAACTATAAAATGGCGACATTATTAGGAACAGCATATATTCTATTTGCTGTCATCCTAGGCTCTTGAAAAGAGCTCAATAATTGGAGAAAGCTATTTTTTATTATTCTTATTATTATTATTATTAGTATTATAATTATAATTATTATTATTATTACACAGGAGACAAGATAACTACGCTGGATTTTGTATTACAAATCACTAGTCAAACGCTTCCCAAGCGTTTAGGACTATGTGTATGAAGTATCGGTGAATTATGCAAACAGATGCCAGTAAGGTGGCTTTCTGCAGCTGACTGATGGTGACTTTGTCAACTCCAATTTCTTCTAAATACTTCCTTAGCTCTTTTGGCACCGCACCCAGCGTGCCGATTACCACTGGAACCACCTGTACTGGTTTATGCCAGAGTCTCTGAAGTTCAATTTTCAGATCCTGATATTGGGTAATTCTTTCAAGTTGTTTCTCTGTGACTGTACTATCACCTGGTATAGCAACATCAATGATCCACACTTTTTTCTTCTCCACAATCACAATTTTCAAGGTATTAAGCTCCAAAACCCTGTCTGTCTGTATTTGGAAGTCCCAAAGTAATTTTGCATGCTCATTTTCAATTACTTTTTCAGGCTTATGATCCCACCACTTCTTTGCTACGGGCATTAACCTGATCTAATTTGTCCAACATCACATACCCTGGTGGCCACTGATTACATTATGGGATTCTGCTTAGGTATATTAACTGCAGCTCCGAGACTTAATTTGTAGACATTATGTAATATGTCTGTGAAGATTCTCAGTCATCCAGGTGAGTATCTGAAATCTCTCAAGAAAAAGAAGTCCAGTTCCCATGACTCAACTTCCAGATACACATTGTGTATTCCATCAGAATCTCCAAGATCAAAGATGAACACCTTCCTGGTAATTCCGTAAGTGGGTCAAATAAATCTTGGTATCATTTCTTTATAGATGTGCTATGGTTTGTCCTTCAGACAAACACATCTTTGGTGCTTCCCAGACCCACCTCTTCCAGCGGGTCCCCACTCAGAGGCAGGGCAGAGAAGCTGGGACAAAATCTCTACACATAGTAGAACTGGAGAATAAAAAGGGACTGCAAAGGTCATCTAGTTGTACCCTTCTAATATAGGAAATTCTTAGTTCAACTACCCTTGATGGTCATCAAACTTCTTTTTGAAAATACCCAGTTAAAAAAGCCTATCAGGGGTTTTTTTGAGCTGGTCTCTGTCGCTATCAAGCAGCTCTTACCTTCAGGAAAATCACTTTAATGTTTAATCAAAAGCTTTCTGCTTGTAATTTAAATTTGATTCCCACAATTCGTTTTGCAAGTCTCGTTTAAAAGGACGAGAGCTGCACAAATCTTTCTCCTTCTGTAGTGTTCCTATAATAAACCACAGTTAGCCTTTGAATAAGTGTGAACATGTTGCCTTCTGCAGCTCTGACTCAATACTTTATTTTATTGGTATATAACTAGTGCAGAGACTATCCTATACAGTTTAAAGTGGATAGGGACCACAATTCATACTCCATATAAACAGAACTTGCCGTTTTAGGCCTGGGGAGTTGCACAACATTTGATCTAAATACATCACACCAACCAGATACGTGAAACTCAACTGTGATGGTATTGACACGTCTTGTGTGACAATGAAGAAACTCTGGCCAAAAAGGGTCTCATTCTGGAGGTCAGCAGATCCCAACCGTCGGGATGAACAAAACACTGCTGGATGAACACCTTTGACAATGCCATGAAATTGTCCTGGGTACCCTGTGAACCTGCAAAGTGGAGACCAAAACCAGAATAGCAGACCCTGCCACCAAGTGGGACAGAGAGGAGGAGGAGGAGGAGGAGGAGGAGGAGGAGGAGGAGAAGAAGAAGAAGAAGAAGAAGAAGAAGAAGAAGAAGAAGAAGAAG